>CM074434.1:10673500-11273500 GCA_037101425.1 Elopichthys bambusa
TGGCATCTACGCTAATATTAGTCTTTCTGTTTATCCCGAGGTTTACCGTAGTCAGCCGGATCCGGGCCGTATCCGGGTGAGATCGAGGACCTGCGCCATGACACAACCACAACACAGCCCTGAAGTATCAGCAGAGATTGAGTCAACTAGATCATCCACTATGAAGGCCTCATCAACATGACAACCAGTGGCACATCTCCTCAACAACCGTCCATACCGGTGTGATGAATACGATCCTCAACTGGATGGAACTGAATTAAACACTTTGAATGTTGCGATCATATCTGACTTATGATAGCAGCCTGAGTCGTAACAAAGCACTTTTTGCCAGAGGAGAACTGGCCCCCCGACTAAGCCTGGTTTCTCCCAAGGTTTTTTCTCCATTTTAACACCTGTTTGCCACCTGATGTCACCTGTTGGAGTTTGGGTTCCTTGCCGCTGTCGCCTTTGGCTTGCTTAGTTGGGGACACTTGACAATTGACATTTGATATTCAACAGTGCTTTGATCTGCCCGCATTGACACTATTCCTTACAAGCTGCTGTGCAGCCAAAATAATGTACCAGTTATCACTGTAAAGCTGCTTTGACACAATCTACATTGTAAAAAGCGCTATATAAATAATGGTGACTGATCAGAACCCAATCGAACACCTATGGGGAATTCTGAAGAAACAAGTTGAGCATCACTCTGCATCCAGCATCCAGTTTTTTAAAAGAGGTCATTCTTGAAGAATGGAAAAAGATAGATGTTGCAAAATGTCGCCAACTTGTTCATTCCATGCCCAGAAGACTTTGTGCTGTCATTAAAAATCATGGAGGCCATACAAAGTACTAGATGTAGTAGTTTTTGTTGTGGGGCGTACTCATTTTTGCATCGCCCTAATTTGAGTAAAACTGAAAAATGTGTAATCGAAGTTATATTATTAACCTTACTTTCATATTATAAGTTAAACAGATGTTATATAAAACTTTGTCTTGTCAACCTTTTGGAAATTGTTTTTGTGTTTATTGAAATATTGTTTAAACTTTTACTTTTCAAAGGGGGTGTACTCATTTACGCTGAGCACTGTATGTTTCGGTCCATCCGATGCCGCCAGGTTGCACTTCAGACTGTCAAGGAGCTCAATGATGCCCTGGTCCAGATCTGGAAGGAAATACCATCCACCATCCATCGTCTCATTAGGAGCATGCCCCAACATTGTCAGGCATTCATACAAGCACGTGGGGGCCATACAAACTACCGAGTACCATTTTGAGTTGCTGCAATAAAATTTCAGCAAAATGGACTAGCCTGCTGCATCATTTTTTCACTTTGATTTTCAGGGTGTCTTTGAATTCAGTCCCCTGTAGGTTGATAATTTTCATTTCCATCAAACGATGCGGCATCCTTCCATTCCTAACACATTACCCAGTCCATATCAGTATAGATATCCAGCATGATATTTTTCCCCATTGAGATCAGATGTGTTTTCAAAGTGTTCCTTTAATTTTTTTGAGCAGTGTATATTAAATAGTGTACAGGTGACAAAAATAGTGAAAGTGCACTTGGTTTGTGAATTGTTTTTGCTCTAGTCATGAGTACTGAAATGAATTGAGTGTCTTTGTGACATGAACAGCATAAAACAACTGCTTTTATCCACCAAGCCTTCATACCAATATCATCTGCTATTTATGAAGAGAGAGAAGGACAAAAATGTCAATTCTGCATCAACCATCTCTGTTATTCAGAACGACATTTAGTCCAAATGTGCTCTTATGGGCTCTCTATTTCCTGTAGAAAGCCATGCAAAGGGGTTTGGACACACACAGACATGCCACTCTTTTCTTAGCCTTTGTGTACATAAACACAAACCATGCATACATGATAAAACATCCCCTTGGGTGAACCATTTCAGGCTGGAATATCAAATATCTTGATTTGATCTAAAAATATAATTTGAAAGAAAGCAGAACATAAAAAAGAAAAAAGGGGGGAGCTGGGACTAGTTTCAGTCACCACTGATATGCAGCAACTCCACTTTGAAACAGGAAACAACATGAACAAACTATCTGAAGCAGAAGGGGACAGAAGAAATAAGTTCAATAAATACGTTCAATAACATCTAGGTTCAATAAAGGTTCAAAATTCACTCAGTAAGTGTCAAAAGTTGGCATAATACTTAGACTGTACATAAAGAACAATATCAAAAGTTTGGTGTTAACAAGATATTTCAAAGTTTTTGAAAGATCATTCTTATGTTCACCAAGGCTGAATTTATTTGAACAAAAATATAGTAAAACAGCAATATTCTGAATAACTGTTTTCTATTTTCTATATCATTCTAATATGCTGATTTGGTGCTAAAGAAACATATTATCAATGTTGAACAGTTGTGCTGCTTAATATTTTGTGGAAACCAAACCATTTTAAAAAAATGTTCAGGATTCTTTGATGAAAGGTAAAAAACAGTATTTATTTGAGACAGAAATCTTTTGTAAAATTATGTTGTTGTTGTTTTTTTTACTGACACTTTTGATCTAGTTAATACATCCTTGCTGAATAAAAGCATTAATTTCTTTCAAAAGAAAAAAAAAATAAAATCATCTTACTGCCCCCTACATTTTGAACGGGTGTGTTTCTGTATATACTCGTGTATATGATCTGATTATGAGCAATTATGATGCTGTGTGACAAAATAGCATGTTCTGTTTGCCACAAATCTAAGAGGAAAGCATCTAAATGATTTCTTTGTCAAAGGGACAATATATTTTAGAAAAATAAGAAAATAATGCAAAACACAGCAGTATATATCAGTACAGTATATACAACTAGAACATTTTCTCAATTTAGTCAAAAATTAAATTTTGAGCCTGAATGTATGTATAAATCATTACTGAAATGGTGGGAGAATGTTTGGTGAGGCTGGAGGATGTGTATGAGATGAGGTGTGTTCCCCGGGGGTCTCGAGAGCAGCGTGTGGGGGCAGGGCTGCATGTCGCGAGTACATTGCCCCCTCTCTGATTTATGTTTTCAACACGGAGACATATTGTTTCATTGAACCACCTGAATCACTCTTTCTTTGCTCTCATGTTCTTGTGCTCTTTCTGTTGATAAAAACTGCCAGCTGTGATCTCTGATTAAATACTGTGTTCATTTAGCCAAAATAATCTTGCTGTTCTTTTTTTCTGAGTGTTGTTTCTGTCATAACACTTCAGGAATACATTTGCTCAGGTACGTAGGTTTTGCCTCAGAGCAAAAAGACAGCATGCTGGCAGAATAGTGCACAAAATAAAATTACAGACCCCTTGAAAATTGTAAAGAATGAAATTCTTTACAAATTTCCTTTTAAGTTAGACCTAAATTTTAGCTGTGTATATCTGCTAAAAGTGAATTTTGTCAACTTTTGGGAGTGTATTATCATAAAGTTGGACTCAAAATGAATAGATATGATTTCACAGGGTCTTTATTTTTCAAACAGAAGACAATATGAAGCTCAACTAATTGTATATCACTGATAAAATGATGTACATTTTGTGTAAATGATGTGCTCTCTCAGAAAGGCTGCACAGGACTATCATGCTTCATGTAGATAGTTTGTGTTAATATCTCTCTGAATGGGAGGGAGTTCTGAATTGCTGAAGAGATCCTGGTGTAAAGTTATATTTTACACTGTGATTGGCTGATTTCCTTCCCTTTCCATTCATTATCAAAAAAGAATGTGCATTTTTCGGTGAACTCTTTTTTTTTTTCTTTTTTTTTTTTTTTAACTTGGTGTTTCTAAACAAATAGCCCAGAGCCTTGTTAGTGATATAGGACATGTATTTCTAGAACAGAGAGGAATCATCCAGTGACCCATTGTTCTGTTTCTCAAGAAATCAGTAAATAAGTCAATAAATACTAAATCTGATTAGACTTTTCTAATAAAGTCTCAGATAAACACATGCTGGCAGGCTTGTGAATTTTGGTGAATTTCATCTAAATGAAGAGGTTTTCACTGGGGCTTTGTGTTCCACTTCCTGTCTAAACATGACCCAATTATATCCGATCATCAATGCTAAATTCTGCTAGCCAGATCATTGCAGACTTAAATCTAGAAGGAAAAGCCTTCATTTCAGTAATCAGTTAACCTGGAATTAGTTAACTAAAAGAGGTCAAATTGCAGAAAACAGTCTTTAAACACCATAAATTAACCTAAAAACAGATCAAAGAGATTTTCATAGAACGGACAGAAATAACTGCAGGAGAATAAATACAATTAGTGGTGATTTCTTAAAATTTTTTTAAAATTTTACACATTAAAAAAAAGTTTTTTGAAGAGTCATCTGAATGGTGTACACACAAAATAAAGACTGTACTAATAATAGTTTTCTATATAAGCGTTTTAATTATACTGTATATGGTGCGGCTCACGCTTATTATAGTTCTTTACCAGCAAAGACAACAGGACAGTCAGTATCTGTACAGCTGAAGATGCAGATAGAAAGTGTTTTAATTATATATGGTGTGGCTATTTCGTCATGTTGAAATGACGTGACACACAGTGTATTACTATATGTTAGAGAGAATCCTCAGGCTCACTGGCTGCCGTCTCTGTAGATACACAAGTAGAAAAGTGTAGTTTGGTAATGCGAAGAGCAAAAAATTTGACAATGGAACACACTTATTATTGCTCTTTACCAGCAGAGACAACAGGACAATCCGTGTCTGTATGGCAGAAAAGATCTAAGCAGAAAAGATCTAAAGCCAGAAGACAGAATGACAGAAAAAGACAAAAAACGAGTATCAGTACAGCATACATAAGGTGGCAGATTTGATTATGGAGAAAATAATCAGTAGTAGTAGTGACTTTTTTGTTGGACTCAAACACATACATTAGCAAGTAGACAGCCACTAGCATTGGCTGGACTCAGCTAACTGATGCCATTTATATGCAACAAATCTGTCCCACCATTTTGTTTGTATGTGCATCCTACAGCGGGTTTGTGTGTGTGTGCGTATGTGTCTGTGGGCACCATAAAACACCCATCTGTCAGGGTTGATAGATTCTGGGGCCTCTGGGGATTGTAGGATGTTTGACAGAGAATGAGAGAAACAGAGATGACATGCCATATTACATGGTAAACGGAGACATCATGATTAATGACTGTCTATAGTATTCAGATTACAACACAATCCATGCATGCAAGCACAGCCACTGAAAAACAATAACGGTGCATCCACAACCCGAAGATGGCAAAACCAAGAAATCAAGCCTGACAGATTTTTTTATAATTTATTTTGTAACAAACCAGATCCAGAGCTATTAAAAAGCTATTCTAAAATGACACCAGACCTCCGTGGCTAACTGTGAACCATTCTATGAAGATAAATAAAGTGTAAATGCTCTTCATGGCTGATGAAACTACTGCTGAAGGTGTTGTGAACAAGCTCATCTGCAACCAGAGTCTGCCAGAAACTCTGAGCTGACACAATTATGTTTTGAGAAGGTGTGGGTTTTTGGACACTCCTCAACGCGCAAAGAGAATTAGTAGGTACGGGACCAGGAGATAATTGTTGGCTGTTGTTTGTCTCCTTAGGGAGCATGACAGGGGTTCAAACGAGATGAGGTCCTGTACATATGTTTTTTGTTTATTCAGTATTCAACTACTTGGTCTATCTAGACATAATAAAACCATGAGCAGGGTGAATAGTATTATTGCATTATCCCAATAATATTAAATAATATTATATTATTACATTATTATAATTTTGGTTCTGTCAGATTAAAATTAAAGTATTTTAATCTTAAATACACTCAGTGGCGTAACTTGTTTTAAAGTGGGTGGGACAGGTGTGTGTGTTTGTGTGGAGGGTGCTAACACAATGCTATATCTGCGATATACAATAACAATTACAGAAAAACAAACATAACCATGTCCAGAAATCAATTTCAATACATTGAGTTTAATGTATCAACAAAGAACTCATGTTGAATGGGACAGCAATTAACATTCATGTACCCTAATGGTCTGGTGGTAGAACTTTTGTTAAGCGTGTCAGAGGTTCTAGGTTCTAATCTGCCTCGTATGGTTTTTTTTTGTTTGTTTTTTTAAAACCAAAGATGTTCATCAGTGATTGTATTTCAAGAGCAGGAACACATCTGTGTGCATTCTGTTTTGTGATTACACCCAAAGAATAGAGAGTCACTGTTAAGAACGTTTGTAACTTTATTAAGGATTAATCTTCATTTAATTTATATAGTGAAGATTATAAGCAGTGTTATTTTACTTTTGTTTACTTCAATTCATGCACCTGAAAACGTCTCAGGTTACGTATGTAACCATGGTTCCCTGAGAACAGGGAACGAGACACTGTGTTTGACACGCTATGGGGAACGCCCTCCTCGTGAACCGGTGTCTGAAAACAATTATCAAATCACAACAATTCTATTGGCCGGCGACAGCCTATGACGTCATGATGGCGCGACCTAGAAGTATATAAGGAGCGCCTAGAGAACCAGTCAGTACCTTATCGTCTGAAGGGACTGTTCAGCAGGCAGCCGATGCATGGCTAGGAAACGCGATGTCTCATTCCCTGTTCTCAGAGAACCATGGTTACATACGTAACCTGATACGTTCCCTTCCGAAAAGGAACTTAACACTACGTTTGACACGCTATGGGGAACGATATACCAACGCTGTCATGCTTGAGGGGAGTGCATGCCAAAGAATGGCTAGACAAACATAAGAAATAGCAGTTTCAAATGAAATGCCAGAAACACACCCCCTATGGGTCATACATAGGCTGTCAGTGACAGCTTTCCTTACGGCCAACAGCCCAAGCTATAAGCCGTAACGACTGAAGGAATCAATGAATTAATTAGCTCAAATTATGGGTGAAATATATATATATATATATATATTCAAACCATAACGCGTTATGATCAATTATAATATAAATCGACTAAAAGGGGAATTATGCATATATGGTAAATTAATTACAATGGATTATAATTAACTATGTGTATATGTTCAAAATGAATTCTAGTTTAAAGTTAATTTTAGAAAGACTGGTCCATTTTATCCAGCAAACTATCAGTCCAATTTTCTTTATCAACTATTACAAAGGAAATTATTCTTCTGGCCACGAGAAATAACTTCCTATTCTACCACTAAAGTGTAAAGCAGTTAGCAAAATCGGAACGTAGAAGTGACTTGATTTTCTTAATGAGCAGAAACAGAAACAATAAAGCAATATAATGGATGGGAGCACGGTCGCCGAGAGACGTCCGGGAGAAACGTGCGTGAGATGGCGAGAGACAAAGGAACATGCGCATGGTCTTTTAAGGACAAACAAGCTAAAACGCCTCCCTGGGTGAACAGCCAATGTCCAGTGTGGATTTTGAGGCAGGAAAAGTTCTCTTTGTCTTGTCTTGTGGCTCAATTTGCATAATTTATGATGGTTTCAGAATTGGTAACTTTTACTCCAAAAGACCTTAGAAATAGACTAATGCATGATATTGTAACAGAACATACATAGTTAATTAAAGCATCATGAGCAGATTCAGTTAAGACTAAACATGACAGGGTGAAAAAGACAAAGACGGAGATACTTACACTCTTACACTCGCATATAAAGGTTTGGGGGTACAACTCACACAACTATAGTCATAACTTAAATGAAATACATGCTTAAAACTGAAATACATGCTTACAGGACTACATTTTAATCATATTTTAATGAATGTGACTTAAAGAGAGTCCTGGTATGTGTCACAGTTCCATCTGTTCCCGGACTCCATTTCCCATGATCCTCCTGTTTCCACACCTGCACTCACTTCCTTGTCATCTCCCCATCAGCACTCATCACCGATCACCTGTACCTGGACCTGATCATCCACACACCCTTTATAATGGACTCACTCCCTGCACTCCTTGTCTGTTCTAATGTTAAGTGTGTTTGGTTGTGTGTTTATTCTCCTTCGTGTAATAAATACCCTAATTTTGTGGATTTTCGTATACGCATCATCTCTACTACAACCACACCGTAACAGTATGTTCTTCTGTGTGTGTGTACATGTATTGGAGTTCGACGTCTGGAATGTGGCCAGATGGCTTGGTGTATCACGATCAGTTGAAGTCACAAAGGGAGAGATACATGGGTGCTGGTGGTCCATCGACACGGCCATAAAATGTGTCAAGTGGGCTGTTAATGTCAGCCAGGCTGAAGCCAATGTGAGATTTACAAGTTAAAATAAGTTAAAATTTTAATGAAATTTATAGTTTACTTGCTAATCTAATCCTGTGCAGTCGCTACAAAGAGGCCTTCCACAGAAGGCCTACCAAGGCCGCTCAAAGGCTTCTGAAACAAAGCTTCTTTTCAAAGAAAAGAGGGTACCTTTAAGGGAATGTAGCCAGTCACTTGTCAGGGGAACATATTCGACCCTGATTGCCCTGGAGGCCGACCTGGTCTAACAGTAATCTAGAGTTGGCCAACAACCTGTCTGATCACAAAGTCTCAATTCACATTCTTCAGAGAAGATATCCAGTAAGAGGAACTGCAAAGAGGCAGTAACCAACTCAGACCAGATCGTAGAGATGGGCATCCTGAAGAGCAGGACTCAGCTTTTTACCCTTACAAATGAGAGGAGTAAAACTCTGCTCAATCCTAGGATCTACTGAACACTTGTTTATCTATGCACTGAGGAGGCTGTGCACTCTAAAGGGACCCAAACAAGGGGAGTACAAGCAGCCTAAGGGCTGGTCTTCAGCAGGGAGGCCTCAGAGAGGCCTTCAACCACTGACCAGACTTAGGTAGCTAACTACTATAAAGAACAACCCTCTAAACGAGGGGAGTACTGGACTCAACCTAACAGGTAGAAAACACTGTAGGCACAAAATCATGGACCTCATTCATACAACATGAACTAATTCTGATACATGAAACAATATAGAATTATTATCACAGCGGCCTAACAACGGCCAGCCGTGTGAAAACTACATGCTTAATCTGCTGAAAGACACCCAGATGTGGGGGATTCGCTAAAAGCAACTCACTTGCTGATAATGCAAGAGCCCACAAAACATGGGAACTCGTTCTGATTAAAACAGAGTAACAGATAAGACTGTATGCCCACATAACAGTCTACCTCAATACATTCCAACAAGTAGTGTACTCATTAAAAACACTTTTTACTCTTTAAGCAAGAGGAGTACAAACTTACGCCATCATGCTCTGAAGGAGGTCCAAACAGGACCTGCAACTTCAGAATGACACAGGCGTCAGTTAGTGGCAGTGTCTAAGCTCTAAGGTAGCCATATATGAGAACCAAACTATCCAGTGAGGTTAACTATTTAACTCAACCTGAGCTTAATTTTATCCACACATTCCAACAGGCAATGTACTCAGTAAAAACACTTTTTTCTCTTTAAGCAAGAGGAGTACAAACTTACACCATCATGCTCTGAAGAAGGCCCAAACAGGGCCTGCGACTCCAGAAAGACACGTGGTGTCATCTAGTGGCAGTGTCTTAGCTCTAAGGGAGCTATATATGAAAACCAAACCATCCAGTGAGGTTAACTATTTAACTCAACCTGGGCTTAATTCTATCCACACATTCCAACAGGCAATTTACAAAAAACACCTTATTACCCTTAAAGCAAGGGGAGTACAGCATTTTTACGTCACCATGCTCTGAGGGAGTCTGAAAACAGGCCTACTACTCCAGAAGATCACAGGCGTAAGCCTGTGGCAGTGTTAAGACTCCAAGAAAGCAAACTCTATCTAAACACATTCCACCAAGCAATGTAATGCAATTAAGCCATCATGCTCTGAAGTAGGCCCAAACAGAGCCTGCTACTTTAAAAAGTCACGAGTGTCAGCTTGTGTTCAAACTCTATGGGAGCCATATATGAAAATCAAACTATGTAGTGAGGTTAACTTTATTAAACTTAACCTGAGCTTATACATTCCAACAGGCAATATACTCAGTAAAAACACTTTTTACCCTTTCAGCAAGGGGAGTACAAACTACGTCACCATAATCTTAAGGAGGCCAAATTCAGGCCTACTACTCCAGAAAACATGGGTGCTAACCTGTGGCAGTATTAGAGTTTACTGAACTCACATAGTGTAGGGCAGGAATCAGAACTAAAGTAATAAAGTACAAACAACCTTGAGTAACAAGGGAGTACTATTAATCAAAACCTGAAAAATACAGGGTGGGTACTTCACAACAGAAATTCTAAATTCATCACTAAAACACATACAATCTGTTCTGAACCCTAGGGAACAGGAGCTTTCATGAAAAGCTACAACCATATCGCTCAAGCTTGAACATAGTTCAAGGGGTTCAGGGAAAAGACTGAAGTCAAAGTACCACTAGATAGTTCTGGGGGAGCAGGGCCACAGCAACAAAGATTCTATTCACATAGTGAAAAGGTGCCTACACCGCCTGAGACAACGGCACCAGGGAGACTTAGCAATAGTCTGCTACCTTGCTATCTATTTTGCACCTACCAAAGGGACAATGGGCCTTGGCCTGACAACTCTGATAAGAGGAGGCCAGAACTAGGAAAAACTACACTCACATAACAGGGGTAGTATAAAAAGGGGCACAAAATGCTTCTAGCAGACCACCTAAACCCTAGACTAGGCCAGCTATAGCTGTGGGCCTATAAGGCCAACACATAAGCATAGATCTGCCTGGGGCTAAGAAACAGCAGCCTCTACCAACGACTCTCAATTGAGAGGAGGCAAACTCTGAGAATACTATATTTCTACAATAAAACTCAGAGGAGCAGAGCTCAACCCAAGCACACAATGTCAGGCAGCCTGTAAGGTCGACGTTAATGAAAGCTAATCTCAAAACACTAGCATTTACCAGAGGAGAAAGCTAATTTACCATAAGGTGGCTAACAGTGCGGCTTTGTTAAAGCCCACATCTGAATACATATGAATGGTAGCTTCAGTGTCTTCAGTGAATTCTGCATAGTATAAAGCCAACACATTCATAAAGGGGACAAAGTAACAAAGTACTACCCTTAATAATTATATTGTTCCAGCCAACCTAATGGTACTTCAGGGACCTTAAACTGCATCCTATACAGGGAACCGAGGTCTAACATATATAAATATATAAAGAGACCTACCAAGCCACCTTCAGCAGGTCCAACTTATATGCTTGCAAACAGACATTGTGTGTAAAGCAGCACCTGACCTGCTGCCACATATAACCTGCCACCCAAGCGAGACTACAATATTATCATGACTTAAAGGCAGGACCGGAGCTTAAGAGTTGAAGCCTGCTTATGTCACGAGATAGTTACACCCATCTCGTCAATAGGAGGCATCGACGAATTAGCCTGCTGATTTTGATGAATGCAAGCTGAATACAGGTTCTTCCATGCCTTCTCGATCTCAGTATGAAGATCAAGAAGGAATGGAAGGTTTATGGTGGCTGTAGCATTATGGCCAAAAAGGAACCGTTTGTCGAACAATCCGCGAGCGGTTTCTTTCTTAACCTGCTTTTTCTCAACCAGGCACGTTCCATAATCTTAAACAGCTGTATATACGCGGGGGCAGGGTGGCTTTGAGGATTCAGGAGGCTCACCATCTTCATCCTCATCCACCATCTTTATCCTCATCAACCATCTCCTGCTCTCTTGTTTGGCTTAGAACAAGAGGAGCAATTGCTGCTGACTCTAATGATGACAACACATCATCATAATCCCGCAGCTATCTCCCGTCAGCTGCCGAAGGTCGCGGGGAATTTATACCCCTCTCAACTCTTCAACAAGCTCCAGCTGAGAACCCCATGATCTAGTCTCTGCTCTGCCTCAGCAAGAGTAAGACCTGAACCATTAGGCACAGCTGCTGGTCCTTCTCCTCTCGAGGAGAAGAGCAGAAGAAAGTGGAGCATTTATTACAAGTAAAACACACTCACAGTAAAAACAGACAGATCCCACAAGAACTGCCTGTACCTTTTGCTCTCATAAAAGACAACGCATAAGTTATGTGTGTGATCAGATGTCAACAATATGGGACACGGATGCACACACTTCCTGAAACGTTTGTCAGACATAGTTTGTCTTACCTTAATACCAGTTTGATATCGCTTGCTTTCAAACAAAACAGTCCCTGAAGACAAAAAGATATTGACTGGTTCTCTAGGCGCTCCTTATATACTTCCGGGTCGCGCCATTATGACATCATAGGCTGTCGCCAGCCAATAGGAGTGTCGTGATTTGATAATTGTTTTCAGACACCGGTTCACGAGGAGGCGTTCCCCATAGCGTGTCAAATGCAGTATTGAGTTCCCTTTCGAAAGGGAACTACTGTTAGACATACCTGAAAAACCTGAAAAGCCTGAAAAGCACTGTTTATTTTATTTTTGCTCTATTGTATTTATTTGTACTATTCCTTGCATTAGTTAATGCACTGTGAACCAACTTGAACAAACAATGAACAACTGTATTTTTATTAACTAATGTCAACAAAGATTAATAAATATTGTAACAAATGCATTGCTCATTGTTAGTTCTTGTTAGTTAATGCATTAACTATTAACAAATGAAACCTTATTGTAAAGTGTTACCATAAAATGTTAGTGTTCTTATTTTCTTTCATTTTATTTTACAGTAGTCCTTTTTTTCTACATAGCACATACCCAACTGTATCGAAACAGTGACCCTACCTAAAACCGTGATACAAAACAAACTGAGTAATATGAACCATATGGTGATATATATGGGGGGAGACCAGGGATGGTTGTAACACTTTTTGTTTGAGCATCAGTAACTCTAGTTGTTGTTTGAGCTAGATATCTCAAATTTTGATACATGGTAGCATGGGTGGCGCTAGGGAGGGGCTAGCAGGTGCTTCAGCACCCCCAAGAAAGACCAAAGCAATCCCATAGCACCCCCATAAATTTTCAGCAATTATTTACAGGTTGTGTGTTATATTTAATAAATAAGTTGATAATAAAAGCAACAAATGAAAGAAAATAAAAACATTTGACTCATTACGCATGCATGACATGATTTGCAGCTACTGTCACACTTTTCGTAATGTCATAGCATTTTATTTTAAAGTGGAGCAGTTCCTTGTGCCAAGAGCTGCCACAGACTAAAGATTGTTCTAGTAGTCATTCATTTAGGCCATTAATCGTTTAGTCGCACATTTATATTAAAATAATTAATTAATATAATAATAGCCTACTAAACCATCTTTAATAACCTATCGCTAAAGCTTGCGCATAAATCTTGCTGCAAAGCACCGGAAAAAGTAATGATTATGAATGTGTTTGGGGAAAAGAACACATTTTAAACTACGCTGACCAAAAAAAAAAAAAGAAGAAGAGAGAGATTGTGTGTGCGCCTCCTACCTAAGCGCAGTAATATTTTAGATTCCACACTCCTCTGCATTAACGCTAATTTACTTTTTGGACCATATAAAGATGCATTTATTGACTTGTACAAACTCCTCTCTATATTTGAGAGATCTTTGTCCTGTCTCCGACATTTGAAGACAAATAAGCAACTGTGGAGATGCTTAAACAGCAGCTTGGCACATTTGGCCTTTGTTCAGGCAAGTAAATACATCCCAGTGCCTTTTGTTGTCATATTGCCATTGACTGAAATTCCGAAATGCTTGTTTAGTGAACGCCTACCTATTTAAAAAAAAAAAAAAAAGCTTTTTAAATTGTGTTGAGTCCAATAATAATGTAATAAAATGTTAAAAATCGAGTGGGTGAGTTTTCATCATATTTATTTTATTATTCATATAAAAAATATAAAAGTTTTTGCACATATTTACAAGTAATTGTCCAGCTCCCCTGTCAATGATCTAGCGCCCCCTCAGCACCTGCGCTCAAAATTCTCTGGCGCCACCCCTGCATGGTAGCCACGTTTGTCTGTTACAAATACAACTCACGTGGACATGTACTACACAATCAAATCACAGATTATGTGAGCATACAAAGGGTTCCGTTGTTACAATTTACCCCACTACTGTGGTTAGTTGTAACACTAGCTGGAGATAGATAATTTGCTGAAATAACACCCACACTATCCAATTTTTGCCTAAACATCACTGAAGAACAAACAAAAATCAGTTTTAAACAACATGAACAATTTAAACTGACAAAAAACATTATATTGCATTTTTTTATTTAAATGTAGTGCAAAACAATTTCTGCGTGTTTGTATAAGTGTACTGTGTATTCCTGTCACATAAGGGTTCAGTCACTAGCTAGGTTTCCAAGATCCACCTATTTTTATGTGAATTGAGATACTGCAAAATGTGAATTTTGAAATTAAGCCCCTTATGCAGTTATTTTGGGTAGGGATGTGCCTGTACTTGTTTATTTACTGCAAAGAAAGACTGGTGTAGCTGATGTCAGAGCAATGGCAAGACAGGCAGAAGAGCATAAACAGACTCTTAACTTGTTACCTTTTGCGGGGGAGCCCAAAGGTAAAAGGTGTTTTCATAGATGTTTTTCGCATTTCGTGGAGAGAGAGAATGATTGAGTACAGAAAGGCTTTAAAAACTGCTAAATCTGCCTATTTTTCAAAACTTTTAGAAGAAAATAAGCACAACCCTAGGTATTTATTTGATACAGTGGCTAAATTAACAAGAAATAAAGCTTCAACTTCTGATGTTTCCAAAGAGCACAGCAGTAATGACTTTATGAACTTCTTTACTTGCAAGATTGACAATATTAGAGAGAAAATTATAACCATGCAACCGTCTACTACAGTATTACGTCAGACAGTGCACTGTAGTGTCCCTGAGGAAAAATTAAATTCATTTACTGCTTTAGGAGAGGAAGAATTGTCTAAACTTGTTAAATCATCAAAATCAACAACATGTATGTTAGACCCTATACCGACTAAGATATTGAAAGAGATGATTCCAGAGGTCATACATCCTCTTCTTAATATCGTTAATTCATCTTTATCACTAGGATACATACCGAAAACTTTTAAGCTGGCTATTATTAAACCTCTTATTAAAAAAACACGACTTGATCCTAGAGAATTAGTCAATTACAGGCCGATCTCAAATCTCAATTTTTTGTTAAAAATACTAGAAAAGTATTCAAAAGTACTTTTTAGAAAAGTATCATCACAACTATGTTTCTTTTTAGAAAGAAATAGTATCTGTGAGGATTTCCAGTCAAGATTTAGACCGTACCATAGTACTGAGACTGCTCCCATTAGAGTTACTAATGATTTGCTCTTATCATCAGATCGTAGTTGTATCTCTCTATTAGTGTTACTGGATCTTAGTGCTGCATTTGATACTATTGATCACAATATTCTTTTAAATAGACTCGAAAATTATGTTGGCATTAGTGGAATGGCGCTGTCATGGTTCAAATCATACTTATCTGACCGTTATCAGTTTGTAGTTGTAAACGAAGAGATGTCATATCGATCACAAGTTCAATATGAAGTACCGCAAGTCTTAGTACTAGGGCCGTTGCTGTTCACTCTGTACATGCTACCCTTGGGAGATATCATTAGGAAGCATGGAGTTAGTTTTCACTGTTACGCTGATGATACTCAGCTCTATATTTCTTCGCGCCCTGACGAAACTTAACAATTCACAAAATTAATGGAATGCATAGCTGATATAAAAAAATGGATGACCAGTAATTTCCTACTACTAAATTCAGAAAAAACAGAGATTCTAATTTTTGGACCAAAAAATTCTGCATGTAATAACCTAGAATACTGTCTAACACTTGATGGCTGCTCTGTTAAGTCTTCGTCATCAGTTAGGAACCTGGGTGTGCTCTTTGATACCAATCTTTCATTTGAAGGCCATGTTTCTAGCATCTGTAAAACCGCATTCTTCCATCTTAAAAATATATCTAAACTACGACATATGCTCTCAATGACAAATGCAGAACAGTTAGTTCATGCGTTCATGACCTCAAGGCTAGATTACTGTAACGCTCTACTGGGTGGTTGTTCCGCTCGCCTGTTAAACAAACTACAGCTCGTATAAAATGCAGCAGCTAGAGTTCTTACTAGAACTAGGAAGTATATTAGCCCAGTTCTGTCAACACTGCATTGGCTTCCTGTCAAACATCGTATAGATTTTAAAATCTTGCTAATTACTTACAAAGCACTAAATAGTTTAGCTCCCCAGTACCTGAGCGAGCTCTTAATGCATTATAGTCCTTCACGTCTATTGCAATCTCAGAATTCAGGCCAACTGATAATACCTAGAATATCAAAATCAACTGCAGGCGGTAGATCCTTCTCCTATTTGGCACCTAAACTCTGTAACAATCTTCCTAGCATTGTTTGGGAAGTAGACACACTCTGTCAGTTTAAATCTAAACGAAAAACGCATCTCTTTAACCTGGCATACACATAACACATTATCAATTTATTTTTTCAAATCCATTAAATGATTATTAGGCTGCATAAATTAGGTCAGCAGGAACCGGGAACACTTCCTATAACACCAGATGTACTCATTACATCAGAAGAAGAATGGCATCTACACTAATATAAGTCTTTCTGTTTATCCCGAGGTTTATCGTAGTCAACCGGATCCGGGCCGTATCCAGATGAGATTGAGGACCTACGCCTTGACACGACCACAACGCACCCCTGAAGTATCAGCAGAGATTGAGTCAACTAGATCATCCATTGTGAAGGCTTCATTGACACGACAGCCAGTGGCACGGTTCCTCAACAAACCGTCCATACCGGCGTGATGAATACGATCCTCAACTGGATTGAACTAGAATAAATACTTTGAATGTTGCGATCCTATCGGGCTTATGATAGCTACCTGAATCGTAACAAAGCACTGTTTGCCAGAGGAGAACTGGCCCCCCGACTAAGCCTGGTTTCTCCCAAGGTTTTTTTTTCTCCATTTTAACACCTATTTGCCACCTGATGTCACCTGTTGGAGTTTGGGTTCCTTGCCGCTGTTGCCTTTGGCTTGCTTAGTTGGGGACACTTGACATTTGATATTCAACAGTGCTTTGCATCTGCCTGCATTGACACCATTTTCTTTAAGAGCTGCTGTGCAGCCAAAATTATACACTAGTTATCACCATAAAGCTGCTTTGACACAATCTGCATTGTAAAAAGCGCTATATAAATAAAGGTGACTTGACTTGACTGATATGTGCACCTATCTGCAATCAACACAAACCGCATGATATCTTAAACTCTATTATAAATGAATATTAAAGAATAATAAACCAGATCAAACAGTTGTAACTTAAGCCTAATAAATGCAGCATAGTCAACAGAAATACAAAAACATTAATAGCAAATGTAAAGAAACATAAAACAATTGTTTGTACAGACTTCACATGCTCCCGCTATCGCGGTAGTGATGACGTCACCTTTGCACCCGTCAAAAAACTCTCATGACTCTGTCTCAACAGAGAATGTGAATGATAACTGGGCTCATTGGAATAGTGGTTAGTTTTAACATTTTTAATAAGGTGTTACAACTATCCCCACCCCAAACAGCCATAACATAGCTAACGGTTTTAACATGTGTGTTTGAAGTTAGCATAAACACAAGTTCCCTTTCGAAAGGGAACTTCTACTCTGCGTTTGCAACGCTATGGGGAAACGTCACGTGACTCGTTGTTCGAAAGCCAACTATCCGATAACTCCAAATCCTATTGGCCGGCGACAGCCTATGACGTCATACAGGCGCGACCCGGAAGTATAAAAGGGGCGCCTGGGGAAGCAGTCATTATCTCATCGTCTTTCGGGACTGTTTGTGTCGACTGCCATTATCGAATACACTCTTCATAGAGTATGTCTCTGTTATGTCTGAGGGCAAAGAGAAACATTTCAGGAAGTGTGTGGATCCATGCCCGAGGTTTTTAACGGAGGGTTCGCACACCCTATGCGTCTATTGTTTGGGAGAAGAACACGCACGGATGGTGCTTGAGGGCGCTGTCTGTGTGAATTGTGAGCGTCTTCCTATGAGAACGCTCCGTTCTCGTCTGGCCCTCTCCTCGAGGGATGAGGCGTCAACATCTGCGCCTGGTCGGTCCGGCCCTGCTCGTGCTGAGGCAGAGCGGCGGCTGCACTCATGGGGCTCGCAGATGGAGCTCGCTGCCGAGTTTGAGATAGGTGTTATGGTCTCTCAGCCTCTGGTGGCGGCTGGCGGGGATGAGCTCCTGGATGATGATGATCCGGGAGTGAGTGTTCTTCTGGCTGATAGCCCCCGTGGGCAGGAGGCAATGGAGGAGGAAGAAGTGGCTTTTTCATCTTTCTCCAAGTCTCCTGGCCCAGCATATGCCGAGTTACTGGAGGTTGTGGAACGCGCTGCTGGCAGACTGCAGCTGCCGTGTGGGCGCGTGAGGAAAAAACCTGTTCGCGGCAGACTTGACGAACGTTTTCCTTTCCGACCACAACCCCGTGACTCCAGTGAGCCTTCCATTTTTTCCGGATCTCCACGTTGAGATCGGGAAGGCATGGAAGAACCCATGCTCGGCCAGAGTTCATCCACATCGGCGAGGGAATCTCGCTGATGTGGATGGATTGGGCCAGCATGGGTATGTGTCGCTGCCGCCCATTGACAAGATGTTTGCCAGCTATCTCGTCATGGGCAGAGCACCGACACTAAAAGCTCCAGTTTTGCCGTCCAGACCCCTTAAACAGACATCTCGTCTGAACGGCAGAGCATATGCTGCTGCGGGTCAGGCTGGTGCGGCTTTACACACTATGGCAGTGTTGCAGGCATACCAGGCTGATCTGCTGAAGGCGAGGGCGCGCTCAGCAGCTTTTAAGAGTTGCATTCCACTCAGATCCGTTTTTTAATTACTACTGTATGTTCAGGTGACACCTTTGAACAGTCAGGCTGACGGCCGGGCTTATGATGATTTTTTCTGGAGGCCCGCCTTCTGGCTTGATAGTGAAAGGGTTCTTTGGGCTTCTAGAACCATGGATGTTTTCCTTCCCATGTTTGTAAAGGAGCAGTCTTTGGTCTTCGAGCCACGGGAAGGTAAGACAGAGTCAGATTTCATTTCTTAAATGTTGACTTTGTGTCGTTCCTGTATATTTTCTGAACATGTCACAGTGACTGTACATTGAGATATAGAATTTGAAGGGGTTTTTTGGGCAAAACTGGAATGTTGAGACTGACTAAGCAGGTCACAGAATGGCTGCTGCTTAGTTTTCTCTCTATGTTGAGTAGCCTCTCGGCTATTTTCAGTATAGTTTGAGTTGGCACTCATTACTTCAGTTTGTATGTCTATGGCGGCCCTAACCGGCCGCCTGACTTTTCAGCTTTGAGCTTCACTTTATTTTTCTCATCATGAGATTTAGAAGTGGAGATCAGGCTGTTTGTTATGGTGCCTGTTGTATATAATAAAGAAAATAGGCCTATAACTTGGCAGCCAGGCTAGAGCTAGGTGATGTGATATATGAAGTAACCCCATATGTATTCACTATCCTTTCAGGATTTGTTTGCTAGTTCTGGTTTTCCTCCCGAGGGAGTTGTTAGGCTGTATGCCCAATTATCCCCTTGCTGGTGTAGGTGCAATTTGAGTTTTACAGCTAGGTATAATTTTCTTCTGAGCCACTTGATAATTTGTTTTATCAAGTTTGAGTTGACGTTGCTAGTTTTTTAGCTCCTGTCCTCTGGGGTTTAGATCAGATTTGAGGATCTGTGTGGGAAGTGTTTTTCTTTTTTAAAAAAAAAACAGCATGTAGATCAAAGTTTGTGTTACTTTGGGTTCTAGACTTTTGCCCTACACTGTATGTGAGCCTATGCTGCCACAGGTTGGCACCTGCTCTCATAACAGTAGGCCCTTTGCTGTGAAAGTAGGCCTTTGTTTTGAGTATTTGGTGACTTGTACTCTCCAGTCTGAGGTCCTTGTCACTGGGTGCATCACCTGTTGGATTGCATATTCAGGGTAGTTAGTGCCACTTTGTTGAAGAAAACTGGTATCTATTAGCTCCCTTTTTTAGTGGTCTGGTTAACGGTTATACTGCTTATAACTCGGATTGTAGGCCTTATGATATTCGGCCTCCTTCTAGTTAGCGGTTGTTCTACTATACTGTTTAACTGATCATAATGTGCTCACATATTTTCACAGGTTTACGCTGCCACAGGCCATGCCGCGTGTCTGTCTGAGGTAGTAGGCTTATATTAGCCTTCCTTAGACCATGTTGGCTTTGTTTGGTTCCCTTTAGTCAAAATGTGTATTTAGGGTACATTGCCTGTTGGAATGTGTAGCCTAGCGCAGGTTGCAGTTAGCTTCCCATTGCTTTTTGGGTTACAGCTGGTTCCCTGTAGCTTGGTTCCCTTTAATTCACGAGCTGTAGCCACGTGTTATTGAATTGGCAGGCCCCTTCAGGCCTCCTTTTTAGTTTACGTTTGGCACAATGTGTGTTTTAACCTGTGAGTAGGCTGATCGCCACCTGTTACTGGAATGGAGGCCCCTTTAGGCCTCCTTTTTCTAGTCGACTTGTTGGCAGGATGCCTGGGAAACCATGCCACCGTCGGCCACACCCCATCACTGACGGATAGGCCCTAACAGGCCTGTTCTCGGTGTTTGGCAGTGTTTTTCATGTGTTAATCATGACACTGTTAATACATGGCCTCTGGGTGGTATGGTTATGGTAGCCACTTGCTGATGCCACGTGTTTACTAAGGCAGGCCTACTTTCGGCCTCCGGTGTAATATGTGGAGTTCAGTTATATACTCCTCTCGCTGTGAGGGTGACAAGGTGCTTTTTACCGAGTATTTCGAGTGGCTAGCCCCTCAGGTTGGTTTGGCAGCAAAACCTTACTGAAGGTTGTTTTTTACCTATATCTGCCTCCCTGAGTCCTATTCTAGTTGAGCTAAGGGCCTAGGGTGGATCTTTTGTGCTCCTAGAAACGGCCACAAGACTACGCCGTGTGTATTAGAGGTTGCTAGGCCTACGGGCCGCCTAGTTTTAACACACTGGAGTATGTTTGGGTGTATTTCTCTTTGAGAGTTATCTTTATACACTTCTGTTGGCCAGAGGCCTAAGTGATAAACCAACCTCCTTTTGTCTGGTCGTCCTTTGGGCCTAAACACTGCCACGAGCTGATGCCACGTGTCTGTTGAGGTTATAGGCCCCTCCAGGCCTTCCTTAATGCGTGCTGGCGTACGCTGTACTCCTCTTGCTTTAGAGAGTAAAAGGTGTTTTTACTGAGTACACTGCTCGGTGGATCGTGTTGGGTGGATTGTCATGTGGGCACTTTGCAGCCTCTTAGGCTGCCATTGAAGTCATCTTTCTACCCCGGAAAGAAAGCCGGGCCACTTTCTGTTTGACTTCTGTTATTCACTTAACTCTATCATGCTGTAGGCCTCTTTCGGCCTCCATGAGTATGTGCCAATCGCATGGTCTACCTGTTAGGTGAGTTTCGTACTTCCCTTTTAGGGTTATGTTTGTAATAGTGCTTAGCTCCCTAAGCTGGTCATGGGGTAGGCCTTAATCAGGCCTCCTCTTAAGGATCCAGCATCAGGCTGGTTTGTGCTCCCCTGCATCAGGGTTCTGTAGCGCACGGCCTCCTCAGTGCGTTAATTAAGCACTGGGTAAATCCTAGGATGAGTGGATTATACTCCCCTCAATACGAGGGTTCATAGCACTTAGCTGAGTTCTGCTCTCCAGGATGCCCGTCTCTACGCGTGGGTTTGAGTTTGTTTCTGCCTCTTTGCAGTCACTCTTACTTACTATCTTCTGTGAAGAATGCGTGTTAGGAGGCTCTGTATTCAGACAGGGTTGGCCCAGACTGAGTTTGTCTCAGGTCAGACTAGGTCGGCCTCCCTGGTGGCTTTGGGGGTGACTTCGTTCCCCTCTAGTGACTGGCCGAGGTTCCCTTTGGTTCCTTGGCCACATTCCCTTGAAGGGACCACTTTTTCTTCTAGAAAGGTTGGTTCCAGACACCTTAGCACCTTCCGTAGGGCCTTTGAGGAGGTCCTTCGTGGAGTTCAGCTTGGGCTGTTGGCCGAAGGGAATGCTGTCACTGACAGCCTGGTGTGACCCGAGGGAGAGTTGCCAAGCAGTTTCTACTGCTCTGGAGCCTTTGTCTCAGCCATTTTTCTTGGCAGGCATTCTCCTCAAGCATGGCGGCGTGGGTATATCGTTCCCCATAGCGTTGCAAACGCAGAGTAGAAGTTACGAATGTAACCAGGGTTCCCTGAGAACAGGGAACGAGACTCTGCGTTTCCTTGCCATACATCGGGCTGCCTGCTGAACAGTCCCTCAAGACGATGAATAATGACTGCTTCCCCAGGTGCCCCTTTTATACTTCCGGGTCGCGCCTGTATGACGTCATAGGCTGTCGCCGGCCAATAGGATTTGGAGTTATTGGATAGTTGGCTTTCGAACACCGAGTCACGTGACGTTTCCCCATAGCGTTGCAAACGCAGAGTCTCGTTCCCTGTTCTCAGGGAACCCTGGTTACATTCGTAACCTGAGACGTTTTACAATACAATATATAATAAAATACAAATACAGTTTTTTGGTCAGAAAATCTACAAATTTTGCTCACAGTCACATGCCACTTCTCCTGTGAGCTTAAAAAAAAATAGGAGTGTATGATACATCTAACCCTGTGTTACAACACTCCCCAGTCTCCCATATTATATATATATATATATATATATATATATATATATATATATATATATACACACACACACACAGTTGTGCTCAAAAGTTTACATACCCCTTGCAGAATCTGCAAATTGTTAATTATTTTAACAAAATAAGGGGGATCATGCAAAATGTGTGTTATTTTTTATTTAGCACTGTGCTGAATAAAACTGTTTATATGTTTTGTGATGGTTGTTCATGAGTCTGAAGTTAAACTGCCCAGTATTCTTTAGATGCTCCAGAAGAAAACATGATGCATTAAGACCCGGGGTTTGAAAACTTTCTGAATTTGAACATCAAGATAAATTTTATGTAATTTGTCTTCTGGGAAACATGTGAGTTTCTTCTGTAGCTTCCAATGGGCAGTACTAAATGAAAAAATTAGATATTTAAACAAAATAAGACAAATTTGGACATCATCATCATGTTCAAAAGTTTTCACCCCCCACGTTCTTAATGCATCGTGTTTTCTTCTGGAGCATCAGTGAATGTTTGAACCTTTTTTAATAGCTGTGTTTGAGTCCCTCAGTCGTCCTCAGTGTGAAAAGATGGATCTCAAAATCATACAGTCACTGCTGAAAAGGGTTCAAATATGCAAAAGATGCTGGAAAACTGAAGAATTTGCAGGACCTGAAAGATTTTTCTGAAGAATATTGGGCAGTTTAACTGTTCAGGACAAACAAGAGACTCATGAACAACCATCAGAAAACATAAAAACAGTCGTGGATCATCCAGGTAATCACACACAGTATTAAGAATCAAGGGTATGTAAAGCACAGTGTTAAATAAAAAAAATAACATTTTGCATGATCCCTCTTATTTTGTTAAAATTATTCACATTTTGCAGATTCTGCAAGAGTTATGTAAACTTTTGAGCACGACTGTATATATAATATATAAGCAACCTAAACTGACAATAACATAGGACATCAGGGAATGCTAAAATACTACTAAAGTATTGTATTGTATTTATTTATAGAGCACTTTTCAGGCTACACAGTAACTCCAAAGTGCTGTACATTACAAGTAAATAAAGTAATATTAAAATGAGATAAATCAAACAAAACGACAACAACGTCAATGATAAATAATCCAATAAAAGGTTAAAATGCCAAGAGACCAGGTATGACTTTAAGTGGCACTTAGCTTAAACGGCACTACTTAGCATAAGGGACAATCTAACCTCGAAAGGTAGGTTGTTCCATAATCTTGGGCCAACCTTGGGCCTAGATTTAAGACGCACTCTTGGGATCGTTAATAATAATTTATTTAAGTAAGATATGGCTCCCTTTAAACCATATATGTAGGCTAGAGTGTATTGTGTTTGACAAAACAGGGAGTAGAGGGGAACACCATCAAGAGAGATCATTAAAGAGTTTCTACAAGGACACTCACATAACATTTCACATCTGAAATGCTGAAAAGACATGAAAAGACCATAAGATAGTGACTGGGGGAGAGATAAAGAAAAAGCGAGGAATGAAGTGGAGAAGGGCTCCCTGAGGGAGAGAGAAGGCGGATGGTGAGGAGAGTAGTTAGAAGAGTAAAGCATAAAAGCAATCTTGCGCACTTCCTCCCTGTGAAATGCTGCAGATGTCATCGGTGGCATTATATAACAAGCCCCTACAGAAAGAAGCAAAGCATCATACCGCTATCTACATTGATGTAAAACTCTCAAGTCACTGTGTTTAATATTAAAGTGTTTAAAAAGTTAGACGACGACTCATTTTGTCTTTTCAGTCTCAAAATAACAAGATAGATAGATAGACAGATAGATAGATAGAGTGCCTTCCACAAATATTGTCACCTTTAGTAAATATGAGCAAAGGTGGTTGTGAAAATAAGTCTGCATTGTTTATCCTTTTGATCTTTCATTAAAAAAAAAAGAAGACAAAATTCTAACCTTTCATTGAAGTAAAACAATTGAAAATGGGGGAAAAAGCTCATTATGAAATAAATGTTTTTCTCTAGTTCATGGTGGCCACAATTATTGGCACCCAATTATTGCAACCTCCTTTTCCCAAGATAATAGCTCTGAGTCTTTACCTATAATGCCTGATGAATTTGGATAACACCTGTCAAGAGATCAGAGACCATTCCTTCATGCAGAAACTCTACAGATACTTCAGATTCCCAGCTCCATGTTGGTGCTTCTTCTCTTCAGTTCACTCCACTCGTTTTCTTTAGGGTTCAGGTCAGGGGACTGGGACGACCATGGCAGAAGCTTCATTTTGTGCTCAGTGACACATTTTTGTGTTGGTTTTGGATCATTGTCCTGATGGACGATCCAACCACGACCCATTATAGGATTTCAAGCAGAAGCGATCAGGTTTTGATTTTTTATCTGTTGGTATTTGATAGAATCCATGATACTATGTATCTGGACAAGATGTCCAGGACCTCCAGCAGAAAAATAGGCCCACAACATTAAAGATCCAGCAGTATAACCAATAACTGTGGGCATGGGGTACTTTTTATCCATGTGTGCACCAAACCCATCTGGTGGGTTTCCTGCCAAAAAGCACCTGACCATAGAAGCCGTTCCCGTTTGAAGTTCCAGTCGTGTCTGACAACTGAATATGCTGGAGATTGTTCCTGGATGAGAGCAGAGGATTTTTCTTGAAACCCTCCCGAACAACTTGTGGGGAAGTAGGTGCTGTTTGATAATTTTTTTAGGCTTTCTGAGACTCAACTAATCTCTGCAGTTCTCCAGCTGTGATCCTTGGAGAGTCTTTGGCCACTCAAACTTTCCTCCTCACCGCGCATTAGGACAATTTAGACACATGTCCTCTTCCCGGCAGATTTGTAACATCTTTAGTTGATTGGAACTTCTTAATTTTTGCCGATAGTGGAAATGAGGATTTTCAGTACTTTAGCTATTTTCCTACAGCCACTTTCTATTTTGTGAAGCTCAACAATATTTTTCTGCACATCAGTACTATATTCTGTAGTTTTACTCATGAATTTGGCCTTTGCGTTTCCTCATGTTTATACTCCTGTGAAACAGGAAGTCATGGCTTGACAATTTCATGTTCATGATCACCCGGTGTGCTAAATTTTTAAATATAAATGGGAATATACTTCAGAGATATTTTACTCATAGGAATTTCTAGGGGTGCCAATAATTGTGGCCAACATGTTTTGGAGAAAAACATTTATTTCATAATGTGCTTTTCCCCCCACTAGATAGATAGATAGATAAACACCACATCCATGTAAAGTGCTGGCGTTAAATGTTAATCACATTAAGCACTGTGTCTTTTCAATATGCTCCCTAAAGCTTAATTTGGCAGGACATGTAAGTGTTTGCATTTGATTGGTCATACAGTGACAGATACTGATTAGTTTTAAATAAGAAGAGCTGGCTGGTTCACTTAATGGACAATTACAGACAAAAGCACTAGAGGTCAAAGATCAACTCCTAGTGGTTTAAAGCCAAGTAGTAGTACTGAAATAAATGGCCTGAGTGATATTAATGGATGACTTCTTCTGACTCAATCCTGGAACTTTGAGTAACACCATGTCCAAACCACGACATGCATCAGGGAGAGTTCACGCTGACAGCAACAAACTCATTCATTGAGCTTGTTGTGATTGGCTGTAATTTTGTTGATTTGCACAGTATTGTGGTTTTTAGTGTGGGTAGAAAAATTACTTAATGCAACCCAGGTGAAAAAGACGTAGTATTAAATGTATTAAAAATATACTTGAAATGCAAGTAGTATGTTAATAATACAATTTTATTCCCAACATGCTTATTTGAAGTGTATTAAAAATATATTGAATTGCATTTTAATATATTTCAAAAAAAGTATACAAGAAGTACTTTGGTAATAAATATAAGCTTAGTTACATTTTTAAGAAATATGCTAAACACAAGCATACTTTTAATATATTTCTAAACAGTATACTAGAAGTACTTTGGTAATAAATATATGCTTAGTTAGACTTAAAAAAATGCTAAACACAAGCATACTTTTAGTGAAGTTAGTGTATTTACACTAACTGTGTGATTTTGGCCATGGTTTGGTTGGGGCCAATTTTGGGCCTATAAAAAAATCTATAGTCTCTGATAGCTAGTTTGACATGTTCACCGACAGCCGATTAATGACCGTTGCGATCAAATTTGACCAGTGTGCAGTGTGCAGTATGACTTCTCTTACGACAAACAACAAATCGTCTTCGTTTTTCAAGATAAGCCATGATCAAAATCAACACTAGAGATTTCTTTGTTAGCCACCATTTCAGTCCCGCGTGTAATGCAGCTCACTGTCACCGAATGTGTGTGGGTTAATGATGTAAAACTCAAGTTTTCAAGCATGCGTCCGTTTTTAACGTGTCTTGACTGTTGTACAGTCTGACATATAGGACAGCTGAGATCCCACAGTGTGTCATGAGGATCATGTTTGTACAGTCTGATAAGCAACAATCGTAAAAGACTATTATAAATGGCACAGTGTACACCCAGCTTTACTAAAAGTATATTTTATGTGTACTTTTTTTTAAGAACATAGCAAAATTATTAAGCTTTTAGTGGGTTTAAATGTATTTTTATAACCATGTTTAGGCCTACTGCAATATATTTTAAATATTTATATATTTATAATTTTAATATTTTCTAAAGAAAGATATTTTGCAACTTAAGCACTGGTATAAAGTCAAAGTCCCTTTCTAAAGACTTTGATAGATCTGTTTAAAGTCTATGTGTTGACATTTGTCGGTCTTATAACAACTATAAAACACTGTCCAATGCATTGGCAGAAAGAATAATTAGTCATTATAACATGTACAACATTACATTAAACATTCTTTTTATTTGCAAATTTAAGTTGTGTATTTATTTCTGATTTCCTTAACAATTTGGCTTCATTCATCAATGAGGTAAATGATCTTTGAAAAACCATGTTATGAACATACAATTACTTTGTTTGAGCTGACCAGCCAACTATGGTAGTGTTCATTGATTTATGTTTATATTTGTTCAAGCTTGACAATTTTACCTTTCTGTTTATTTTATAAATTTATTTTATATTTTATACACCTTTCTAATTACAGATAAGTACAATGATTAAACTGTAAAAAGGGATGCTTATAAGAGTATACATCTGAAACTGCTGAGGCTTTCGATTACATTACCCACCAGGTACATTATACTCGGAGTACTGTCATTCTTAAAAGGGAAAACAAATCATTAATCATCATTTAAATCCGTGTATCATTCATTCAGTCATTTTTTTATTTAATATTGAAAGTAGAAAAATTAGAAAATGGCTCCTTTTTCGTTTTTTTCGTTTAAAAAAAAAACACGAAAAAAACCCAAGAATTTAGCTTGATTTTTCGTTTTTCGTTCTGGGGAAGAAAAAATGAATAAACAGATTGAATATTCGATTTCCACACATGGGCGAGAATTAAAAAACCCATTTGTGCTGATTTGTCAGCTGAAGATCAAAACGTGTCATCATCAGTTCTTCCTCAGTTCCGCACAGTCCTCCTCTGCTGCAGTTGTATGGATTATTAATACGTTTATTGCAAATACGTTTAATCTTTTTTCTCATCAAACAACCAGACTAACGATGATAAATATAATTATAAATATTATTAGTTGTAAATTAAATATTTTTACACACTAACACAAAAAGGAAAGAATAATGCATTGACTTGGGTTTGGGTATATAATAGGCCTATTAACGTTGGGGTTAATAGGCCAGTTGACTGTATTTTATTTTGATAATGAACAGGCTGCAATGTCAAGTCAGAACTGATATACTGTGTGAGTGCGCCGGCGCGATCACTTAGATTTTTTACTCAGAAGGGGAAATAAGCTAATACTCATTATAGTCAAACAGATGAGAGTAGGACATCATTCAAAATGGTAAAATGTCTTTTTTATTTGTGCACATTCAAAATGAGTACAAAATGTCATGCCTTTGAAAAAAAACAAACAAACATCAGATTGCGCTGCTGGCATGCCTCGATCTCTCTAACATCTTTCTGGCGCATGCCACAAACAAGAACCAAAACAAAGCGAATACTTGACACACCTACTTTTAAAAGTCTACATTTATGTTATTTGATATTACATGCATTATATAAGTCACTGATGATCGCATGTGATGATAACGTGACTTATAGTCCGGAAAATATGGTAGGCTATAGCAAATTAATTTGTGGACCCCCTGGCACTTTGAGAACCGCTGAAGAAAGCCCTGTCTAAGCTGTGCCCCGGTACGGGTTGTGTCGAGCCATTCTTATTCTGTGCGGAACTGAGGAAGAACTGATGGCGGCACGTTTGATCTTCGGCTGACCAATCAGCAGAAAGGGGCATTTAATTCCTACCCACGTGTAGAAACTGAGTATTCAAGCTGTTTATGCGTCTTTCTTCCCCTGAGTGAAAAATGAAAAAATTAAGCTGAATTCTTGTTTTTTCTGGGGTTTTTTAAAAATGAAAAAAATGAAAAAGGAGCCATTTTCTCATTTTTCTACTTTCAATATTAAAACAAAAAATGACTGAACGAATGATACACGGATTCATTTGCCTGCCTTTTTTTGTTGATGTTTTTTAGATCAGCTGCTATAAAAGGCAAACTGAAATCCGAGTGCAGAGACAAGCGAAGAAGAGTATGTTTTAATGTCGTATCACCTCTGTTATAGAGATTTTTGATTCGATTTGATTTTAATATAGAGGGTGATTCGGTCAGTCTTAGAAGTGAAATGTTAGCAATGTGTCCATTCCAGGTGTCTAATTTGTGCTTTTTTGAGTCATTCATGTAAAACCTGTTTGTTTTTTAATTTTTTCTGTTTTTTGGTAAAGCTGCAGGGTACTTGTCCTAGTTGTCCTGGCATACAATATTTTGCATAACTTCTAATTTCTTTAAATCTTTGTAACAGAGGTGTAGAGAGTGCATGTTAGCATTACCATAATAGACCCATTCATGGGAAATACCCTAGGTTAAAATAAACCACAATTATCAATATACAACATACCTTGTAATACTCACAGGTTGCTTTATTGCTTCAATTATCAATATCAATGACTTTGTGATTGAACTCTACTCAAAAGGTAAATTGAGAAGTCAACGAAATTCTAATGAATATCAATGCATATTACAATACATACTGTATATTCTATCATGGATGCAAAACTGTTCATTGGTTAATTTTATATCAATTCTTTTTTCCCTTTCACAAATCTTGTGATAAAGCAGTCTTTAAATACTACAGTGTCTGAATTGCAAGCCCAGAAAATGCAAGTCGTGCTCAAAGAAGTGACCCTCCACTTGAAGATGTTTCTTTGTTTGGTTCAGGCATTTGCATGCTTACATTTGTAGTTAAAAAAAAAAAAAAGCACTATTCACTTTTGCACTTTGTTTTTCAGTGACTTTTTTCGGAAAATTGCATTGTAATGCTTAGTTATTCATTGATGTAAAATACTGTACTTTTCAGTAGTACAAGTATAACAAATGTTTTTTTTTTTCTTCATTTACTAGAATGTATTTTGGTCAAAAGATAAAATGCTGCTGTACTTTTTTTAATGTACTGTAAGAATATTTGTAATGTACACAACAATATATAGTACATTAATGTTTTCTAGATTTCAAAGTGTGCATGTGTGTGTATATATATAAAAAAAAAAAAAGCTTTATAATAAACTAGTAGTGTAATGCTAATGTATTTGTAATGATCTGAAATTGTATTGGAAATGTTCATGAAGCACATTAACACCTGTGGTACAAAATACCATTCAAAAAGAGACTTTATGAATGCTAAGGGTTTAAAACGATGCTTTAAATATACTCTAACTGTAATTTAGGAGTATTAAAATTACATTTTAAATGTATTTAAAGTAGGGCTGTCAACGTTAACGCATGCAATTAATTCAAAATCCTTAACGCATTAAAATGCATTTAACGCGAAATTACGGAAGCATGTGAAATTGCGTCATAACATAATTTATGTCACGCAGTTAGATGATCTTAAAAGTCCATGCTGATTATATCAGAGATGGCAGAGAGAATTATTCATTCCAGTGTCTGTTTCGCTTTAAAACACTAACTCTGTCATATTCAGTCATTGTATCTGAAGAGCGCGAGCCCTCCCACATTGCGCTGTTCAGTCTGAATGGAACGTCGAAACATCCTACCGCTGTATGGCCAGATGATATGAAAACTATGTTTCTCGGCTGGACAAAGCAAACCAGCTTCTTGCTATGAAAATTTTGATGGATGAGGAATGCAATCAAAGTAAAGACGATTGCGGTGACGTACAGAAGCACACGCGAGTCTGTTATATTGATGCGCGAACAAATCATGTATGAGCACTCTTGACGCACTTGTCGCACATTGTATTTATGCACAGACACATTTCAGTACATTCACGTTGTTTTCACACACATTCAGGATAATGTTTGGATTTGTCTTGTGTATGTTGCTGTGAACTTTAGTATATATGCAGGTCAAGGCGGTTGGTTTAGGTTTTTTTGGCATCTCCGTGTGGTCCTGTTCAGTATCGCAACTTGACTTGTCTAAAATGTAAACAAGCTCTTTGCTGTTGCACATACTATACACTGTGAATTCCCTCGTGAAAAAGAAGTATATTAAAATGTATTTGAAATACATTTATTTTATGCTAAGTATACTACAAATGCATTTACATATTTATGCACTTAATATAAATACCCTGCAATTGTAATTTTAGTATACTAAACTGGTACAAGTATTTTTGTGTTGAGGTCCAACTAAAGATTTACTTTTTGATTGTGCTAAAGTGGAACTATTGTAAGTATACTTTAGGTACACTTTAAATATCTTGCATTGAAATTATACAGTGATCACACTATCCTTACTAATAGTGATATTAAACACATTTTAGGCTTAATATTAAGAAATATGCATTGTGCAGTAAAGAATTCCAAATAAAGTTTAATTAGAATATTAGAATACATTTTTGGATGTTTTTTTACTAGGGCAGACTTGAACCAGAAGTTGATACATATAGACCGCAATGATTGACCTATGTTTCGAACACGCCATAAATCCAATGCTCACACTCACCAACAATTGGTTTTGCTGTACTTTTGCTAAACAACCAAACTTGCTAGAGTGCACACTATTGGGAATCTGTGTTGCAGATTTTGGCACATTTGTCAGAAGGAAACCTTTAGAGTCTAGAAACTCATTGTAGCTAAAGATACAAGTCTAACCATGTATTTCAAATCTGAGAATGTTGAAATTATTTTTAGATGATGATGTAATTTTTTAGATGAGATTTTCTTTTTGTGCAAACCAAAGAAAACGTGAGGTATGAACTGAAACATCTAGTTTGTTTCTGCTAACAGGTGCTGTAAAGGCAAAATTTTTGCCTATAGCTCAAATGTAACAATAAGAAATTTGCAAATAAAATGATTTAATTTGTTAAATATTTAAGTGCTACTTCAGTAATTTATTTTTTGTTGAATCCCTTGTTGACCTGTTATGATTAAAGTACAATTCAATGGACTGTATTTGAGTTCTACTTGTTTAGTGTAAAAATAGTATTGGCCTAGATAAAAGTTTACAGGAAATGTGTTTTGAGTTGCAAAAACATAATCATGAAGTACGTTTACCTTTTCAATAATTTGCCCACACTGAATATCAGGTAGGCTATTGTTTAATTCAATTCAGATTTATTTTTTATAGCACTTTTCACAATTTTGCATGGTTGCAAAGCAGATATACATATATATAGAAAGTAGTTACAAAAGTAAATATTTGTAATTATGACAAATAAAGAAAACAACATATAGTCAGTTTAAAATGGTGCAAGAAATTAACATACTTGATCAGAAGTTTTATTACTTTAGTGTATTTCTAATGCATTCCAATGCACCTATGTGTAAGACACTTTTCCCATTAATGCTACTTTAATGGCCCGTTGCACATTGAAATATGAACTGCAGCCCTTTGGGCTGTCCAAATATTATGAATTATTAAACTGATTCTGATCAGTCCTCAAAAGTTACACAAAAAGTTAAAATGTCAAATAAATTCAAAAACGTTAACTGCATGAAAAGTATATCATTTTTATTTATGCGTCACATTTAAATCTGCCGCGAAATGCAAGACCGCAAATTCATTTCATTGCATTTTAAGTCAGGAGCAGTTGAGCAGGTGCATTGAGAGTTAAAGCACGCAGAGACAATCGGCAGAGAAATGTTACAGATGGTACAGATGGTTATTGCATCCGTGCACACTGAAACACAATCAGTTCTGCATGTTCACATTTTTCCACCAACGAACGGAACTGTCTGTTAACTGTAAACTAATGTTATGCCAGTTTATGTAATTGCTTCATGTTGCGTTAATGACAGATCATGTCAAATAAAAGGGAAGCAAAACATTCTTGATATTTAATGTTGCGTCTGCTGGTTTTATTTCTTCAACAGCTTAAAGTTTAATGCATTTTCGTGTTATATAGCTACAGGCCATTTCACGTTTATTTTCACGCACCACTTACTGTGCCTATATTGAGACCTTTCTCTGCGATTCGCAGTGTTTTAATCCATATAATTTGTGCTGACATTAAAGAAAAATCTGTTTACGTATAGCTGTACTTGTAACAGTATAGAGAGAACACAAATAACCCCAGTTTTGCATTGAGTATATCTGCGTGGTGGCGCAGCAGGTAAAGTGAGTGCTCTTGTGTGACAGCGACCCAAGTTCAAATCCAGCCTGTACTGGTTCCTACATTTAATATACATATAAATCTGTCCCCATTGTCTCACTGATGTTCACAGATAAGCTACTGGTATACTGAGGTGTCTGTAAAAGGCAAATTCTTAAGCTGTGACTTTATTTATACTTTATTGTAGCCTATTTGAAGTACACTATAATGATTCCATTAGCACACTTCTTTTTACTTGGAATGCCATTGAAATGTGTTTTAAAATCACTAAAAGGTTGTAATCTTAATGTATTTCAACACAAATATTAATGTATGTTCAACACTCTTGCAATGTAATTGAATTGCAATTCTAATGTCACCAAAATACATTTGAAGTTTATGCTGAGTGAATTCTGCATTTCAAAACTTAACTACAAGAGTATATTTAAAGTGTACTAAAGTATACTTGGAATAGTTCCACTTTAGCACAAACACGTATATTTAATACAACTTTAGTTGAACTTCAGCACTACTTTTGGACAACTAAAATGCATTTAGTACAAAATTAGTTGTTCCAATTTAGCATAATTTAAGTATACCAATGTATAGCTTGCCACAAAAAAATTTAGTTATACTAAAGTACATAGGAATAAATTGTGTTTAAGTATACTATTTTTTCACTAGGGTTCTGAAACTTTTTTTTTTTTTTTGCTGTGATTTTTTTTATGGGTGTTTTGGTGTAGCCTACATAAATGTATGAATTATATGAAATCATATGATTTGGTTATTTTGTGTCCTTTTTTGGAAAGACATCTAAATTAACCTTGAAAAAAGCAGTTTTGTGAAAATCTGAGGGTTGACTTTGCTGGATACAGGCAATGATGGCAAAATGGCCGTGTTAAACAAGATAAATGGTCTATGCTTAATTTCACGATAAAAAAATTATCTACTGACAGCCCTAATTTAAAGAGATGCACTTAAATTGCACTAAATGTACATAAAGTGGTTCCATTTTAACACAATTTCAATACATTTAATATACTGCAAATAGCTTAAAATTGAACTTAAGTACATCTTGAAATACACTTATACTTAAAGTTGTTTCAAAATTATACATTTAATATGCACTTAGTATAGTATAATTTTAATATATTAAGTGTGTCTAAAGAAGCACAATTTAAATCTATTTCCTTTTCACCTGGGAAGAAACTTGATCATGCTGCATTGTGGACTTGAATAGATGAATATAAGCTTTCCCATCTCCTTATAAAACATGACTGTAGTAACAGGGTCCATTTAAATCATACAGGAGTTGCTAAAATATGACCATTTAAGGATTTTTACATGTAGGTGCCAGAAAGTTGTTAAATCAGGATCTCTCCAGGGAGGGAAGGAAAACATTTTGGCTCCATCCACCTCAGCCAGAGCAGTTAAGAAAACAGACACTCATAGGGAAAGATTCAAACAGAAGATCAAGCTCAGTCATGGCGGCAACACAATCACAGCATTACATAATCTAAATGAAAGAGACTGATTAGTTTGCAGGATTGTGTTTTTTAGAGCATAAGATGGTCCAGATGTTGACCTAGCCCTCAATGTCACTGATCATGGGCAAGTAAGACTATTGTTACATAAAACGCCTATCCGTTCAGTTTAGGGACATATCCTTTAATACAAAACAATGTAATGTGTAATTCAAAATATGCGCAAATACTTGTAAAAAATGAATATAGAAAATTCCTTCATATTAACACTGTACAGTCAGCCCTATTTTTTTTTACATTAGAGTGAAGGATGCACTAAATTGATAAAAAAATGACACTGAAGATTTTTATTATTTCAAATAAATGTTGTTCTTTTAAATGGTCTATTCTTCAAAGAATCCTGAAAAAAAATTTATGTCACAGTTTCCACAAAAATATTAAGTACCACAACAAGAAATGTTTCTTGAGCATCAAATCAGCATATTAGAATGATTTCTGAAGGATCATGAGTCACTGAAGACTGGAGTAATGGTTGCTGAAAATTCTGCTTACTGCAATGTGCAAGAAGTATCTCATACCAGCCACTGAACTAATGCACAGAGTAATGTTATAACAAAACATAACATGCTTGCGGCTATTTCATTAGAATTAAATAAAATAATGTGAATTTAATTGACTAAATGTAACCGTAACCAAGCTCAAGTTCAGGGAAGGAGGCGGACGTTAACTGCAACTTTAATCGTAAAATAAACATAAAATGAAAGGAGCGGCAGCGGTGACTGTGGCATGATAAAAACAGCAGAGTAAAATGCCCAAGGCTCTCTGCACTGCCCTGCTTCATACCACAGTAACATTAATAAAACCTTAATACAGGTCATTCATAAACATTATTTCTGCCTCATCAGATTGCTTTCCATCGGCCATGGAGGTGAAGATGACAATTCTCACGATTCCACGCTCATTCACGGCATCATCAAGCTACGCCTTTGTTATTGTTTTGAATAAGCGACCTCTAGCGGCGAAATACTGCGCCTTTAAATTAAATTAAATAATAAAAAGATATACCATGGTACTTAGATGGTACTCCAAGGTATTTCAAAGAATAAAAGCGGAAAGGTGCAGTTTGACTTAGTTAAACCTGATCAAGTCATCAATGTATCTCATTCACTATGAGAGATGTATACATGTAAAGTCACATATGTTGATATGTGTTCAAAGTTGATATGCGTTCATGTCAACTGTGTAATAAAAATGTGATGCTCATGGTGTTAGATGCTTAAAAAGAAGTCCTGAACTTCAGACATACAATTCCTTAGCATACCCAAATAATTAAATAAAATGGATCTGGAAAGTTTCATGGTGACACATTCATTCAAGAAATATTACTGGAATATCTCAGTAATAACTTCTCAAATGAATCTAAATTAGCTTCAGTACTGACCTGTGCGCTGCACAAAGTCTCTTCTCACCATCAGTTTTAACACGCTCTTTAAACTCAATTACTGTAAATACGAACAAGGCCTCTCGCATGCATAGAAAGAAGTGACTTTAGTTTCAGAAGTGGCTTGTCTTCCTGTCCAGGAAGGAAGGTATTAACTAGAAGGCCAAGCAACCAAATATATCTTAAAAATATACTTTACACCATAGGAGAGAGTTAAGTGGGCCATAGGTCACATACAGTGGGTACGCTAAGTATTCAGACCCCCTTAAATTGTTCACTCTTTGTTATATTGCAGCCATTTGCTAAAATCATTTAAGTTCATTTTTTTTTCCTCATTAATGTACACACAGCACCCCATATTAACAGAAAAACACAGAATTGTTGACATTTTTGCAGATTTATTAAAAAAGAAAAACTGAAATATCACATGGTCCTAAGTATTCAGACCCTTTGCTGTGACACTCATATATTTAACTCAGGTGCTTTCCATTTCTTCTGATCATCCTTGAGATGGTTCTACACCGTCATTTGAGTCCAGCTGTGTTTGATTATACTGATTGGACTTGATTAGGAAAGCCACACACCTGTCTATATAAGACCTTACAGCTCACAGTGCATGTCAGAGCAAATGAGAATCATGATGTCAAAGGAACTGCCTGAAGAGCTCAGAGACAGAATTGTGGCAAGGCACAGATCTGGCCAAGGTTACAAAAAACTTTCTGCTGCACTTACGGTTCCTAAGAGCACAGTGGCCTCCATAATCCTTAAATGGAAGACGTTTGGGACGACCAGAACCCTTCCTAGAGCTGGCCGTCCGGCAAAACTGAGCTATCGGGGGAGAAGAGCCTTGGTGAGAGAGGTAAAGAAGAACCCAAAGATCACTGTGGCTGAGCTCCAGAGATGCAGTCGGGAGATGGGAGAAAGTTGTAGAAAGTCAACCATCACTGCAGCCCTCCACCAGTTGGGGCTTTATGGCAGAGTGGCCCGACGGAAGCCTCTCCTCAGTGCAAGACACATAAAAGCCCGCTTGGAGTTTGCTAAAAAACACCTGAAGGACTCCAAGATGGTGAGAAATAAGATTCTCTGGTCTGATGAGACCAAGATAGAACTTTTTGGCCTTAATTCTAAGCGTTACGTGTGGAGAAAACCAGGCACTGCTCATCACCTGTCCAATACAGTCCCAACAGTGAAGCATGGTGGTGGCAGCATCATGCTGTGGGGGTGTTTTTCAGCTGCAGGGACAGGACGACTGGTTGCAGTCGAAGGAAAGATGAATGCGGCCAAGTACAGGGATATCCTGGACGAAAACCTTCTCCAGAGTGCTCAGGACCTCAGACTGGGCCGAAGGTTTACCTTCCAACAAGACAATGACCCTAAGCACACAGCTAAAATAACGAAGGAGTGGCTTCACAACAACTCCGTGACTGTTCTTGAATGGCCCAGCCAGAGCCCTGACTTAAACCCAATTGAGCATCTCTGGAGAGACCTAAAAATGGCTGTCCACCAACATTTACCATCCAACCTGACAGAACTGGAGAGGATCTGCAAGGAGTAATGGCAGAGGATCCCCAAATCCAGGTGTGAAAAATGTGTTGCATCTTTCCCAAAAAGACTCATGGCTGTATTAGATCAAAAGGGTGCTTCTACTAAATACTGAGCAAAGGGTCTGAATACTTAGGACCATGTGATATTTCAGTTTTTCTTTTTTAATAAATCTGCAAAAATGTCAACAATTCTGTGTTTTTCTGTCAATATGGGGTGCTGTGTGTCTATTAATGAGGAAAAAAATGAACTTAAATTAATTTAGCAAATGGCTGCAATATAACAAAGAGTGGAAAATTTAAGGGGGTCTGAATACTTTCCGTACCCACTGTATACTAAAGGGTGAGTGTGAAGATTGTGCTATTTCCCTCAACACATGCACACACACACAATGATTTTTATTCCTGTAGAAAATGTATATTCTATCCCCTAACCCTAAACCTACCCATCACAGATCACTTTCTGCATTTTCAGATTTTCAAAAACACTAATTTGTATAATTTATAAGCTGTTTTCTTCATGGGGACTAAAAAATGTCCCCGTAACATAGGGTATACCTGAACCACACACACACACACACATAGTAAATCTATATGAAACACTGAATCTTTCAATCATGTGTTCCAACTAAAGCTGTCAAAATTAACACATTCATTTTACGATTAATTATTTTAATTTTAACATGTTAAAAATATGTAACACATTTAACGCAGCATCCTTTGGCTGCGCTACAGTATATAATCATGCTATCATTCATTCAAGTGCTATTAAACCATTCAAGCGCGATTAGATGCAAAAAATAACTCAAATCTGTACTGGCGCGCTGTCTGTAAAGCGGCTCTCTGTGAACAGACACCTGAAACATAACGTTTGAAAGTCTATAATTGCATTACTGTATAAAAAATAATAAAAATAAATAAATAAATAAAAAAAACCCCTGCACTTACAATGTGCAAAACGTGTGATAACGCAACCAACTCTATTGGCCAACTCAATCATGCAGTCAACTATCAAAAAAAAAAAAAATGGATCTATTTCAGAGGTCGGAAATATCATGGATGGATCTGATTGCGACAAACAGTAATACTATCAGTCAGGATGTTCTACCAATGCTATACTGAGGTTAGGGTTTTGGTTAAGGGTTAGTATTTGTTTCAGCCTTGTTTAGGCATTTAACACTGTGTTCATCTTTAGAATCAGCTCCAGGGTGGGATTTGTGTTTATATTGAATAACACAGTCTTAAAAGTAATGTTTCACAACACAAGTCCTGTGTCCGAATATGTCTACTCACTATATAGTAGGCAAAAAACAGTATGTGAGCTGAGTAGTAGTGTTAATTTTGTCAGCTATTTTTAAATTTATTCTTAGTCCTGTGTCAAATTTACTTGTTTTAATCATATTAAGCCAATTTTGTTCTATATTTATTAAGTCATGTTTTATTCGACTAAGTGTCTGGGCATTTTAGTCTAGTTTTAGTCGATGAAAACTCAAGTCACATTTTCGTCATGCTGCATAATGGTTAAATTGATAAATCACAATTATTTTGCTCAAAATGATCATAATTGCAACGATTGTTGTCATTTGGGAAATTAATTTTTACATTTCATCAGAATTATTGCACTTTCACTTAACCAAAATAAATAGAATGTCACTCATACTAATGATTTTACCTGATTTAGTTTCCTGATTTATTATAGGCTATTTATCATACAATTTAAAACACTCTCTACATTATGAAAACTGGGAAAACATAACACGCATTTAATCATTGTGATTAAAACTGTGAAATTCATAATAGCAATTTCAATAATTCCAAATTATAATAAATTTTTATTACTAAAACAGCAGCAAAAAAGACTTGTGTTGTCACACAGTGGTTGCGTAAGTGCATTTATTCAGCAACTACAATCACAAACAATATAGTTGAGATATTTGGATTTACAGTTCATCACTGAAAAGGTTTTATGGCAGATTTAGTCGCAGCAAACAGCACAAGCGGCTCATGAAGCAACGCAGACTGGCTGTATGACACTTTTTTATTTGAGCAGAATACCTCAATGTAGATCTCTAAACTCGCTAAAAATGTTTGTCTGTGTTTTCAGATCATCTGCACTTCTTCCACAGTGTAGAGATGCTGCATGTGCATAGCTGCCAGATTGCAAATATTAAGTAAAACTTGTGGCAGAAAATGTATCATTTTAACAGAAAAGTTCTGATTTGGGGTATTTAAACTTTTGACATCTGGCAAATGCCACCATGAAAGCTTGTAGAGTTTTTTTTTGTCAACAACATTGCAAGTTGATATAGTCACAGTTATCGTTTAATGATGTTGGTGTTGTCTTGCCATTTTCTTTAACGATATTAACACTACCAAGTAGTATGTCATTCAGAGTATTTTTAAAACAGCAGGCAAAAAAGTACCCGGATGACTTACTACTTCCGGAGAGATGGACACTTTTCTATTCCATGAGGTCACAGGATAGGAAAGGCAGTAAAGCAACACAACTGATGCTGCAGGTCACATGACAGTTATAACCTGGCTGATGTAATACATCCAAATATCATATTTAGGCTGATATAGAAAATATACTTTTTTTAATGGTCATGAAGCTAGTTTCAAACCAAATGTAGTACTTACTATACAGTATGTGAATTTGGACACAGCTAAATTATTCTAACAAAAAGCCACTAATTTCCTAAATGCTTTTTTTTCTCATTCTATGGAGTTTGTTGCACCCTCATAGGCAAAAAGCATCTCTGCATAATCTCTATTCCCCAAAGACCATGAGCGTCTCTTTGTCTATAAAAGCAGTGCTGTGTGTGCTTGTTTAGCTTGTGGTGGTAATGTGTGTATATCTGTACATACTGATGGCAATGACATACACACCACATTCTCTGTGAAAACAAAATCATCACTTTTGCCATTAATTCACCTCTGGCTATGATCCCAAGAGAATAACACAAACAGAAATGAAGTTTATTAAAAAAAATTGCTCCAGAAAGGGAATTTTCTGGCTCATATTGATGCCATTCCTGGTAACTGTTTTCTAACGTAAGCTGCATACCGCAAAACACATGTGAACACACTGATCTCAGGACATACATACTCGCTTTGTTAATTGGGGCATTTCCCACGTATGCGAGGAAAAAGAAATGTAAGCCATGGGTTCTCAGGCAGTAAAACTGTCCATGTCAAAAATAAAGCACCACAACACACCATCTGTAGAGCACACAGTTAAACCAGACAACATTAAAAATGACTCGCATCAGGAAACCACTACAATTTAAGTCCAACCTTTTGTGGTCTAAACCAGTCTGGTGGGGTCAACTCACAGACCTTAATGTTTGCTATTGCGCATTTGTGTCTTAACAATGTGTTTGTCTCTTTGTCCTACCTGTACTTGGCCCTTGCCCATGATTTTGTCCACAATCTCATTATCGTCCTTATTGAGCTTTGATTTGTCATAACACTTCTCGTAGCACAAGATCCGCAGACACTGAGAGCCCTCCAGCTCTATTTCAAACTCCTGTAGAAGAACAAATTAATTAATGACACATGCATGATGGTGATTGGTCAGGTGAATCATGACACGATAGAGCTCACCTCGTTCCACTGTGGTTCTGTTGTGTCTCTGAACACACGTGTTTTGGCCTTACTGACGAAGTAACCGAAAGAGTCTACCTCCAGCGTACAGTACATATCTACAGAGAGAACACAATAATAATAACCTCATGAGATAAAAAGTCATTCATAAAAAGGTTATTTGGAAGCTTTTGTTACATACACACACACCAAAACAGCTGAATTCCATATGATTTGTGATTCAATGTTTGACACCCATAAACAGCCTACAGTAAGAGTAATTTATATTACTTGGCAAGAGAATTATTTATTTATTTACTTATTTATTTATATAAAAAAAGCTTGTATATTATTTTATAATAATTTAATTTTATATAATATATAATTATATATTAAATAATATATAATGTATAGTGTTATATATTTTCATTTATATTTTATACTAAAATTACTATGTACTATGTATTACTATGTATAAAATGTATATTATTAATGTACGCAATAGCTCAAAAGTTTGGGATCAGTTAGGTTTAAAAAATAAATAAAAAAAAACTCAAACTGATAAAAAGAGTATGCTTATAATGATTTCTATTTCAAATAAATGCTGTTCTTTAAAACTTTCTATTCATCAAAGAATATTGAAAGAATATGCATTACAGTTTCCACAAAAATATTAAGCAGAACAACTGTGTTCAACATTGATAATAATAAGAAATTTCTTGAGCAGCAAATCAGCTTATTAGAATGATTTCTGAAGGATCATGTGATTATAAGTTATGTGACTGAAACAGCAAAAAGGAGGGCTAAGAGACGAAATCTATGACAACTTGCACTACTACATATCATGGAGGTTGAGTGAAGAACATAATACCACAGACAAAGGTGACAGGTAAATGCCGTTAAAATTAGCTTTCTGTATATTTATGTTAGTTTGTGGGGTAAAACTGTCTGTTGGCTTTTTAAAAATGGCGGGAGCCGGTGTTTTTGCATGCATTCGGGCAATCAGCGTACACTTATGTCACTGGTAATTCCTACTGTGCTGGGTTAGACCCTATTCTGAAGTAGGAGCTAATTTAGTCCCTCTGAAAAGCGTTCCTGTTACTAAAATCGTTCCCAGTTCCTTCGGTGCAAACAAACAAAAAAAGCGAGTACTTATATAATAGGTATCCAAACTATGAAAATGTTCCTCCAGTGTGAAAGTCCCTAAGCACACACTTCTCTAATAGCAATTGAACTTTATCACATCGCTATAGTGCGTGTGGCTCACTGACAGCCTGATGGATTACAGCACTCCGTGACCTTTGATGTTCAATTAGCATGGAGGTGGTGTCAGACAGAAGCAGTCAGCTTCAAAACAAACCATGGGGCTTGTGCGCATGGCTTCAACATGAGTTTGCAGTCAATCAGGCCACTGGCAATTGATAGTCTGGTGTGTGTTATGTTAATAGATGTGGGGTGGGTGTGTTCTTTATAATGAAACTGTATGAGCATGCATACACACCAGCTCTATTGGCACAGAATAAAGGTGCCGCACATGGTCAGAATGATTGTATTTATGAGATGACCGCATAATGTCATCAATGTGACAAATGTGACAATGTGAAAAATAAGTACATTTTAGCATACTTTTGAAAAGAGTACTTATTATGGATATAATAAACTTTAAAAGAATATACTTAAGTGTGAAATGAATGTAATCATGTACTTTACATGCACTTTAGTATGTTAGGTAACAAATCAAAATGAGTGTATTACTTTAAAGCACAACAAAAGATTATTAAAATATACTTAGTAAACCACTACCCTTTAGTTCACCCCAAAATAAAACTGTCATTATTTTCTCACCCTTATGTCATTCCAAAATTTGTGAATTACTTTCTTCCACAGACATAAAAAGATATTCTGAAAATGTCTCAGTGTTGTTTTTGTTCATGCATTTAGAAGTCAATGGGCTAAACACTAAAGCTTAACAGAAAAACATTTAGCAAATTTATAAGGGGCCAAGTCTACTACATTTCCCATCAATCTCTGGGGCAGCACAAATATAAAACAAATACATGTGAAGCATGAATTACACACCTAATGCACAGCATTTTCTCTATATTTTGTTACATTAGGGATAAAATATTTTTGTTGACTTAAGTAGGAACTACCAAGGAAAACCTGCTTGCCTTTCTTTCTTCCTTCTGTATTTATTTATTTATTGCTGTTATATATGAATAAATGAAAAGACCTTTACCAGAATCCATCCTGTCCCAATCAGCAGAGCTGTCTTTCAAACATCTCAGTCAGGATTTCTCCATGAATGGCCCATTTCCTGCAGCCCTACTGCCCTTGCTCTCAATACTAAAAACATGAAATAAGGGCAGCTATATCTCTCCTCATGGTCAGAGGAGGCTTTAGTTTTAAGTAGCACCAGGCACAGAAACCTAGTTCTTTAAAGAACAGGAAATATATTTATGAAATCATATAAATATCCAACATGAATCAGGACAAAGAGTGGAATAGGATGGTAAGGGAAGGCGCTCAGGTTTGCAGACAGTGACCACTGAGTGTAAATCGAACCTCAATGAGACTGGCACGTTCATGAAGTGTGTTTTTAAAATGGTTCAGGCATAAGAATGGGCTCTTAAAGACTGATATAAGTGCAACGTTATTACTTCAGCCATGCTTTTGACACGCCATGAGAGGTTTGTGTAGCAAGAGGTCTTCTTCAAAAGGTTGTCATTGAAAGGTTCCATTAGATAAAAAAAAGTGATGAATAAATAATCTCAGAGTAATAAAACTAAGAGGTTTGGCACTTTGGTGCATAGAAAGATAATAACCACTGATGGTTCTGTATTATACAAAGAGTGTAACTGTTTAGGGTTTTAAATTTGACCCAAATGTTTATGGTTGCCCCACACAATGGCAAATGGGAAGTGCTGTCGGGGAGGAACCACATTCTCTGTCTGATGTTCCCAGATGAAATTAGATATTTATGCTGTAATTGATATCAATATTTTCAGTATTACTCAGAGGTCTAATTTTAAGTATAATTATTTTGAAGTGATGGTGCTTTATGTAACGTATCTATGTATCTAGTGTACATGATAAATCCCACCAGTGCACCATACAGACTTTATCAAATAATTTGCTGATTTTCTATCCGAGTTAGTACTGGCTGTGGATAAAGTCCTTATTGTTGGTGATTTTAATTCCCATGTAGATAATGAAAAAGACGCATTGGGATTTTCATTTACAGACATTTTAAACTGGTAGAACCAGTTGCTCCTTTGCGATTAAAAAAGATTAAAGATATAATCCAACGCTGTGGTACAACGAGCACATTTGGGCCCTTAAGAGAGCAAACAGAAAAATGGAGCGCAGCTGGAAGAAAACAAAACTGGAGGTTTTTCGCATTTTATGGAGAGAGAGCATGATTGTGTACAGAAAGGCCTTAAAAACTGCTAGATCTGATTATTTTTCAACCCTCTTAGAAGAAAAACAAAAACCTAGGTACTTATTTGATACAGGGGCTAAATTAAGGAGAAATAAAGCTTAAACCCCAGATGTTTCCAAACAGCACAACAGAAATGACTTTATGAACTTCTTTACTTTTGATTGATAATATTAGAGCAAAAATTATAACTATACAACGGTCTACTACAGTATCACATCAGACAGTGGATTGTAGTGTCCCTGAGGAAAAATTCCATTCATTCATTGCTATAGGAAATGAAGAATTGTCTAAACTTGTTAAATCATCTAAATCAAACATGTATGTTAGACCCTATACCAACTAAGCTACTGAAAGATGCTTCCAGAGGTCATAAATCCTCTTCTTAATATCATTAAGTCATTAGGATACAGGAAAACCTCTTGTTAAAAAAAATGCAACTTGATCCTACAGAATTAGTCAATTACAGGCCAATCTTGAATCTACCATTTCTGTCAAAGATACTAGAAATGTACAAGATTGTGGCTGTATTTCTCTATTAGTGTTACTGGATCTTAGGCTGCAGTTGACACTATTGACCACAACATTCTTTTGAATAGACTCGAAAATTATGTTGGCATTAGTGGAACTGCATTGACAAGGTTCAAATCATACTTATCTGACCATTATAAGTTTGTAGTAGTAAACAAAGAGATGTCATATCGATCACAAGTTCAGTATGGAGTACCGCAAGGCTCAGTACTAGGACTGGTGCTGTTCACCTTGTACATGCTATCCTTGGGAGACATCATTAGGAAGCATGGCATTAGTTTTCACTGTTACGCTGATGATACTTAGCTCTATATTTCTTTGCGCCCTGACGAATCTTACCAATTCACAAAATTAATGGAATGCACAGCTGATATAAAAAATTAGATGACTAGCAATTTCCTACTACTTCATTCTAAAACAAAAGAGATTCTAATTATTGGACTAAAAACCTCTGCACGTAGTAACCTAGAATACTGTCTAACACTTGGATGTTCTGTCAAGTCTTTGTCGTCAATTAGGAACCTGGGTGTGCTCTTTAATACCAATCTTTCATTTGAAAGCCATGATCCTAGCATCTGTAAAACCACATTCTTACATCTTAAAAATATATCTAAATTATGACATATGGTCTCAATGACAAATGCGGAACAGTTAGTTCATGCGTTCATGACCTCAAGGCTAGATTACTGCAATGCTTTACTGGGTGGTTGCCCTGCACGCCTAATAACCAAACTCCAGCTAGTCCAAAATGCAGCAGCTAGAGTTCTTACTAGAACAAGAAAGTATGACCATATTAGCCCGGCTCTGTCAACACTGCATTGGCTCCCTATTAACCATTGTATAAATTTTAAAATCTGGGGGCAGTTCACCTCTGGCCAACAGTGAACAGATAATTCAAATCATGTAAATTGTTAGGTCAGCTGGAACCGAAAACCCATAACACCTGATGTACTCCCTACATCATAAGAAGAATGGCGTTTACGCTAATATTAGTCTCTCTCGGTTTATTCCAAGGTTTACAGTAGTCTTCCCAGATCCAGGCCATATCCAGATGAGATGAAAGACCTGCACCTAGACACGATGACAATGCAGCACTGAAGCATCAACTAAACTATCCCCTGCAAAGGCCTCCTTCCCTTTCCTTTCCCTATGTATAGATAAAATGTTATCAAAATAATTCCAGTTCGCATGGATCCTTGGATATGACTATTAATTCTGTATTAGGCGGGCCAGAGAAGTAATTTGGCAATGTCAATTTGTAAAAAAGACTAAGCGTCTGCGCACATAGAAATTCATACGTGCATAACTATAGAATAAACAAGTAAATGAACTTGCCTTGTAAATGAGTGCATTAAAGGTCTTCTGTTTTCAGTTAAAAAGGCGTCATTTAAGCGAACAATTTTTACATCAGAAGTGATTCAATCAAAAACTTACTTCAGCTTGATAATAACTTTTCCTAGAGCTGCTGTAAAGCCAAAATAATCTCTGTCCATTAATTTTCCTGCTGCTTTGAAACAATCAGTATTGTAAAAAGCGCTATATAAATGAAGATGACTTAAAATGAGCAGTTGATGAGAACCATATTGAAGCTGGTCCATTTACACACCATATACTTTACTGTATACATGCAGATGAGTTTGACCCTTGTTTCTTTTCTACAGATTAGGAACCTTTATAGAGGGATATCTAGGGATAGAGCTGTGCTGTTAAATTTACATTCATTTATATTTATTATTATTGTTATTACTGAATTTTCAACTTCCATTACTTCAGTTTCCTACCAGCATATGCAACTGAAAATATGGAATTACTGCAGGAAGGTAGGAAAGGTAGGAAACTTGCAGAAAGGCAAAGATGACTAATTTACTCTGAGGGCCAGATTTAATAACAGCTTTACTAATGCCAATGCAAACACTCTTTTGGCATAAAAAAATACTGTCAGGTAGGGGTGTAACAATATATCATGTCACAATATATCGCAATACAGAAATGCAACAATATGTATTGTGGATAGTGTCAGGACACAGATGGAGACAAACAGTTAAGTGATTAACAGGTTGTTTATTGAGACAAAGGCACGGACACTGGCAAACCGAGAATGCAGGTGAGTAAAAGAACAGGCACTTTGGAACAGCTGGAGTATTAACAGAGGATTGTCTCTTTGCAGGTGAAGGATCCATGAGGAAAGGAGAGTAGACGAAGGAAGACGGATGTGTAGCGATATTAGCACAAAGGTAAAATATGAATAATTATTCATAACTCACTATGGTTGTTAATTATGATTAATTATGAATATTTGAATCAGTTAATCAGATTAACTTGAAGTAGCTACATTAAAATTACGATCAATAACTGTTCATCCTGTGAACACTCGGTATTGATTATTAAATAATTCTAAGAGAATGGTATTTTTCATGGCCACAGAAATATAATTCTTTCTTAGTATTTACAGTGCTTTGTAATAAGCATTTACAGAGCTAGTAATCAGATCTGATCATTTAAGAGGCAATCCATTGCAGACAGAGCATCAGAACCAAATATGTATTGTGCACAAGTTTTATTAAATAAATCACGAAAACATAGCTAACTAACAAACACAAACATACATACACAAAAGTCACACACAAACATGTATTATAAATGATAGAGTGAAACCGGAAGTGGGAAACAGTAGGAGCTATAAAGAAACCAAAAACCAGGGAAAGAATCATCAGTATTCATCATAAAAACTCCCTTGTAACAAAGGAGGTTCACAATTTTAATTAACTAGCAGCAATTGAATATATCGTACAATAATTGCATTAGGCCTCTGCCCTTTTGAGGAGTGTCTGGATATATTGCTGCCATAAGAAGATAATTCAGTCCGATGGTGTTGAAGGGGGGTCAAAAGGGGGGTCTATTCAGTCATCCAAAAAGCAAGAGAGAGCAGGAGAAGCATTGTGTGCTGGCTTTAAGCTCTGGGAGAAGTCACACCCCTAAGGGTTGACCTGACTAATGAAATGGGTAGGATCTCCGAGTGGCAAAATTCCTCTATGAGGTATTTATGACCGAGCGTGATTAAAATGGCTGAGTTGTTGAAGAGGGACTATTAAAGATTCTTGTAATATTGATGTGTGGCGCAGGTATCAACATATCGTATACACAAGCATTTAAATCTTCTCGATACGAACCCATAGACACTAAACATGGCATAACTGAAGTTACCTTATATGTATCATAAAACATGTGAATACAATACGGAGTACAATACAACAAACAGTAATAATGGATAACATTTCCTGGGGATATGCATGCTCATTTATAGAACAGTCTGTCTATAAATTAATGCAGGAAAGTCTGTTTTCTATGGGAAAGATGCAGGTTTTCTGTTGTCTCTGCTCTTCTCTGCTCTTCCACATGGCAACCCACATATTTTGGCGCCATAAAACTTGTAACTGGGCCCCTTGCAAAAGACGGGTCTTCTTGGGGGATGGGGGACAGACCTCAGAGTGAGTCTTAAACAATTATTGGTTAACTATAACAAATAATTGGGTCTGATTTGTCTCAGTCGTTACAGATGGAAGAGGATATGGAATATCCCAGGTAAGGAGTCCAGGTACGTTAGACGAGACCAGACACAGAAGTGCAGGGAGTGAGAGTCTTTATAGTGTGTCTGATGAGGTGCAGGTGCAGGTGCGGGTGATTAGAATTCAGGAGACTGTGAATGAGTGGGTGAAGCGTGTAGATCTGGTGACGATGTGTTGGTGGGTGCTAGCTGTAATTCCGTGACAGATAGTGACAATATGGATTGTTTATAGTGTGCAAAAAGTGCTCAAAATGCACTGAATAAGCATGTCTAGTGTGTTTTAACAAGAAATGGAGTATGTCAGAAAAGAAAATTAAGAATCGAAAATATTTATAGAAGATTTAGACTCAGAGTAGAGCCGCTGCTCCTTCACGTTGAAAGTTGTCAGTTGAGATGGTTCGGGCATCTGGTCAAGATGTCTCCTGGACACCTCCAGGTGGAGGTGTTCCGGGCATGCCCAACTAGGAAGAAAGCCTGGAGCAGACCCAGAACACACTGGAGGGATTATATCTCTCAGCTGGACTGAACATCTTGGGATCCCCCAGGATGAGCTGAAGGAGTGGCCAGGGAAAAGGATGTATGGTCATCCTTACTTAGCCTTCTTTCACCACGACCCAGTCCCGGATAAGCAGTGGATAATGGATGGTGAAACTTTTTATATAAAGATGTTGATTACATAAAAAGCAATATATTTTACATTTATTGCAAAATATGCATATATATACAAATGTTTAAGTAGTTTAAGAGCATAGGGAGCCAAGCACATAACATTAAGCAAGAAACAAGCATTCAAAAACCTCAAAACAGTCTAATACAATGGCTCTTTTGAATCAGCCTTGAGGAAGTATATTGTGTGATTCATTGGGGCTTTAAAACAGACGTCTGATTGTTATCTGAGCCGAGTTGATCTACAGAGTCTGCTGGCCATATGTGTCCATTATGCAAATTCACATTAGCATACTGTACAGACGTGATTTGAGTATTTCATTTGAGCCCTGACCTCATAAAGCAAAGAGAAATAATTTGTAAATATATATGCAAATATTAATGAGCAAAGCCCCCACAGGACAAAGGATACAATTATATCCTAGCAGCCGTGGTGACCACAGAGCTGACGTACTTGTGTTATGTTTTTTTTTTTTTTTTTAATACAATCAATACATTTAGTAATTTGTCCTGTGTGATAGAGTTGACTGGATTTAAGATTGGAGACCGTTTCAGATAGATTCATCTCTGCCACTTTTATCTATACCAAGAAGAAACTTATATAATAGAGGAGTTTCCATAGTAGAGAATTGCAACAAGCAAAATTGGGTGAAAAAAACTCTATTGCAGCCACCCACTCCCATGAAGTTCTGCTAATGATGTAATACAGTCAGTCTCCCTATGCTCTTAAACTATTTAAACATTTGTATATATATGCATATTTTGCAATAAATGTAAAATATATTGCTTTTTATGTAATCAACATCTTTATATAAAAAGTTTCTCCATCCATTATCCACTGCTTATCCGGGACTGGGTCGTGGTGAAGGAAGGCTAAGTAAGGATGCCCATACATCCTTTTCCCTGGCCACTCCTTCAGCTCATCCTGGAGGATCCCAAGATGTTCAGTCCAGCTGAGAGATATAATCCCTCCAGCGTGTTCTGGGTCTGCTCCAGGCTTTCTTCCCAGTTGGGCATGCCCGGAACACCTCCACCTGGAGGTGTCCAGGAGACATCTTGACCAGATGCCCGAACCATCTCAACTGACAACTTTCAACGTGAAAGAGCAGCGGCTCTACACACTCCCTACCTGAAAGCGGGAAATCCAGCATGACTGACAAGACAATGGCGGAAAATTTGGTTTCAAAGCTAAATGTACAAGCGCCTATTTAAGCGAGTTCGTCATTGTAAATAAAATAGTTGTATTTGACCGAAATTACAGAATTGTCAGCGAGCGGACTATCTAGATAGCATGAATGTTTATATGCGTGGGACACTAAATATAATTTTGGTTTTAATAAGATTTTCCCAAAAAACAGGCAAGAATAAACCGGGTGACCATGATTCCTGTTCATTCCAACAACAAAGCACTTGAATGCAACAAGCTCGTAATCACAACTACACAAAAAGTAGGAATTATGAAATTTCTGATAGCACTTGAAGGCAGCATTAGTTGACATGTAGTTGCAAAGTTACTTATAGTTAGTAGAATGTCTAAAGTGGACTGTTGAACAAATTTCTTTGCAGAATCATGAGTAATGTAGTTTTTCACCAGGAATTTTGCTGTTTAACATGATTTTTTTTTTTTTTTTTTTTTTTTTTTAAATAAGTTGAAATAATGCAGGTTGATGATTTCAGCAAAAGCATATACCATCAATTATAAGTAATCATTAAAAATCAATTCCCCATGAAGAAAAGGAATGTAATTTTTTCTTCCTGAACCAGACTGATGCACTTTATAGAACTGTGGAATATGGTACTTCTAGTATGCTCTGTTGTATAGTCCTCACTTTGGAGAATGTGGTACCTGTAGGTGATCCAGGTATTTTAGGATTATAGAAAATCTTAATACTTAATACATTCTACATACTGGACGAACAGTTTGTTTGTAGGGTGTCTTTTGGCTTCATTCATTTTGGTTTGTTCACTGAATCGCTCACTTACACAATCACAGTACTTACTCTGAGCACAATGGCAACAGCTATACATAATAAAGTTTACAGCTAAATGATGGAGAGTTCATCTTGGGTGAACACTTGAAAAAATGTATAGTTTCTCAGTTACAATCTTCCTCTTTCTTCCTTTTTCACAGCATATGAAACTAATTACTTATTCTCTGCATAATAAAACAATACAACTGTATAGATCAACATTTCGCAAAGTGTGGGCTGCAGCCACCCTTTAGTACTTAGTGGGTCACATACCACACTTTGGGAAATGCTGATTTATACAGCTGAATTAACTATTTTACTTTAAAAACATCTAAGGTATGCTAATATTTTTTTAAAAAAGAAACTGAAATTGACATTTTTGATTTATGGAGGTTAAATGTTTTTTTCCTATAGTCTTAAATTCTACAAAACAACACAATAGAAAAAAACAGTCTGCTAAAGGCATGTGAAATAGACAAGACACTTTAACTTACTGGCACATTCTTTCAAGCCCATGGCTTTATGGACGATCACATGCAGGAAGCCATACAGACCAGGAGATTCCTCATCTGAAAGAGACAAGAAACACTCAGTAAGTGTGTGTTTGAGAGAGAGGGAAATGAGTGAATTTATGAAGTGTCCAACTCCTTGCTTTAGTCATCTTTCAGCATCTCCCTCTTTAATCTGCCCACAATCCTCCATTCCTGCCTATTAGTGGCAGATAACAGATAAAAAAATAAATAAATAAAAAAACCAACAAAAAAAAAACAACAAAACAAAACAAACAAACATATAGAAGTGTCTAGTCTACCACATGCTACTAAAACATAGATACTACTAAACTTAGAACCAAATATACAGTTGCAAGAAAAAGTATGTGAACCACTTGCAGAATCTGTGAAAATGTGAATAATTTTAACAAAATAAAGGAGATAATACAAAATGCATGCTATTTTTTATTTAGTACTCTCCTGAGTAAGATATTTTACATAAAAGATGTTTACATATAATCCACAAGACCAGGTAACCACACACAGTATTAAGAATCAGTGGTTTACATACTTATGAATGGGGTTATTTTAATAAATTCAGCTATTTTTTTGTCTTGTAGATTATATATAAACATCTTTTATGTAAAATATCTACCCAGGAGAGTACTAAATAAAAAATAACATGCATTGTGTATTATCTCCTTTATTTTGTTAAAATTATTCACATTTCCACAGATTCTGCAAGTGGTTCACATACTTTTTCTTGCAACTGTAGCTGCAAGCAGCAATTAAGATGCCAAGCATAAATGCATAATAAGTAATGTAAACATGGCTGGGAACATCAGACCAACTGCAACCATGAGTAATTAAAGATATTTTTAAATGATTTTAGTCATAACAGCTCATCATAAATACAAATCACTAGCAATATGATTTAATTGCTTATTAATTTTGACAAATAGGTGATTCTGTTGATTTGGTGTGGTCAGTTTGAGGTGACAATATATGACAATATATTTGTGTGGTAACAAATACAAAGTTTTGTCCATCAAAAAAAAAAAAAAAATTGAGTTATATCAATAAATAATTAATTAAAAAAATGATAACTGTAATTGTAAAAAATTATGATTGTAACTCAAACAACATTGAGAAAACTAGTCCTGTCTGAATAGTGATATAGTGTCCTGGTTCAATCACCACTAATCAAGATTGTAATACACACAAACATACACACAGGGAGGGAGGGAGGGAGAGAGAGACACATACACAGACAGAGACCCACACACAGAATGAGTGAGACTGAGGGAGTGACGGGGGCAGGCAGAGAGAGGCAGAGAGAGGCAGAGAGAGAGAGAGAGAGAGAGAGAGAGAGAGAGAGAGAGAGAGAGAGAGAGAGAGAGAGAGAGAGAGAGTGTGTTTGTCAAAAGGTGGGCTTTGCCCATGTCTACTGAATGACAATATTGATGTGTGTGTCGAGTTTCATGCAATTTGAAGCATGTTAAGAGCTTCAAAAATGCCCACGAATATTATTAAAGTTTGATGTGTTGTCATGACAACAATATTTAAGATATCACAAATACATTCACAGGTCTACAAACCATGTTTTGACATTATTGTGATGAAGTCTGAAGCAAATCGGGTAAAAATAAGAGGGTGATCTCAAAGCATTTTGAAAGTGACACACTTCCTGCTGCCAGTTTGTGGCACTATAATTTTGACTCACAATAGTCATATCCATGTGATCAGGCTTGTACAACAAACACACAGTTTCATATAAATCACCCAATGTATGCAAAAGTTATAACGCACTTCCCGGTTTCGCTTTTCTCGCCATAAATTCGTTGCCTCACCATGGCCAAAACGGCCAAAAATCCGCTTGCAAAGTTTCATCATCAGTGTCTTGACTTCATGCTGACCAAGCATGGTGATGATCGGATTAATCGCCTAGGAGGAGTATATCAAATTCCAGAGCATGCGTTTTTCAAACAACCCGTAATAGCTGACTTCCTGTTGAGCTGGCGTATAACTTAGAGCACGAAAGTTGTTCGGCCCGATGAGGTCTATGTGTGTACCGAGTTTCATACTAAAGCATGCAAGAGTGTTTGATATATGGCCAAGTTTTCGGATCCCATTCAAGTGGGCGCTGTTGAGCCCCTGTGCCATGCCCGGGTCCCAGCCTCTGCGGCGTCTTAATGGCCGCAGATTCCAATGTGTGTGCCAATTTTCAAGCGTTTTTGAGCACGTTAAGTCCCCCAAAAAGCCCTGGAAGGTTGAAAAATTATAATAAAATAAATAAATAAATATAGCTGAAAGCTGCGATGGTGGGCCCAAGCCCGGTGGCACTGCCGCCCCGATGGCTTCAGGGCAACTGTGCACGGTGGGCAATATGTATTTAAACTGGGTGAATGTAAAAGGAATATGTCAAAGTCATTTGAATATGCCGCATATACTGGAGTCAGCTGGTGCACCTATAAATTCGAATCACAACAGCTAGATCCATGAAACCATTTAGACAGAGAGACAGAGAGAGAGAGGCAAAGTGAGATTTAAGAACCAGTTGTAGATGACTCACTGTCATTTCAAACAATAAGAATAAAATTTATACTGTGACAGAAATTAGTCTTTGATAATCTCTTAATGTATACACTCAATAATACTAACTAAAAGTTATCATAGCAGTTAAAAATGTTATATGTCTAAATGAATTTATTTTAAGGTCTTTTACATTACTATTAACAAAATCATTAAACTAATTATATAAAACTATATAGTCAGTGCACTACAAATGAACTAGTTTTATGCCTTTTGTTATACAAATTTATAGAAGAGAAGGCCTAAGAGATTTCCTATCCTATAATGCAGTCAAAAGGACACAGCAATGAAAGGGTTAAACCTGCAAGACTCTAAAACACACACACAGAGAGATAGACACAGACACACACACGCACGCACACACATGCACACAGGCAGAACAGTTGGAGCCTGACCAGTTAGTTGAGTCAGATGATTAAATAATATTTTAAACAATAAGAATAAAATATATACTATAACAGAAATTAGTCTTTGATCATCTCTAAATATATACATTTAAATATAATACTAGCTAAAGCCTTTTAAAAATAAAAGTGTACTTGTCTTCTCAACCCTGTTTAAAAATAGATTTGCTTCCCTCTAGTGCTTATTCTATATATGACATTTGAATATTATTTTAATTATTTTAACTAAAGAGCAGGTATCTGCCTAATTTAAACTTACACATACTTCTTGTAATTAAAAAATGATTTAAAATGTGTTTATTTATAATATTTGTGTTATTATATACTTAAATTAAAGTGTATATTTATAAAATAAGGGTGAATATTCCCTTCTTTGTCCTTAATTAAATCATTCACCATGGCAACAGCGTTCGAGATATCCAACATCCCTTTGCAATTTAACAACTTCAATGTCTTAGCAACAAGTTAAAAAAAGTTTGGTGTAAATTGTATAAACCCTGTAGGAGTAGTAGTATAAAATTGATAGCCTGTTTTTAAAAAAAATCCACATTCAAACTAAAATAGCTGACTTCAGGACAACTGTGCACGGCGGGCAATAGGCATTTAAAACGGTTAAACATAAAAGGACTATGTCAAAGTCATTGTCAAAGACAGAGAGAGAGAGAGAGAGAGAGTGTGAAAAATCCACATTCAAACCAAAATATCTGACTTCCTGTTGGTCAGAGCTAATGACTGTAAATTAGAAAGTTGTCTGGCTTAATGAGACCAATAAGTGTACCGAGTTTGGTGACTGTAGGTTAAACTAACCCCCCCACTTTTGTCAAAAGGTGGCGCTATAGAGGCCCTCCTCCCCGTCCGTTTCTAGGGTTTTGCCCATGTCTATGGTTGACATCTCTGACGTGTGTATCAAGTCAACAAACACACTGCTGAAGTTTCATAAAAATCAATCAATGTATGTAGAAGTTGTAACACACTTCCTGATCCCCTTTTCTCGCCATAAATTCGTTGCCTCACCACGGCTAAACCGTTCGAGATATCAAAAATCCGCTGGCAATTTTTCCCATCATCAATGTCTTGACTTCATGCTGACTGAGTTTGGTGGGCTTTGGCCCTAATAATAATAATAATAATAATTCTTAGGGGATCAAGAGGGTCCTGCGCCATTAGTGGCTTGGGCCCTAATAATCCTTAGGGGATCAAGAGGGCCCTGTGCCATTAGTGGCTTGGGCCCTAATAATAATTAATAATTTACAGGGCTTGTGCCCTAATAATAATAATAATAATCCTAAAGAAAACAATAGGGCCTTCGCCCTTTACAGGGCTTTGGTGCTAATAATAATCCTAAAGAAAACAATAGGGCCTTCACCTTCGGCTTGGGCCCTAACAATAATCCTAAGGAAAACAAGAGGGCCTTCTAATATTAATCCTAAGGAAAAAAGGGCTTGGGCCCTAATAATAATAATCCTTAGGGGAACAATAGGGCCTTCGCCTTTTGCTTGGGCCCTAATAATAATCCTAAAGAAAACAATAGGGCCTTCGCCTTCGCCTTGGGCCCTAATAATAATAATCCACAGGGGATCAAGAGGGCCCTGTGCCATTAGTGGCTTGGGCCCTAATTAGGGATGCACCGATACCATTTTTTAAGGACCGAGTACCGATACTTTTTTCCTAGTACTCGCCGATACTGATACCTATACATTTATTAATTTCTCTCTCTCTCTCTCTCTCTTTTTTTTGGTGATGTTGCAGTTTTCCAAGCACAACACAGTGAGACTAATGAATGTAGGACAGCTTCTTTATTATTATTTTAATGAAAAAGGTAATCAGTTTTATGTGCTTGTCACAAACTTAAAGAACAAAAATTTCAGTGTCCAATAACCTTCAAAAGGCATAATTACCAATATATATAATTGTTGTTATATAAAAAGAAATTTACAAACAAATTACAAACAATACAACAAATACTATAGAGATACAAATTAAATAAACTTGTTTTTCAGATACAGTAGGTTTATTTACCATGTATACATTTATTTAACATATTTTGTTGTTTTATTAACATTAATGACAAATATAGGCTACGGTCCTTTTAAGACTGAATTCATGGATACTGACACATATCCTGTTTTCACCCAAATGTTTACGTCCACTTAAGCCATAACCGACTGTACTTACATGAGATAATCCACACGATGGACATTTTGACAACTATGTGTGCATTTGACCATTCAGGTGCGAGGAGAACTGATTGTGCGCTATCTGAGAGAACTGGGATCACGCGCAAGAAAGAGAGAGAGCGTGTGCAAGAGAGAGCGCTTTTGGTCTGTGTCATTTAGCGCGATTCCGCCTATCCCGCCTTCACTAATCGATAACGAATTGTGATTTAAAGCATGCAGTTCGCAATGTGTGTGTTGTCATCATTAATTTTGAAGTATTTCCACACCTCTGAGGCTGACATTGTTTCTGCTGTTGCCGCCGGTGTCTCTGTGCACGAACAATTCTGTCAGTTATGTCACGTGAGGTATTGGTCTTTGGTATCGGGGGTATTTTTACATGTACGAGTACAAGTACATGAGCTTGGTATCGGGCCCGATACCGATACTGGTGCATCCCTAGCCCTAATAATCCTAAAGAAAACAATAGGGCTTTTGGCTTGGGCAATAATAATTCTAAAGAAAAAAATAGGGCCTTTGTCTTCGGCTTGGGCCCTAATAATCATAAAGAAAACAATAGGGGCTTCTCTCTTTGGGCTTGGGCCCTAATAATAAACGGAACAATTCCAATAGGGTCCTCACACCATCGGTGCTCGGGCCCTAATAATAATAAACGGAGCAATTCCAATAGGGTCCTCACACCGTCGGTGCTTGGGCCTTAATAATAATAATAATCTTAAAGAGCCCTTTGGGCTTGGGCCCTAATTAAAGCTGCAAGCAGCGATGAAAGGACCCTCGCACCTGGGCTCACCGCCACCCGGTGGCCTTAGGAAAACTGTGAGACTTTAAATATCAGTCAGACTTTGTCAGGCCACCACACCACACCCTTCAACGAAAACTCAAGATCTCTGCAAGTTAACATCACTAAGGCCTTAAGATTAGACAGAACAAATATGGATGTTGATCTGGTTAAATCTCTATGAGGAATTAATCACAGTGTAAAACATGTAATTTCCTGTTGCCCGTAGGTCGCGCTATGACTGTAACTGAATATTGGCATGTAGATGTCTTCATGCCAGGACTCTTATCAAACGTGTAGTTTGGCAAAATGTGCAGATCGGACACTATATGCCTGAGTTACAACAACTTCCTGTTTCATAGCAAAACATCGAACTTCATCAGGCCGCCATGGACACTCCCTTCAGCGAAAACTCTAGATCTTCGCAATTTAACGTTGCAAAGGCCTTTAGATTAGACTGACCAAATATGATGTTGATCTGATTAAAGCTCTAGGAAATGGCAAATTTTTAGCAAACATTTTGCAGATAAAATTCAAAATATCTCACTTCCTGTTGGGTTTACAGATTTGCATCCAGGGACTTTTTTTGTAGGTATTGGGCTGTTACATCTGTCTATTTTATACCTGTACGTGAAATGAAGCGCGAAGGGTGCTTAATTGAAATTTTGTAGGTGGTGCTGTCGAGCCATTTTGCCACACCTAATTCTGAAACCCATATCAGACATAAATTGCATTGTGGTTTATGGATCTGCCTGCAGTGTACATATTGAGTAGACTCGCTCCCTTGGTCAAAATCGAGGGGTCGAGGGTCTGTCCAAATAAACTTTCCTCGCCCACTTGATGAAGTTGAACACACTTCAAAATGGCGGTAGGGAATCTTCCGAAGGGAAGTGCTTAGGGAAGTCACGGAGTGTATGTCTAAAAGTGCAGTTAAACGCAGCCTAGGTCCAAAGCTCCTTGAAGAAAAAACAGTTCTCAAAGGGAAAGAAGACACCTGGTGTATTCCAAAGCACTGTGCTCATCAGTAAGAATGTGAGCAGCTGGTGAGTGAGTTTATGTCTGTTGTAATTTGAACAGTTCTATTCTAATATATCCTGTCTGTGTGGTTCATTTCTGTGCTGGACTGGTGATAGTAAATATCAGGCTATCTGACTAGCATTGTTTTCAGTACTAAAAAAGCCAATCAGTCGGCCAGTAACGTAAAGTCAGATTGACTAGAAATATGATTGACTCAAAGTATTGAAGGGCAGTGTTAATCTGATATCTTTATAAATGTGATCATGCACCAGTTGCAAGATCAAGTGTCACAGCTCCCTGACTTTGGCAGGTCTGCACTGGAAACACTGATGAAGAACTCTGTAAATTAATGTTGGTAGAAAGAATGCAAATGTCAGAGCAAATGAAAAGTGTCACATAACTGAAAGTCTACAGCTGCCTTAACTAAAACCATGAGTTTGGATATCCACACCAAAAGAGTTTAACATCATGTGAAGTGGGTTAAAAAAACATGATCCATGAAAACAATATTTATGGTAAGCCCCAGAGAATGTGAGGATTCTTATGGACTTAAAAGCTCTCGTCCTGAGAGGAAACCTGCTATATGTGAGGGGTCTTCAGGCCCACAGAACCAGTCATCACTTCAGGGTGGCCTTGACCGACCCTCATGCATACAGAGTGGCTTATTGTATTAATATTAGAAACAGTGGGTGGCAGTGCTCAAGTGGCAGTCTCTGTTTCTCTACGTTTACTTAGCAGGAAGTGAACTAGCAAAGAAGCTCTTTGAACCTACACCACCTCATCAGAACAACACAAGAGAGAAAACAATCATGGACCTGATGGTGTTTGTGGACATGTTATCATAATCTTCTAGTCCAAAAGTAAGAATCCATCTCATCATTGGATGCCATCTCATCATTCAGTCCAGAAGCAATTTGATTAAACTCAGACTCAAAGAAAAAGTGAAATAATTTCTGAATTCAAATAAATGCATTCAAATAAATGCTGTTTTCAAACACCTTTCCTACACAAACACCTCATATACCATTAAAGATGAGTCAACCTTCCAGCATGTTAAAGACAGTTAGGATTAGGAACCACTGAGTTTTGTTCTTGCATGTTAAGCAAGAATGTTTGAACTTCTATTTACCATATTTGATGCACTCTACGAGTGTTGATCAATGTTTCTTTAGGTATCTTTACACAGCCAAGTTAAGGGTGCTCTAAGCTTCAAAATTCAGTGTAAAGATGCAATGCTGCATAAAAGCCAGATTAAATAAGACCTGCTCTGACTCACCTCAGCCCCTTGTACCAAAGTATAGTTGCAATTGCTGTGTAACTGCATTTATGCCATTTCTAAGAAGCATTAGGCAGTCTATGTAAAGGCACCTAAATAGCACTTTCTAATAGCTCAAAAATAGCACTTTCTCATTACTAATAGCCTTTCTAATAGCTCTTCACCTTTGTAGTGTTAATTGGGCATATTTGAATTAAAGCCAAAATTAAATCTGTTCATCATATAAAGCATTTGCATCTTTTCAGAACTTTGATTAAACCTCTTGATTCATAAACTTTCACAATGTCTTTATGAACTGAAGTGTCAAAGTTTTGGAGGGACATAACTCTGAACAACTGTTTCTTGAATTTTAATTTCAATTACTGAATTTGAATTTAGTTTTAAATTCCAAATCACTTCTTGAATCTGACATTTTAATAGAGCTAAAACAGGATGTAGAAATGCTATTCAAATCTTATCTGCACGATATGCACTGCATGATATTGAAGAAAAAGTTATATGCTATAACTCGTTAAATAATGTGTTATTCGATATGCGACACAATGCTTTAAGTGTGTAAAATAAATTTGTATTACTCTTAAAAAATGAAAATGAACCAACATACATGTTTCACAATCTTTTTGTGAGAAGAAAGCATTCCTACAACTGAAAGTGAACAGCAGTGTTTTACTGAAGCATTACAAAAAAGTAAGTGTCATTTTACCATCAGCGTAAGCCAGGGGGGTTTAGGGTTTCAGGTTGGCCTACATTAGGTTTATTTAACGACAGCAATTGAATAAACAAATATACAAATAAAACACTGCTTAGACTTCACTGTATGAATTAAATATATACAGTGAGTGATTTTCGGAAGCAGGTTTATTAGGCTGCTGTCACTTTAAGAGCTGCACAGGCGGCTTTTTGCGCACGTGAGTACTTCACTTATTGCATTTAAAAACATTAAGCATGTCACATGTATGTAACAGTCATGTGTCCAGTCTACTGTCTGCGTCAACCTAAAACTTGGACTTTTTGTAATCTTTTGGAGTATTAAAATCATGCAGTATTGCAAGCCATTGCAATATGTACATTTGCGATATTTCAATAGGCAATTTTTTTTATAAACACTTTTTGTTATACTGGTTGAAACTCCTCTCATCCTGATAGCAATCAATAATAGAAGATGTCTAAATATTAAAACATGTACATATATCTTCTGTGGAAGTCTCAGGACCAAAACATGTTTGTCCAATCACTGTATTCAGTCCAAAGGCAATGATACAATGTCCTGTCTGTCTGTCAACATAATGTATTTCCATACCTCTGCACACCCTGCTCGCGAAGACGTCACACGTCATTAGCGTGTTGACACATTCAACGGGCGCGGTAAACAAACAGCAGTCATCTTTTGCAGTTCCTTCTGAACCAAAACAATAAGCTTATGCTGCATTCACACCATGTCATAACCGTAACTATGAGATGGCAACCCCTGACGTTTTACCCGGAGCTGTTCACATCCTTAGACTCGGATTTATGCGTTTCGTTTGAAACTGAAAGATGGAGCGGTCCCAGCGATAAAAGATCCCGGTCATGAGTCGGAACCGCAGGTAGTAAGTAAAACTGCATCAAATGTCTGTTTTGTTGGCAATCGGCGCAGAAGTGCACATAATGTAAACAACACAAATGTATAGTGAATTAAAAGTTATCCAGGGATAATGCAATGGTGTATTGTGTGTGTTTAAATACATGTTTAGCTGACCATCGATAGCTTGCAGACGACTGCTACGCAAAATCTGTGCATGCTCGTGACTCTTTAGCTTCGCCCAAGGCATGCCTCCACAAGGTCGGCTGACAGAAACTGTGTGTGTTATGTACCCTTTAAAGAAGCCATTTTGGGGTTTTTTGTACATATTTCCTGTATTTTCTGTTTGTATCTTAATAAAGAGAAAATAAATATGAATGGTCATATGGATGGTCATTAAAACTTATACTTAAGCCTAAGACTTTTGCACAGTACTGTAATTTCCAACTTTATGCGCATACATAGAGTACACTCACATAAGGCAATATATACTGTATAGCAAATCTCAACTGCCTGATATTAATATATTATGAACATCAACAACATGATTTTCTATTAAGATGCTTTGAAACAATGTGTATTCTGAAAAGAGCTATATAAATAAATTTGACTTGGGTTGTGTTACAGTGATTTTATCATGGGATAAGCAGGTTTTAGAAGAGGTTTAATGCATTTCATGGCTAAATGCAATAATATTTTAGAATCTACCACCAACCACTCATAATTCAACAGGAGAGGTTTAGAGTATATGTACAGCAGCACTGAGGAAGTGTTGCCCTTTTGATAGTGACTGACTCCAGCTTTGCTGACTGGGGTTGTATGTGGGAGGTGCTGGACAGATGGCTTTAATGTCATCCAAATCAAAACAAAGTCCACACAAACACAAACAACCAAGTTCAGAAAATTTGCCCTGCCCAGAAGTAAATAAAAGCAGCTTCTACATGGCACAGGTTATCAGTAGAGTAGAACCAGATTGTAACCTAGATTTTTGAAAAACCCAATTGGACTTCACTGTGATGGAAAGAGAAAGAGAGGAATGAAGAAACTGAGGTAGTGAATATAAATAAAAACTATTGTGATGAGGAGCTGAAGGCATCTAACTGGAAACAGAACGGAAAGAAACACTGGAACAGAGGATAAATATCTCAGACAAATGAGATATATGAAAAACTAATACAACTAAATGTATTTCTGGACATCTGATATCAACTGAAATTGATATCACTGACATATTCAGACAGCATGTGCCCCCTATAGATATAACTGAAGCTAAGCACTGTATCAGAGGGCAGAGAAAAAAAATGTGTGAAAATGTGTGTCTCTTACCATCTTTGTTGCTGGTGACGGGAATGTTGTGGACAGTTCTGAGTTTGAAGCAGGAGCCGGTTAACACTTGCAGTTCTACTGAACTCAACACACATGGCTGCAGGTCTGAAACACACACACACACACACACACACACACACACACACACACACACAGTAAGCGCTACACATCGGTTTTATTATTGTTAACTACAACTAAAACTATTAAAACATTTCTGTTCATTGAAATAAAGCTAAATTAAAAAAAAAAAGTATTAGACAAAAAACATACACTAAACAAAAATTATAAATGCTGCCTTGGCAAATATATGAAATAAGTTTAAGTTGAATCACTTAAATGTACTTACTGGAAATAAACTAAAACTGAACTAAAAATAAAACTGAAATAAAAAAAAGTAAATTTAAATAATAATATATATTAAAAAAAAGACAAGCACATACAGTGGGTACGGAAAGTATTCAGACCCCCTTAAATTTTTCACTCTTTGTTATATTGCAGCCATTTGCTAAAATCATTTAAGTTCATTTTTTTTCCTCATTAATGTACACACAGCACCCCATATTGACAGAAAAACACAGAATTGTTGACATTTTTGCAGATTTATTAAAAAAGAAAAACTGAAATATCACATGGTCCTAAGTATTCAGACCTTTTGCTGTGACACTCATATATTTAACTCAGGTGCTGTCCATTTCTTCTGATCATCCTTGAGATGGTTCTATACCTTCATTTGAGTCCAGCTGTGTTTGATTATACTGATTGGACTTGATTAGGAAAGCCACACACCTGTCTATATAAGACCTTACAGCTCACAGTGCATGTCAGAGCAAATGAGAATCATGAGGTCAAAGGAACTGCCTGAATATAATTAACATTTGCTATTTCCTACACTAATTTTAACATATAATTTAAACATATATTTTAACGATTTATAGGTCACAAAATTCAAATGAAAATGTATCACAGAAATGATTATATATTTTTGCAAAATTATCATTTAAATGTTATTTTTCTTAATTGCATTTACACTCACAGTTAAGACATTTGCGTTTGCATTTTCATTAAATGTCCTGCAATGAATGTAGCTAAATTAAATGTGGATTTGAAAATGCATTCTGAGCCAATCATTTCCCCGCCCTGTCCTGTCAATCATTGTGTCAAGGCAGGGCCAGGTGTTGGCGATATTAAAAAGCGAGGCATTTACAGGCAGATAAAGTGGAGCAATGACATTTTTCTGCTTATGTTCCTGAAGATTATGCTCTTTTGTCAATCATAGAGCCAGTACGTTATTAGAACCATAGATATTTATGGTTACAACGCCTTGCAGAGAACGCGCCTGGCACTCATGAGCGTTGCTTTACAACAGGTTACTTTACTCATAGAAATAATCTTAGACAAGCTGTCCGAGATTGTTGCTTGCTCTATCAGTATGGTTGTATGTTTTTCTCCTTTTATCATTCTGATTATTGTTTATGCATCAATTATATTAATAAAACGATGTGTAGTCCATCTGGATGCTGAGTGTTATTTATAATAATAATTATAATAATAATAATAATAATAATAATAACAATAACAATTTTTGTTCCCAAAAAAAACCTCTGGTGATGTCTAAACCCATCTTTCATACCTTAAAAAGCACTTTGGTCTAATGTGAACAGGTGCTGGTGGTGTGTTGGATATTTTAGTTGGCACAGTTTGCGCCCTTTAGTACCAATTGAGCATCATTTAAACCTCACAGCATACCTAACTGTTGTTTACCATGTCCATCCCTTTTTTGCTGACCATGTATTGTTGCTGACCATGTCCATCCCTTTATGACCACAGTGTACCATTTTCTGATAGCTAATTCCAGCAGGATAACGCACCATGTCACAAACCTCAAATCATCTCAAACTGGTTTCTTGAACATGAAAATGAGTTCACTATACTCAAATGGCCTACACAGTCACCAGGGGCCTCATTTATAAAACTTTGCGTAGATTTAATCCTAAAAGTGTACGTACGGGCAAAAGCTAGATTCTGCGTATGCACCAAAAAAATCTGATTTATAAAACCATGCGTACGCCAGAACCTGCGCACAAATCCCTTTATAAATCCCAGTCAACGGAAGATTGTGCGTACATGCATCTCCACCCTGTCTCCTCCCCGAAATCACCATATATGGAGCTTATGATGCCTAGTTTTACTATGCATAACCTCATCTGCATATCATTTCCATGCATGTTCCCATCCACGTGACAACATGGTTAGTACCGTCAAAGATACAAGACATTGGAAAATATTAGATATGGACTATAAATATGTGCAATACACTACACTGATAAAAATCATCCAATATCCTCTTTGTTTTAGAATAAATATATCAAAATATCCATAATATTTTATAAAATACTTCAGATAAAGGTTTTAGAATAGAGTTGATTCATTCATTTCCACTGGCCAAATAGCATTTTAATTGTTTTAAACACTTCAAATTTCAAATCAAATTTATGAACATATAATTTAGGATGTTTATAGGCTATTTTTAGTGGAAACAGATAGGCCTACTTATTTATTGCAGCGTAAATACAATTGTCTGACTCGGCGCGTCACTGACAAAGTATTTTAAAAAGAAAACATGCAAATCTTACCGTTTTTTTCAAATTATATCCTTCAAATACAGTGATAATTGTTTGAAGATCCTTCACACGACATCAACACCTCGGTGCAGCTGCGGTTGTACAGTAAGCTATTATCACTGGACCTATTCAAACTGGACAACGGACCGTTCGACCACCGAATCCAGCAGTGCCTTCCATAATATCGAAGTTAAGTGTGCATCACTGATCATCGTTCTCACTCACTCCTCACTGTCATTAAAACAGCGTGTCACAGGAAAAGTGATCGAAAATAGCTAGCCTACTATCTAAATTCATATCATTTTTGTTTAAGATCTCCGTAATGACTGCGTGATGTAATTTCAGTGCTTATCTCCAATAGTGAAAGTGTAATATTAATCTAAATGTGTATATTAAACACAAGTTTAAATCATTCTTTTATTTGTTTATACTGTTATTGTGAACATGCACTGTATTTATGATTATGACTCATAATGAGGATTTAAAGTGGTTTTCCTTCATCTGCCGTCAGTCCCTCAGCTCACTGTTGGTGTCGCTAAACTGCTTTGTCTCCAAAATGTTCGTACGCATGGGTCAGAGTTTGCGTGGAAGTGCGCAAATTTTCCCGTCAAGTTTGTTTTTATAAATCACAACTTATGCGTCGGAAGTGGCCTGTTTTGTGCGTACGCCAAGTTTTATAAATGAGGCCCCTGATCTCAGTCCAGTAGAGCGCATTTGGGACGTGCTGGAACTGGCGTTTTGTGGCATGATAGCTTTTGTAAAATGTCGAAAAACATTAGCAGTTGAGAAGTTTTAAATAAAAAATTAATATATAAAATTATGTAAAATGAAATGGATGCATAGAAGAAAAAAAAGATTCTAAAATAGAAAAAAAAGAGATTCTACCAGAGTGAATTTTAGGAGCATTATACATGGTCTGGGTGGGGTGCTTTCTAGTGTTTGAAAGAGGGGTTTAAACATCAGAGTTATTTTTGGGAATAGAAATTATTATTATAAATAACAATCATTAGCATCCAGATGGACTACACATAATAATTGATGCATAAACAAAAACCAGAACAATAAAAAGAGAAAAACATACAACCATACTGATAGAGCAAGCAATAATCTCGGACAGTTTGTCTAAGATTATTCCTATGAGTAAAGCAACCTGCTGCAAAGCACTGCTCATTTGCAGCGCCACTTTTCAGCACTTCAACACCACCCCACTCACGATAAGGTGCACGAGCGCCAGGCGCATTCTCTGTGAAGCGTTCTAACCATAAATATCTATGGTTCTAATTACGTACTGGTTCTATGACTGACGGAAGCGCAAAATCTGCAGGAACATTGAAGTCTCTCTGTTCTTGCTCCACTTCATTTGCCTGTAAATGCCTCGCTCTGCTGCCGCCACGTTTCCATCACCTGGCCCCGCCGTTGACGCAATGATTGACAGGACGGGGACGTGATCGGCTCAGAATGCATTTTCAAATCCACACTGAATTTTGCTACATTCATTACGGGACATATAATGAAAATGCAATCGCAAGTGTCTTAACTGTGAGTACAAATGCAATTAAGAAAAATAACATTTAAATGATAATTTTGCTACAATTTTTGCTTGAACATGTTAAACATATATAATCATTTCTGTAATACATTTTCTTTTTAATTTTGAAACTTATAAAATGTTAAAATATATATTTAAATTATATGTTAAAAGTAGTGTAGGAAATAGCAAATGTGAATTATATTATTGAATTTGAATTATCATTTTGCTCCAAACGTTGCACATATGGTATGGAAAATGTAAATTTAAATACAGAGATGCATTGCCATTTTACATATTGCATTGCCATTTTGCATATTACATTTCAAATTGAAAATTGCTACCCATATGCTTCCATAGAAGGCCAATTCAGGAAGGATGTATTGTGTAATTTTGTAGTGATGATTTGATACTGTATGGGAGAATAATCTGATCTTTTTTAATATAACAAGCCTTCTTACCTTTCTTCAGCAGTTTTTGAATGCTTTCCCTCCATTCTGACCTCTCATAATCTGAGGACAGCAGGAACAGGTGGTTCTGGAGAGAGAAAAAGCCAGTGAGTTAAAGCATAGGTCTTCAACCCTGCTCTTAGGACCCACTATCCTGCAAAGTTTATTTCCAACCTGCTTCATCACGTCTACATATACATTTTCAAGCAATCCTGAAGTTTGATTAGCTGGTCCAGGTGTGTTTGATTAGGGTGTAGCTAAACTCTGCAGGACACTGGGTCAAAGCCCCTGGAAGGCAAGCCTGCAACCTTTAGCCAAAAAAACATAACGGCTAATGCTAACGCTCCGGCTGTGGCGGTACGCAGGAAAGAAGACCAGAGGCCATTACACAATAGGCTGAGAGGTGCCGCATATGATTAAGTTAGCCGTTATGCTTCCTCCAAAGGTAAGAGATACAGACCCTCTCATCTCCCTATAATATACAATCTCTGAGTGGGTCCCCAGGAGCAGGGTTGAAGACCTCTGCTTTAAAAAATAACAATGGCTCCCCCTACTGGAAAGCTATAAACAGCAGAAGCACAACATTTAAGTGGAAAACATTCATGTGTCATGTGTAACATCAAGTGTTAAAGAGATCTATCTGAGAGATCATGTCAAATAAACATCACACTATCTTCTCACAAAAAATAGTGTTGCAGATCAGACTGTTGTGTGATGTGATACCTTGCCGTGTTTGTTGTGAATGCGGAATGGGATGGTGGGGGAGTGTAATAGCAGACACGACTCCTGCTCATTCATCTTCTTCCTGAGACGATCCACGTTACGACTCTGACCCTTCTGTGCTTTCTGTTCACACACAAATCAATCTGATATTAGAACATTAAACATGCACTTACAAGCAAAATATAACAGAGACGTGTCAATGTGTTTTCTAGATTGTCAGATAACACACTCAGCAGTCAGCATGCGATCATCTCATCAGCGATCATCACTGTAATCAGTAATCTGCATTTCAATCTGAGAAACTTCCTGCTCTGATTTAGCCCTATTTTTCCCTCTTATTACTCTCAGAACTGAGTTAATGAAGAAACCAATAGCTTCACAAGTAATTGGTACAGATTAAAATCCCCTGCTCAAGTCCCTTTCAGAAAGTCTTTAATTAAGTAGCACTGCACACAATCCAAGCAAGAAAAAAACTGTAAAAAAAAAAGTTAAGGTAAATTTACAAGTGTGATGTATAAACATTAATTATTTTTTAATTTAATTATATTTGATTTATAGTAAATGTTGCGTTTAACTTTGCTTATATAATTTATGTGATATCACGTACAGGGCAGTGACAGAAATTAACTTTCCCATTAAGGCTGATATTGCCCCTTTAAATTGATTTTCAGGAGCCTTTTTTTTCTTGTTAAATGTAATGCATGAATGCATTTATACTGCAAAAAATTGAATAGAGAAATAAAAATTTATGTTTTAATGTTTTAATTTGAAAAAATGAAATTAAAACCGCCAATAGGTGGCAGCAAGTCACTAGGTGTGTTCAACTTTAAAGCGGCACAGCGCAGACCATATGACATCGAAGTACAATGAGAGCGATTAGAGAGCAGACGGCTCCATATGCTTTCAAATCGCTCTAACTGTACTTTGATGTCATACACCGATCAGCCTACACAGTGCCGCTTTAAATTGAACACAAGGCTGTGTTCGAAATCGCCCCCTATAACCTCATTCACTATTCCCTACATTAGTCTACGAATATATTCCACTTGAAGGAGTGAATAAAAATGAAAGTAAACAAATTCGGAATCTTGACACAATGTAATGGGCTACATGACTCTGTGGTGCAGTAATTGCTCTGAGCAGAAGGAAATCCCAGAAGAGAAGATCCGACAATCCCAGAAGTGAGTGCTCTCAGAGGGGAATTCTCTCAATGTCAGCTAGCATAAACAAACCCGTTCACGCTGTGGAGTCAGCCACGTTACCGAGGCTAAGAGTCTGGGTGTCATCTTTCCTCTGCGTGTGAGGCACTGCCTTGCTGTCCTGTGGTGACCTCGGCTAAACAATGGAAGCGGGAGGTCTAAAATCAATTTAAAGTATGAGCTGTACCATCACGGTGACCTGCTTCGCCTAAGGCAAACATCAGTTAAAAAAAAAAAATAAAAAAATCCACTTTCAAACAGAGGCCTACAAAGCAACGCTTTAGAGAGTCTGACATGACCTTTTGGAAAACACTGATAATTAGGTTAAGAACTTATTGAACACAGCTGAATGACAACATGTCAAGATGTTTTTTTTTTTTTTGCCCAGACAACAAATTATAGCAATCCTCAATACATATTTTGAAGTCAAAATATTTTGATATATTTTTATACTTTAAAAGGTGATGAAAGTATGGTTGGAAATTGAAAATCGATTACAATTCTAGAATATATTGGATCCTCATGAGGTCTTGAAATAAACCTAATAAACCTGCAAATCTCAATGATCTTGACTGATTAAGTTTTGTAAGGATTAATATATATTTTATTTATAAAAAAGAAAACTATGCAGTGTTATTTCATATTAGATTACAATTTCTGTACCTGAACTTTATTCAGCTGTTGCCTATTTATTTGTGCTATTGGTAATTTGTTTATTCGTTCTCATTTTATTACTATTACTGTTATTACTTGTCTTCAATAATGTTTGAAGTTAGACCAGTTTTTGCTGTGGTATTTTTGTTAAAACCATAGGAAAATGTTAAGTGTTCTTAAGGCTGCTGATTTTTGTTCATGGAAATCAGATGCTACAAAATGTTTTGCCAAAAGACACAGAATAAATATGTTTGATATGAATGTTTGACTAAATGTTTTTACCTTACTGGAAATGAAACAGGGAATTTAAAAGAATTGGAAGCGATAAGCAGAATTGGAATCGCTAAAAATCAAATGATACCCAACCCTAGATGTGAACCCTGACTACTATTAGTATGCCATTCATGGGTTTTAAAGATTTAACAGGTCATGAACACATTAAAGAAAATGGGGCACTGAATGGGCTACAGTGGATGTTTCAATAACATACAAACATACACTATCATCATGCACCCACTCAGAAACACAAATGTTCTAGTTTATAGCGTTTACTTTGATGTGTCTGGTGTAGACAGCCTCAAACATTTGTGACGTGTCATGTCAAAAAATGCAGATACATTGGATGGGTTTATTAGAAGCGAGATGCTTGCATTCGCTCTAGTCTAGGCAGAGTGTTTGCCTACTCATTTGCTTACTCATGTCATGACACATAACAACACAGCTAAAACGAAGTATTCCTAATATGTTGATTATTATTTTTATATATACACAGTAGCCTAATGGCCAAAAGTGATGTCCAGAGGGGATATTTGTTTTTAATGACCCTACAAGTTAGATAAAACCATCAAAATATGAGGAAAGTATGTTATATATTTTAAATATTAAACGTGGGTATTTATCTGACAAAATTATTTGGCCAAAAAAACACAAAAGAAAATGCACAGAAAAACAAAGTTCACAGGAAAAAGCATACATTGACTACAAATAATTAATATTTTGTTGGTTCTTTCTTGTTTTTGAATGTGTTGATCATTTCTTTGTATGACAGCCTGGCCAAAAAAATATGTCTGCACAATTTGGCATGTTTCCACATGTTACCACAAATAAAACAATTGACTCCAAGCATATAGTATATAAAATAATATTTGAATAAAAGGTGAAGATGTCAATTTTCCTAGGCCGGACATCACTTTTGGCCACTACAGTGCGTGCATAATTATTAGGTAAATAATAAATAATATAAGTTGATATTCTATTCAATTTTTTTCAAGCACATTTTACCAGTTCACAACAATCTTAATACCTAGTGTAAATTTTGCTCAATGAAAGTGTAAAAAAGTGACGTGCAGCCATGTATGTTGTCCCATACTTGGAATTTGTGCTCTGCATTTCACCCATCCAAGTGCACACACACAGCAGTGAGTACTGAACACACACACACACTTTGAACACACATCCGGTAGACATTTTTGCTGCGGTGCCCAGAGAGCGATTGGGCACCTTGCTCAAGGGCACCTCAGTTGTAATGAGAATAATAAGTAATGAGAGTGGAAGAGAGCCATGTTCATTCACTCCCCACACCTAAATTTCTTGCCGGTACTGAGACTTGAACCTGCGAGTTAAAAGTCAGACTCTCTAAACATTAGGCCACAACTGCCACAGCAGGGGCAGCAGGGTCACAAAAAACAGGTAGAGAAGAAAAGATATTAACTGCAAAAGACTTCAAGAATTAGATAAAGATTAAGATGTGAAACCATCAGGAACCCTTTAGTCTCCAGTGCCAACATTTTCCAGAAGTACTAGGTGTTTCCAGAAGTACAAGGTTCTCAGAGACTTTGCTAAGGTAAAGAATCCTGAAACATGACCCCCACTTAATAATAGTCAAAGCTGAAGTGTTGTGAAATACATGAAGACTGGAGAGTAAGAAGTAAGTGTGAAAACAATAGAAACTCTTAAAAGTCTTTTGCAGTTAATGCATCTTTTCTTACCTGTTTTTTGTGACCCTACATACAAACCCGATTCCAAAAAAGTTGGGACACTGTACAAATTGTGAATAAAAAAGGAATTTACACATCTCATAAACTTATATTTTATTCACAATAGAATATAGATAACATATCAAATGTTGAAAGTGAGACATTTTGAAATGTCATGCCAAATATTGGCTCATTTTGGATTTCATGAGAGCTACACATTCCAAAAAAGTTGGGACAGGTAGCAATAAGAGGCCGGAAAAGTTAAATGTACCTATAAGGAACAGCTGGAGGACCAATTTGCAACTTATTAGGTCAGTTGGCAACATGATTGGGTATAAAAAGAGCCTCTCAGAGTGGCAGTGTCTCTCAGAAATCAAGATGGGCAGAGGATCACCAATTCCCCCAATGCTGCAGTGAAAAATAGTGGAGCAATATCAGAAAGGAGTTTTCTCAGAGAAAAATTGCAAAGAGTTTGAAGTTATCATCATCTACAGTGCATAATATCATCCAAAGATTCAGAGAATCTGGAACAATCTCTGTGCGTAAGGGTCAAGGCCGGAAAACCATACTGGATGCCTGTGATCTTCGGACCCTGCATCACATACAGGAATGCTACTGTAATGGAAATCACAACATGGGCTCAGGAATACTTCCACAAAACATTGTCGGTGAACACAATCCACCATGCCATTCGCCGTTGCCGGCTAAAATTCCATAGGTCAAAAAAGAAGCCATATCTAAACATGATCCAGCAGCGCAGGCGTTTTCTCTGGGCCAAGGCTCATTTAAAATGGACTGTGGCAAAGTGGAAAAAAGTTCTTTTTGGAAAACTGGGACGCCATGTCATACGGACTAAAGAGGACAAGGACAACCCAAGTTGTTATCAGAGCTCAGTTTAGAATCCTGCATCTCTGATGGTATGGGGTTGCATGAGTGCGTGTGGCATGGGCAGCTTACACATCTGGAAAAGGCACCATCAATGCTGAAATGTATATCCAAGTTCTAGAACAACATATGCTCCCATCCAGATGTCATCTCTTTCAGGGAAGACCTTGCATTTTCCAACATGACAATGCCAGTCCACATACTGCATCAATTACAACATCATGGCTGCGTAGAAGGAGGATCCGGGTACTGAAATGGCCAGCCTGCAGTCCAGATCTTTCACCATAGAAAACATTTGGCGCATCATAAAGAGGAAGATGCGACAAAGAAGACCTAAGACAGTTGAGCAACTAGAAGCCTGTATTAGACAAGAATGGGACAACATTCCTATTCCTAAATTTGAGCAACTTGTCTCCTCAGTCCCCAGACGTTTGCAGACTGTTATAAATAGAAGAGGGGATGCCACACAGTGGTAAACATGGCCTTGTCCCAACTTTTTTGAGATGTGTTGATGCCATGAAATTTAAAATCAACTTATTTTTCCCTTAAAATGATACATTTTCTCAGTTTAAACATTTGATATGTCATCTATGTTGTATTCTGAATAAAATATTGAAATTTGAAACTCATTGCATTGATGAATATAATGCAGGGCAACATCTCACTGTGTGATATAACCTATAGAATGCAGTTAGTTGTCCATAAAGATATGAAAAACGATAGATTTGAACCCTTTGAAGCGTACGACAACACCGGTAAGATCAGAACTTTCACTGATAAACTCAAACGTGCGTTCGCACTTTGGCTGCGGTGCCAACACCCCTCGCGCATTATAGATCAACTGACGTGATTTAAACGACAAATCACATTCAAATATTAGGTGTCGTTTTATGTTTCTGTCGGTTTGTGCCCACAGCCGAACTGTCCATAACCAAATGCGCACACGTAATATCTGAGCCAGAGTGGAGGCATAAGGACACTATTTGAGAGCGCGCAAGTTTTATATATTTTATTACATTGATGCGTTCTCGCGTTAATGTATTGCACTGATGCACACTCGACAAGCGTCATTAAAAAAATGCCATAGTAACTGCCTCAAGTGAACTATAAAAATGAAAAGAACGTCGCTTCTGAAAGCTGCAGTTTTATTGGTTAAAATGAATGGAGAATATCTCATTTTACCCTGGGTGCTCAAAGCCATTATAGTTAACAGGTTTGTGAATATTTCGAATAAAAAAGGAAAAACCAAACAAAAGTGATGCGGAAAAGTGATATTGTGCCTGTGTGACACGTCACCCCCCACATTATTACAAAATGTGCACATATTTAATTTAATAAACTTAGTAACCTAGCTTTCTTGGTAGCCTTCAGTAAAATAACTTCTCTAAGAAAATAATTAATAAAACATCAGTTCACTATATGTTACTTTCAATTTCATATTTCCAAAAAACAATTTAAATTAAATTAAATTAAAGAAGATTTAGTTCACCCAAAAATTATAATTTAGTCATCATTTACTAAATCATTTAAAAGTTTGTGTAATAAATTCTATGTTGAATCAAATAAAATATTTCTTTCTGAATCTACTTTTTGTAATGTCTATTTGATGCTTTAGACAATAATGACTTTTAATAATGAATTATCTTTTGGGGATAATTTATCAGGCTAATTTGATGTATGATAAATTTGCGATTAATTAGATGAATTAATCGCCACATTACACAATGTATATTGCCAGCCCTAATATATATATATATATATATATATATATATATATATATATATATATATATATATATATATATATATATATATATATATATATATATATATATATATATATATATATATTTTTTTTTTTTTTTTTTTTTTTCTGTGGAAAAAAACTGCCTAATAATTATGCACATCTAAATACAACCCTCTACAATGCGAGTAAATCAGTCGCATGTGTGACCAAATTCCACCAAAGGCCACAAAAAAATGTGTTATATTAGCCAATGGCTAGTAAACTGTACGATTTCAGTCACCTGTAAATGAGTTAGAGGCAAAATAATAATTTCATTGCCTGCTGAGCTTTAAGCACTGTCGCTTGGCTAAGAGCGCCTTCTGTCGAGGCGAAAGAGGCGGCACATGCAGGACTCTTTGACTATGACTTAGAGGTCTGCGTTCCCGCGGCTCTTATAAGATTTCTTGCTGCGCGGGATTACATTTTGAATGAAAGGCGGATTGCGGTCGGTAACTATAGTGTACATTAGGCAGAGCGGTCTGACAATAACCCGATCGCTCCCGAGATGCTTTGACATCTTTTAGGGTGTTGACAGCATCATAAGACAAATAACAAATAAAAATCTTGTATATGCTATGCAACACCCCAATCACTCACTTTCTCTAGGGGAAGTATAAATGCGAGATTCTGGAAACAATCTAAATTTAGCGGGACCCGTCGGGTCAGGAAGAAAATCACTATATGTGGATAGCAGGTAAACACAGAGTGAATTTTAGGCGGGAGCGGGTGCATGTGGAACAGAACCTTGCGGGAGCGGGATGAAAAAAAAAAAAAAAAAAAACAGTCCCGCGCAGACCTCTACTATGACTGTCCTGATCGGACCAGTGCTGCGTTGTCATAAAAGTTTATCATTTACATGCGTTTTAAGTCTTTCCAATTTAAACATTCAAGTGCAAGAAAACAAAAGATAACTCATGCATACTGTGTGAGAAGTTTTGTGCCCACATCCGAAGCGCCCAGAAAGCCACGTCTGACAGAACGCAACTGAATTGAGCTCTCTTTCACGTCTTGTGCTAGAACGGACAATTTCACAAAAAAATAATATACGTGCACTGGTCTTAAAGTGACAGTCTGACACAATGCAAAAAACAAACAAACAAACAAAAAAAACACAATACTCTTGACTGAATAACTTTTGTAACTTTAATTATTCTATATTTAATTTATACAGTGTAGACTGCAGTGCTATTTTACATTTGATTACTTTATTAAATTTCTGTACCTAATCTACATCTAACTACTCTTAGATCTACCCGAAAAACACTATTTAATTGGAATCTTTTCTATTGTGTTTATTTGTGATATTGCTTGTAGTTTGATTATTTGACCTTATTTTATTACAGACTGTTTACTTGAATTTAATAGTGTTTGAAATGTATATATTAGATTTATGTAGAATTTTTTCATTTGCATTGTTTTTGCATTCCATGTAAAAAGTCTGGTGAGTAATATAAAAAAATTTACTTGCAAACGGTGACTCGAGCTTCAGTGTGTTCGTAGGGGGTTGAAATATAAGGCGTTTTTCATTTTAAGCCCTCATCAACAATTACATATTGCCAATTAATGATTATATACTATCTTAATAGTAATTACTAAGAATGATGTGTCTTTCAATAGGTAAAATGTGCTTGGAAAAATATTTGATCAGAATATCAACATAATAGTTAATGCATGCAAATAGTTATGCATGCTCTGTAGTGCAAATATATAGGGTTTGTTAAATTTCCAACCTTAAGGATAAGCAATGTCTTAACAAGCGCCACTAACATTTAGGTTTGTTTTTATCATAAGTCCTCTTTTAGATCGCACCTTCTCTTTCTGGATCTCACTTTTGATGGAAGAGATCTTGATCTTCATCTCCTCAATCTCGTGCTCAGGGAGTGTCTGGACGTGAGGGAGAGAGTCAGAGTCATCCAGGGTCTGGAAGCTCACATCAGCCAGAGGGATGTACCATTTACACTCATACTGCTGATGCCTCCTAACAAACACACACAGAAAGAAACATACTTAAATGTCAAATAAAAGCTTATGTTATTTTTTATTGCTTTAATTTTTATAAATAAGCACAATAAATTAAATGGACAACCTTAATAAATTTATATATTAAGTATATAATTTGAGTGTATTAAGTGTTTAATTCTTTCCTGCTCGCAAACACATGCTTTATGATGTCATTTTCTTCCTGTACTTACAGGAAATGGAGATTGTATACACACACGCACACTTCAGGGATCAAAATGTGTTTCCACTGCAGAAATGCTTGATAAAGCGTTCTTATTGTGAGATGATTATGATGCCCAGCATGGCTCTGCAGCGGAATATAATCTGTTCATCATCATGCTTAACAACCAATTAAAAACATCTCCTGCTTAATTCAGTCTGATTGACATGCTGAATACTTTACAGTCTCTGCCAGTGCTGAGAACAAAAACCAAAACTGAATGTCCCATAATGCCGAGCATATGAGGCAAAGTACATTATGGCTGTGTTCGAAAGCTAAAAATGCTACCATAGGAGGATGCATTTCAAGGTAGGAAGGCATCGAGGCACATCCGAATACAACATTATCTTCACTTCCTGACTCCTAATACCTTCATCTGATTGATTTTTGAAGGCAGCATAGATGTATCCTTTGCTGCCTATGATATCCCACAATCCTGTGCGTTCCATTCCGTGTCAGTTGAGCTAAAAAATAAATATCTGAGAGTCACAGTTGGTGGTCAGGTTGTGCGTTAACGTACATTTATATTCACTTAGTTATCACCAAATCTTGCTCTGTTTTGTTGTAGATCATTAAACCGTTACTCTGCCTCAGAAGCCTGTCCGAAATCAGTTTCATGAGGTATCTTTGAGTGTAAATACTGCCAGTAAAGTCATTGCCTGATAAGGCAGTGAGGCAAGTCAGCTTGCGGGCACAGCTTATGTATAGTGTGTGTGTTACGTATGTGTGGTATTCTGGGAAGAATCTTTGATCTAATCTACAGGCACCACACACACAACGGCCTGTAGTATGATGTATGAATGGGTGGGTAATACATAATAGAGAAAAAGTGAGTTTGTGTAAACTGTAAAAATATTGTTTCAAAGTTGTAAATAAAACAAAGATTATTGGAGTAGATTTTACAATAAAATACCATTTCAGTTTTTCTTTTTCAAAATGTAATGTTTAATTCAATGTGTTACTTTCCGTTTCTTTGTAATTATTTTGTGAAATTTATGAGCATTTTTTGAGTGAAAATTCAAAGTGAATCCTACACCAATTTGTTTTCAGTGTATAAGTGTCCATGTTCATACCCAACTGCTGTCTTTTTCATCTTGGCACAGAGCAGAAGGTCTGTGAAGAGGAAGACATGACGAAGTTTACGTGTCCCCTCCGACACCTCCACCAGGAAGCCATCCTTCACCAGCTGGCGAGCCTGTGATATTTAAAAAATAAAATATTGATATCATGTTACACATACAATAATATTAATCCAGTAATCTGGTTGACACTTAAACATAGTACGCTTTTATACAGTTGATGATTACAAACTTTCTCTCTACCTCCCTACATTTACGCTTTGAGTGTCTTCTTATTGGTTAGGGGTATGTTTCCTAAAAGCATTGTTGGTTGACATGGCTGACTATGGTTACCATAGTACTACTTACTATGGTAAGTTCTTTACAATTCAACGATTCATTTTTTCCCCAAAAACATAGTTCCTATGAATAGTTGCAAAGAACATTACAAAGTTGTGTGGGTGGAACTACAGCTCTTGACCTGTGGTTATAAGAACAGTTTCCTGTTAGTATGACATGTGGACTTAAATAGATCATTCTATTCAGAACTGCCTGAATTCTTCGTGGCATAGATTCAACAAGGTGAATATTTCTCTGAGATTTTGGTCTATATTGACATTATAGCATCACGCAGTTGCTGCAGATTTGTCGGCTGCACACCCATGATGTGAATCTCCCATTCCACCACATCCCAAAGGTACTCTATTGGATTGAAATCGTCTCAGGTTACATATGTAACCAGGGTTCCCTGAAAACAGGGAACGAGACTCTGCGCTTGCAAACGCTTATGGGGAACGTCACGTGACACGTGTCTGAAAGCCAACTATCCAATAACTCCCAATTCCTATTGGCCGGCGACAGCCTATGACGTCATACAGCGCGACCCGGAAGTATAAAAGGGGCGCCTGGGGAATTATCCATCGTCTTGAGGGACTGTTCAGCAGGCAGCCCGATGCATGGCAAGGAAACGAACAAAGTCTTGTTCCCTGTTCTCAGGGAACCCTGGTTACATACGTAACCTGAGACGTTCCCTTTCGAAAGGGAACTTCTACTCTGCGTTTGCAAACGCTTATGGGGAACGATATATCCACACCGCCATGCTTGAGGAGAATGCCTGCCAAGAAAAATGGCTGAGACAAAGGCTCCAGAGCAGTTAGAAAACTGCTTGGCAACTCCCCCTCGAGTCACACCAGGCTGTCAGTGACAGCATTCCCTTCGGCCAACAGCCCAAGCTGCACTCCAAGAAGGCCCTCCTTTTCTGAAGAAAAAGCGGTCCCTTTAAGGGAATGTGGCCAAGGAACCGAAGGGAAACTTGGCCAGTCACTAGAGGGGAACGAAGTCACCCCCGCTGCCACCAGGGAGGCTGACCTGGTCTGTCACGAGACAAACTTAGTCTTGGCCAATCCTGTCTGAATACAGAGCCTCTTAAAACGCATTCTTCATAGAAGATAGTAAGTAAGAGTGACTGCAAAAGAGGCAGAAACAAACTCAAACCCACGTGTAGAGACGGACATCCCGGAGAGCAGAACTCACCTAAGTGCTATGAACCCTCGTACTGAGGGGAGTACAATCCACTCATCCTAGGATCTACTCAGTGCTTAATTAACGCACTGAGGAGGCCGTGCGCTACAGAACCCTGATCCAGGGGAGCACAAACCAGCCTGAGGCTGGATCTTAGGAGGAGGCCTGATTAAGGCCTACCACCATGATCAGCTTAGGGAGTTAAGCACTATTACAAACATAACCCTAAAAGGGAAGTACGAAGCTCAACTAACAGGTAGACCATGAAATGGGCACATACTCATGGAGGCCGAGGAGGGGCCTACAGCATGATAGTAGTTATGTGAAAAACAGAAGTCTATATACAGAAAGTGGCCCGGTTTTAGGGGCCACCCTAAACACCTGTCTTGTCTTTCTGGGGTAGACAGACGACTTCAATGGCAGCCTAAGAGGCTGCAAAGTGCCCGCATGACAATCCACCTAACACAATCCAACGAGCAGTGTACTCAGTAAAAAACACCTTTTACTCTTTAGAGCAAGAGGAGTACAGCATACGCCAACACGTATTAAGGAAGGCCTGGAGGGGCCTATAACTTCAGCAGACATGTGGCATCAGCTCGTGGCAGTGTTTAGGCCCAATGGACGATAAAAAAACCAGACAAAAGGAGGTTGAATTTATCACTTAGGCCTCTGGCCAACGGAAGTGCATACAGATAATTCTCAAAGAGAAATACACCCAAACATACTCCAGTGTGTTCAAACCAGGCAGCCCGTAGGCCTAGCAACCTCTAATACACACAGCGCAAGTCTCGTGGCCGTTTCTAGGAGCACAAAAGATCCACCCTAGGCGCTAGGTGGCCCTTAGCTCAACTAGATTAGAATCAGAATCAGACTCAGGGAGGCAGATATAGGTTAAACCAACCTTCAGTAAGGTTTCACTACCAAACCAACCTGAGGGGCTAGCCACTCGGAATACTCTGTAAAAAGCACCCTGTTACCCTCACAGCGAGAGGAGTACATGACTGAACTCCACATATTACACCGGAGGCCGAAGTAGGCCTGCCTTAGTAAACACGTGGCATCAGCAAGTGGCTACCATAACCATACCACCCAAAGGCCATGTATTAGAAGTTTTATGATTAATACATGAAAAACGCTGCCAAACATCGTGAACAGGCCTGTTAGGGCCTATCCGTCAGTGATGGGGCGTGGCCGATGGTGGCATGGTTTCCCAGGCATCCTGCCAACAAGTCGACTAGAAAAGGTTCCAGTATCAGGTGGCGATCAGCCTTCTTACAGATTAAAAACACAAATTGTGCCATCATGTAAACTAAAAAAGAGGCCTGAAGGGGCCTGCCAATTCAATAACACGTGGCTACAGCTCGTGAATTTTAAGGGAACCAAGCTAAAGGGAACCAGCTGTAACCCAAAAAGCTAAGGGAAGCTAACTGCAACCTGCGCTAAGCTACACATTCCAACAGGCAATGTACCCTAAATACTTATGACTAAAGGGAACCAAACAAAGCCAACATGGTCTAAGGGAGGCTATTACCAGCCTACTACCTCAAACAGACACGTGGCAGGGCCTGTGGCAGCGTAAACCTGTGAGAATATGTGGGCACATTATGATTAGTTAAACAGTATAGTAAAACAACTGCTAACTAGAAGGAGGCCGAATATCATAAGGCCTACAATCAGAGTTATATACAGTATAACTGTTAACAAGATTACTAAAAAAGGGAGCTAATAGATACCAACTTTCCTCAAAAAAGTGGCTCTAACTACCCTGAGTATGCAATCCAACAGGTGATGCACCCAGTGACACAAATAAACCTCTGACTGGGGAATACAAGTCACCAAATACTCAAAATAGAGGCCGTTTCACAGCAAACTAGCATAAACTCACATACAATGTAGGGCAAAAGTCTAGAACTCAAAGTAACACAAACTTTGATCTACATGCTGTTTTTGAAAGGAAAAACACTTTCTATACAGATCCTCAAATCTGATCTAAGCCCCAGAGGACAGGAGCTAAAAACTAGCAACGTCAACTCAAACTTGATAAATACAAACCATCAAGTGGCTCAGAAGAAAGTTATTCCTTTAGCATGAAAGTTCTAGAAAGTGGGGCCAAGCACACACCTGCATAACTTATCCACGCAAAGATAAGGGCCTACCACCTGAGAAACAGCATCAGGGAGTCAAAAAACAGCCTACAACCTAGCTGTTAAACTCATAATTGCACCCACACAAGCAAGGGGATAATTGGGCGTACAGCCTAAACAACTCCATCGGGAGGAAGCCAGAACTAGGAAACACATCCTGAAAAGATAGTAAAAACATTTGGGGTTACTTCATATACCACACATCACCTAGCTCTAGCCTGGTTGCCAAGCTATAGGCCTATTTTCTTTATTATATAGAATAGGCACCATAACAAAAGCCTGATCTCCACTTCTAAATCTCATGATGAGAGAAATAAAGTGAAGCTCAAAGCTAAAATTTCAGGCGGCCGGTTAGGACCGCCGTAGACATACAAACTGAAGTAATGAGTGCCAACTCAAACTATACTGAAAAATAGCCGAGAGGCTACTCATACATAGAGAAAAAACTAAATAGCAGCCATTTTGTGACCTGTTCAGTCAGTCTCAACACTCCAGTTTTGCCCAAAAAAAACCTAAATGCTACATTTTCACTGTTACATTTTACTGTGTGTTGTTCCTGTGTATTTCCTGAACATGTCAAAGTCGACATTTAAGAAATTAAATCTGACCTCGTCTTACCTTCCCGTGGCTCCAAGAACAAAGACTGCTCCTTCACAAAAATAGGAAGGAAACATCCATGGTTCTAGAAGCCCAAAGAACCCTTTCACTATCAAGCCAGAAGGTGGGCCTTCAGAAAAGACTCATCATGGGCCCGGCCATCAGCCTGACTGTTCAAAGGTGTCAACCTGAACATACACAGTAATTCAAAAACGCCCCGGGAGGCCAAGGAAGAGGGGCGAAGGCAAAAGTAGTATTACCTTCACCAAGAGAGGGGATTGATCAGCGGCGTTGCTGGCGCCGGTGATCAATCACCTCCCTCAAATCGCTTCTGTGACTTGCTCAGAGGTGGAGGAGGCGCTCGAGCGGCGACACTAAACCTCTGGCCTTGCCTCAGAGCCTCGACTCGAGACGGGTCAGGGCCTCCCGGCTGTCTGGGCCCAGGGTTGGACCTGAGCGGTATGCAATTCTTATAAGCTGCTGAGCGCGCCTTCGCCTCCCTGAACTTTCCAACCACCATCTCAACGGAGCCGCCGAAAAGTTCAGTTGGCGAAACTGGGGCATCGAGGAGAGAGCCCTTCTCTTTCTCCCCGATGTCCGCCATGTTCAGCCACAGATGCCTCTCCGTGGCCACCATGGCTGCCATCGATCTCCCAATCTAGGCGGCTGTCTGCTTGGTGGCCCGGAGAGCAAGATCTGTGGTGCAGCGCAGTTCAGCCACCGCATCAAGGGACAAACCCTGCCCCTGATCCAGGTCCTTCAGCAGGTCAGCCTGGTAGGCCTGCAACACTGCCATAGTGTGCAAAGCCGCGCCAGCCTGACCTGCAGCAGCATATGCTCTGCCGTTCAGACGAGATGTTTGCTTAAGGGGTCTAGACGGCAGAACCGGAGCTTTTAGTGTCGGTGCCCTGCCCGTGACGAGATAGTTGGCAAACGTCTCGTCAACGGGCGGCAGCGACACATACCCATGCTGGCCCAATCCCTCCACATCAGCGAAATTCCCTCGCTGATGTGGATGAATTCTAGCCGAGTATGGGCTCTTCCATGCCTTCTTGATCTCAACGTGGAGATCTGGAAGGAATGGAAGGCTCACTGGAGTTGTGGTCAGAAAGAAAACGTTTGTCAAGTCTGCCACGAACGGGCTCCTTTCTCACGCGCCCCCACGGCAGCTGCAGCCTGCCGGCGGCGCGTTCCACAACCTCCAGTAACTCGGCATATGCTGGGCCAGGAGGCTTGGAGAAAGAAGAAGACGCCACTTCTTCCTCCTCCATTGCCAGCTCCTGCCCACGGGGGCTAGCAGCCAGAAGAACATGTCTGAGATGATGTCTGAGATAAGACATCATCGTTATCCAGGAGCTCATTCCCGCCAGCCGCCTCTGGAGGCTGAGAGACCATGACGCCTCTCTCAAACTCGGCAGCGAGCTCCATCTGCGAGCCCCATGAGTGCAGCCGCCGCTCTGCCTCGGCACGAGCAGGGCCGGACCCACCAGGCGCAGATGTTGACGCCTCCTCCCTCGAGAAGAGAGCCAGGCGGGAACGGAGCGTTCTCATAGGAAGACGCTCACAATTCACACAGACAGTGCCCTCAAGCACCGTCCGTGCGTGTTCTTCTCCCAGACAATGCACGCATAGGGTGTGCGAATCTTCCGGAGTCAAAAACCTCGGGCATGGATCCGCACACTTCCTGAAACGTTTCTTTTTGCCCTCAGACATAACGGAGACGTACTTACAGGATACTAAGAGTATATTCACGACAGTGGCAATGACACAAACAGTCCCAAAAGACGATGAGATAATGACTGTTTCCCCAGGCGCCCCTTTTATACTTCTGGGTCGCGCTGTATGACGTCATAGGCTTTCACCGGCCAATAGGAATTGGAGTTATTGGATAGTTGGCTTTCAGACACCGAGTCACGTGACGTTCCCCATAAGCATTTGCAAACGCAAATTAGAAGTTCCCTTTCGAAAGGGAACTAGTGACTGTGGAGGCCATTTGAGTAAAGGGAAACCAGTTTAAAATGATCTGAGCTTTGTGACATGGTGCATTATCCTGCTGGAAGTAGCAATCAGATAGGTATACGGTGGTTATAAAGGGATGGGCATGGCCAGCAACAATACTCAGGTAGGCTGTGGCATTTAAGACTGTTTTGCTTAAGAAGATATCTGGAGACAGATGTCATGTTCATTTTTGTTCATTTACAGCAAAATTGCAGAGAAAGTATATTGTGTAGAATGCTGCTTACTGATCAAACGGCATGTATGTCTGTCTGTCAGTTCCTGTTAATTAACAGTATTTCTCATAACTGACTAATCTGATGATTATTTCTTTGAATAACTGATTAGTCAGGTACTATGAAGGAAAAATAGATTATATATATATATATAGATTTAAAACTGACTCAGGGTGAGGTGGTCTTGGTCTGATTTTTTGCTGTGGACTGCCCACACAAGCCAAAACTAAGAAAGATTCCTCACCTGCCTTAAAGAGTTACTTACAGTAAAGGACTGTATATAAAAAATACAGTATACTTCATACTCTTTCCTGTCACACAAACACACAAAGATGCACAAACACACAAAGTCACACACCTCTCCCTTCGGTGTGGTCACGGCAGTCCTGCGTGGGTCAATCTCTTCATTGATGCTGGAAAGGAAGTTCTGGGATATTCTCAGAGCATCCTGCAGTAATGGGAAGTCTGGATGATCCTTAGGGGTGTGTTTCAACAAGTCCTGAAACAATAAAACAAAAAGACAACATACCTAAGTTTTGTGTGTATTCTTAAAGTGATAATCCAACTAAAATAAAATAAAAATGTTATAATGTTAAAAAAAAGTTATAAACCTACACTACAGTTCAAAAGTTTGGGGTTTGTAAGACTTTTAAAATGTTTTTGAAAGAAGTCTCTTGTGCACATCAAGACTGCATTTATTTGATCAAAAGTTATAGGTTACAGTATCTCTCGTCCAGGTTTTACAAGTTTTGATGAGGTATTTTTTGGTGGAAACTATCTACTACTAACATCTGGAATTGTAATGGCCGGGAATTGTAATGACCAATTGTAATGGATCCGTGATAACAAGCAGGTCTGACATGTTGATACTGGTAACTTAATGTATATAATGACCTTTAAACAGTAGAATTTAGTAGTGCTGGAGTGTCTTGTTATGGCACACTTAATTACAGGTTCCAGATAAACACCACAACAGCAAAATGCCATCACAGACAATATGCAAATGCTCAGAACATGTAAACACAATTTTTTAAGGAAACAAATCAAAAGTGCACATTCTTTCTAATTGACTGCAGTTAAAATCTCTACAGAATTTACAATGAAAGTGAACTGAACTCCTATTAATCTGGTTAAACTATAAGACTCTCTTACACAGTACAAAAAGAGATTTATTAGAAACACTGCAAGCTCTGTCATGCTTAAATTAATGGCAGGCCTAAAGTCACAGCTGACTGGATGTTTTTGTTTTTGTGAGCATGTGTGATTGCAGAAAAAAAAAAAGCCAGTGCATTTGCCTTAGTAATGGTGACCTTACAATTTTAAATCGAACCATATACAATCAATAGATGTTTATATTTTCGAAAGAGAGCGACTCACATGCAGGACAAGAGTGCTGCGAGTGACACGGTCAATAGGCTTGTAGAGGAGAGCTGCAAAGACAAACATTAAGGAATGAATTAGAGAGTAATCATAAGTTATGGAATATTATAAGATGTATAAGATCTGAACACACAAAACACTGTCAATCATAAAAATGCTCCAAATGCCAAACACACCCAAAGAGAAAAACAATGAAGAAATACTCTTTCCCAAACTATTACACAGCTGACTGAGCATCCAGATACTAGGGATAACAGCAGCATCTCTGAGCACTGCACAAAGAAAACTATCAGCAATCAACTGTCAGGGATTTTCCATTCTCTGCCTGTGGTGTATGAGAATTAACACATAATGCAACATTGTAAATGCAGTTATCTGGTTAATTAGATGCAAGAAAGAAAAGATAAATCACAATCCAATATTCAAAAAGATGTTAAACATAGAGGAAGAGGGAGGCAGCAGCAAATGATTCATTATGCAAAATTATACAGCACAATCACTGTTCACAAACAATCAATGCAAGCCAAAGGAAGATTTGCAAACTTTAATGAGGGGTTTCGATTTTTTTCTATGAAAAAAATAATCAATATAATATTGCTTTGCAACTTAAAAACATTCCAAAAAGTACCAGGTACCTACAAGGGGCACTGTTAAACTGTTAAAAGTACTGACATACACACTCTGATAAGGGTCTCCTGTGAGCAATGTTCAGGAAAGAGCTTTGTCTCGCATTTCTTTGACAGCACTAGTGGGAGACCTCTCCACATTCTCCTTTGCGCTCACGTCTTCATCTTCTCACAGGGTTATGATGGGTTCCTGTGGTGGTCCTGCTGTCTTTCACTCTAATGGACGACGATTTCCATCAGTCCATACTCACTCACACTCAATTCATCTAATTATAGATTATATATCACATCGCAAAAGAACAAAGCTCACTGACAGGGCATATTTCCCATGTGCCTCTGCAAGGCTGATGGATTACTTTGGAGAGAAGAGTGGAGACAGAAATGTTTAAGGAGGAAGAGAGAAGTGAGGTGTACTAGTAGATTTATAAGGGGAAACTACAGTGTCATTTATTTAATTAAGTAACCAATGTTCACTTTCATGTTCATTTGCATTACTGTTACCAGGTCTTTATCAGCATTTTCTATGGTGATTTCAGGGCAAAATCTGTGAAATTTTGCTGAATGGACCATAAAATCAGGTATATTTTCTGAATAAAATGTGAGTGGTGCTAATTCATGCAAAACTCACTGCTACAATGTTTGGGTGGTTGGAAGGGTGTTCTGGGTAGACACTAGGCAGTTGCTACTGTGTTCTTTGTGGTTGCTACAGTGTTGCTAGTTCGTTGCTAGGCAGCTGTTATTTTAGAGGTATTATTGAGTTGCTGAGCAGTTTCTATGCTAATCCCTATCCAGTGGATTTGACTGAAAGTTATTATAAACAAAGTATCATGCGTGTGTGGGTAGGTGTGCATGAGAGCTCGTTCTGGTTATCATGAATGAATACACAACATCAGTTTCAAAATCAAAGAGTCCACTGGCTCATTCCACCTTGAGCCCAGTCACAGCTCACTGGATCTGAAATTATACAAATTAGAGCTGTGTTTGACAAAAGCATTGTAAGCCTAAGTAGATCTTAGAAACCATTAGCACCACACCAATGCACTCTACGATCTACTTAAAGGGTTAGTTCACCCAAAAAATTCTGTCATTATACTCACCCCAATGTCTTTCCACACCTGTAAGACCTTCGTTCATCTTCGGAACACAAATTAAAATATTTTTTGAGGAAATCCGAGAGGTATCTGACTCCTCCATTAACAAAACAAAAATAATGACTTTATTCAACATCATCTGTTCTGTGTCATTCTCTTATGCCGTTTACGTTCAGTGCTTTCAGGTTCTACGTCAGAATGCTGGCTCGGTATCGGCTGACTCTGTTCACATGAGCAGCAAATAATGAGTCAGCGTTCTGACGTAGAACCTGGAAGCGCTGAACGTAAACAGAAGAGAGGATATTGTTGAATAAAGTCGCTATTTTTGTTTTGTTTTTGCGCACAAAAGTATTCTCGTCGCTTAATAAAATTAAGGTTGAATCACTGCAGTCACGTGGACTATTTTAACGATGTCTTTAGTGCCTTTCTGGACTCTAAAAGTGGTGGTTAAATTGCTGTTTATGGAGGAGTCAGATACCTTTCTGATTTCATCAAAAATATCTTAATTTGTGTTCCGAAGACGAACGAAGGTCTCACGGGTGTGGAACAACAGGAGGGTAAGTAAATAATGACAGGATTTTCATTTTTGTGTGAACTAACCCTTTAAGCTTACACTGCTTTTGAGAAACGCAGTCCATGACAGTCACTATATAGGTTGTGACATCCAATCACAACCTTGAAGCACATTTCAGCACAGATGCTTGCATACTAATTTGAGTCCAGGATGCCCTTCACACAGTCCCAGAATAAACCCCTCTAGATCAACAGAGCTAATGATTTCCCATAAAATTTCGTTGGATTGAGGAAAAGAGGACTGGAGATTACACTCTTAGAAGGAATGTGTTGAAAAATTACCCAAATTATGTGTAACACTCAAATTTACACGTTTTGTGTTAATATTAACTAAAATTGTGTAGAAAAAAATAACCTCTTTTATACATATCTATGTGTAGTTTAAAAATTAACACAACTTGGGGATTTACTCACAGCATTTAACACAATATGTGTAGACTGATATGCTTAACACACTTCATGTGTATTTTATAACGTGTCCGCTATTTAAATTAGCTAATTGAACTGAACCAATAGCAACAAGGGACTCTGACTGAATAGAATCCAGCAGCAGAGCCGTTGGAATCCAGTCAGGCCATAGTCTTTTATTGACAGCGACCATTTTGTTTTTACATCTATATTGTTGAAAATAAAACATTTATACCATATCACTTCATTATGTTCATCGACTACCCCTCGTGTCACAACTGCTTGTGAAAAACACCTTTTATACCACGGAGGATATAATTTGCGCCGCATCAAGCCGATGACTGCTAGCAAGATTCTTGAGGTAAGCTGTACTTAATCATATTTTTACTTATATTTATTTACAAAAAACAATATTTTCTGCTGCTGTTATTTTAATACTGGTTTAAAAGCCTGGTCACGACAAAGGTTTGCGGGCAAAAAATGTCCATTGTCAATAGTGTAGCTGAAGCACAACTAAACCAAGCAGCTTTATGTTGGGCAGCACGGCGAATTTGCGTGGAAAACTTGATTCAAAATCAAATTCAAAACTTGATTCAAAACCTTAAGCAATTAATGTATTTCGCATGCAAAAATTCGTCAAGCAATAGTAATGTTAAATGTGACCGCTCCTTTAGACTGTGTATTGTACTCGGTTTACACAAAATGTCACCTGTAGGCCTAATGGTGTATTGAAAATGGTTTACTCCCTAGTGATTGTCTTAAGTAGTTGTAGTGGATTTGAAAGCAGCAAATGAACTAATCAGAAGATTCAGTGAGTCTCACCCGATTGAATTTATTCAGGTAAGCATTGCAGTAAAACTCATTAATCATGATTTCAAATCAAGTAAGTTTATTCTAAACAACTGTAGTTTTTATTTTTGAATTATTTTGATATTTTATTAGGTTCAAGAATCCCACCTGACCAGAAAGATGCCTAATATGATTTCAGCATATCAGCACACAGGTGGGTTAACTACTGAGGGAAAGAAAAATCATCACATGGTGACTTTTTTGCATGTGTCTTACTGTGCATTTATCTTAAACAGCTATCCCTTCACTGCAGACAAGCTGAAATGGGCTAAATCCTTGATTGCAGTCTTTACGTCCATGAATAATTTGGAGAGAATTAAAGCGATGTAAGTATTAAAATGTAATCTGGCATACTTTAGTTTACAGTTCAACTGAAATGTGTGAATATGCTGACAAAAGGTTGTTACTTACAAATATATATTCTAAAATATAGTATGTTGGAGATCAAAAACAATTTGACACTATCTCTTTCCCTCTTATATTTTTATATAGTGTTGGAACAGCGATCTTCTCTGAAGAAGAACTGAGCACATTTGTGTTTGTGGACATGCATGCATCCAGGGAAAACTTTGATGTCGTCAGTCAAGTTCTGAACAGGAACCAATCTTTAAAGAAGTTCATTTATTCCCAAAGGTGGACAAAAACATTGTGTTGATTTTTGTTATCACTTTTACGCATATGCTGTGGAAAAGATGGAGTACAGATATTGATAATGATCAGAAATGTTTCTTGAGCAGCAAATCCTAGAATGATTTCTGAAGGATCATGTGACACTGAAGATTGGAGTAATGATGCTGAAAATTCAGCTTTGATCACAGGAATAAATTACATTTTAATATATATTCACATAAAAAAGTTATTTTAAATTGTAATAATATTTCATAATATTACTGTTTTTGCTGTATTTTCTATATCAAATTAAAGCTTTGGTGAGCAAAAGGGACTTCTTTTAAAAATATTAAAATGCGTAGTATTTTCCAAACTTTTGGCTGCCAATGTACATCAATCCAACAATGTTTGGAAATAAGTAAAACTATTTTGGAGGTAGGGACGGGTTATGTGTCATGTTGCCTAATGAGATTGAAAAGAACTGTTTGTCCTTTGTTTGACATATCCTTTTTGACTGCTTAAAATTGTAGTTATATTCTGCATTGAATTTAATTATTAATATAAGAAAAACAACCAATGACTTTACATTCATTTTTTCAAATGCTAACGTTTTGTTTAGGATTTTAGATACCTTTTTTAACACAATGTGTGAAGCCAAGGATAACACGATGTGTGTAGCCAAGGATAACACAATGTTCACAATGATAGCACATCCTTTCTAAGAGGGTAGAAATAGTCAGAAATTGACTTAAATACATACCAGGACTTTCCATGTATGGCCACAGACAATAAATCTCACATCTTATATATATTAAAACAGACTGTTTGAGTATTAAAAAAAAATAAATAAATACAGTAAAATGCTTTTTAAAAATTATTTATTTGTTATTTTGAATTAGCTTTTTTTTTTTTGTATAATTGTATTAGTCAGAAGTCAGATAATTCCCAACACATAGAAACTCTTACACCTAGATATTATCACAGAGAGACTGTGTCTGTACCCCGAATTAATGTAACTGATGTTCAACAAGTAAATAACAAATAGAGATAATACTGATAAACAAATGATAAAGCTTGGGTTGTTAAATATTAGATCCCTTTCTTCAAAAGCACTTATTGTAAATGATATTATCACAGACAATAATCTAGATTTGCTGTGTTTGACAGAAACTTGGCTAAAACCGGACAATTACATTACTTTAAATTAGTCTAGCCCTCAAGGTTACGATTATTGACACAATCCTCATCAGAAAGGCAAAAGGGGGAGGTATTGCTGTAATTTATAGTAATATTTACAGTATTAGTCAAAAGTCCTTCAAATATAATTCCTTCGAAGTGATGGTACTTTATGTAACATTATGTAAGTTGACATTAGTGCTGGCTACTGTATACAGGCCACCAGGACACCATGGTCCACACAACATGGTCACAAAGTCACAATTGACTTTATCAAAGAATTTGCTGATTTTCTATCGGAGTTAGTACTAGCTGCAGATAATGTCCTTGTTGTTGGTGATTTTAATATCCATGTAGATAATGAAAAAGACGCATTGGGATTGGCATTTACAGACATTCTAAACTCTATTGGAGTTAGACAACACGTGTAAGGACCCACTCATTGTTGTAATCATACTTTAGATCTAATATTGTCACATGGAACAATCTTCCTAGCATTGTTCGGGAAGCAGACACACTCTGTCAGTTTAAATCTAGACTAAAAACGCATCTCTTTAACCTGGCATACACATAACACATTATCAATTTATATTTTCAAATCCGTTAAAGGATTGTTAGGCTGCATAAATTAGGTCAGCCGGAACCGGGAACACTTCCTTTAACACTAGATGTACTCGTTACATCAGAAGAAGAATGGCATCTACACTAATATTAGTCTCTCTGTTTATCCCAAGGTTTACCGTAGTCAACCGGATCCGGGCCGTATCCAGGTGAGATCGAGGACCTATGTCTTGACACAACCACAACGCAGCCCTGAAGTGGTACTTTATGTAACATTATGTAAGTTGACATTAGTGCTGGCTACTGTATACAGGCCACTGTATACAGGCCACCAGGACACCATACAGACTTTATCAAAGAATTTGCTGATTTTCTATCGGAGTTAGTACTAGCTGCAGATAAAGTCCTTGTTGTTGGTGATTTTAATATCCATGTAGATAATGAAAAAGACGCATTGGTATTGGCATTTACAGACATTCTAAACTCTTTTGGAGTTAGACAACACGTGTAAGGACCCACTCATTGTTGTAATCATACTTTAGATCTAATATTGTCACATGGAATCGATATTGATGCCGTTAAAATTCTGCAGCAGAGTGACGACATCTCAGATCATTATCTAGTCTTGTGTATACTACATTTAGTCAAGGCTGCAAAACTGCCTCCCTGCCACAAATATGGTAGAACCATCACTTCTACCACTAAAGATCGCTTTAAAACTGAATGCTTCCAGAGGTCCTCTTCTTATTATCGTTAATTCATCTTTATCACTAGGATACCTACCAAAAAATTAAGCTGGCTATTATTAAACCTCTTATTAAAAAACCACAACTTCATCCTAGAGAATTAGTCAATTATAGGCCGATCTCAAATCTCACTTTTCTGTCAAAAATACTAGAAAAGGCAGTATCACCACAACTATGTTCCTTTTTAGAAAGAAATAGTATCTGTGAGGATTTCCAGTCAGGATTTAGACTGTACCATAGTACTGAGACTGCTCTCATTAGAGTTGCTAATGATTTGCTCTTATCATCAGATTGTGGTTGTATCTCTCTATTAGTGTTACTAGATCTCAGTGCTGATTTTGACACTATCGACTACAATATTCTTTTGAATAGACTTGAAAATTAATGTTGGCATTAGTGGAATTTCATTGTCATGGTTCAAATCATACTCATACTCATACTCAAATCATTGATGGCTGCTCTGAAGTCTTCGTCGTCAGTTAGGAACCTGGGTGTGCTCTTTGATACCAATCTTTCATTTGAAGGCCATGTTTCTAGCATCTGTAAAACCGCATTCTTCCATCTTAAAAATATATCTAAACTACGACATATGCTCTCAATGACAAATGCAGATCATGCGTTCATGACCTCAAGGCTAGATTACTGTAACGCTCTACTGGAAGGTTGTTCCGCTAAACTACAGCTCGTACAAAATGCAGGAGTTAGAGTTCTTACTAGAACTAGGAAGTATGACCATATTAGCCCAGTTCTGTCAACACTGCATTGGCTTCCTGTTAAACATTGTATAGATTTTAAAATCTTGCTAATTACTTACAAAGCACTAAATGGTTTAGCTCCCCAGTACCTGAGCGAGCTCTTAATGCATTATAGTCCTTCACGTCTATTGCGATCTCAGAATTCAGGCCAACTGATAATACCTAGAACATCAAAATCAACTGCAGGCGGTAGATCCTTCTCCTATTTGGCACCTAAACTCTGGAACAATCTTCCTAGCATTGTTCGGGAAGCAGACACACTCTGTCAGTTTAAATCTAGACTAAAAACGCATCTCTTTAACCTGGCATACACATAACACATTATCAATTTATATTTTCAAATCCGTTAAAGGATTGTTAGGCTGCATAAATTAGGTCAGCCGGAACCGGGAACACTTCCTTTAACACTAGATGTACTCGTTACATCAGAAGAAGAATGGCATCTACACTAATATTAGTCTCTCTGTTTATCCCAAGGTTTACCGTAGTCAACCGGATCCGGGCCGTATCCAGGTGAGATCGAGGACCTACGCCTTGACTCAACCACAACGCAGCCCTGAAGTGTCAGCAGAGATTGAGTCAACTAGATCATCCACTGTGAAGGCCTCATCGACACAATAGTCAGTGGCACAGTTCATCAACAAACCGTCCATACCGAATACAATCCTGAAATGGATGGAACTAGAATAAATACTTTGAATGTTGCGATCCCATCGGACTTATGCTAGCTACCTGAATCGTAACAAAGCACTGTTCGCCAGAGGAGAACTGGTCCCCCAACTAAGCCTGGTTTCTCCCAAGGTTTTTTTCTCCATTTTAACACCTATTTGCCACCTGATGTCACCTGTTGGAGTTTGGGTTCCTTGCCACTGTCGCCTTTGGCTTGCTTAGTTGGGGACACTTGACATTTGATATTCAATAGTGCTTTGATCTGCCTGCATTGACAACATTTTCTTTAAGAGCTGCTGTGCAGCCAAAATTATATACCAGTTATCACTGTAAAGCTGCGTTGACACAATCTGCATTGTAAAAAGCGCTTTCTTCCCTGTCATTATCCTTACACAGTTGCCGCAGTAAGCACAGTGAAGGCTTTCGTGTTTACATCCGAATGCCGGCTCAGTATTGGCCAAAGCTGCACACGGCGCATGTGTGTGATGCTGATACAAGAGCTGGCAAATAATGAGTCGGCGTTCTGACATAGAACCTGGAAGCGCCGGACGTAAACAATGTATGAGAATAACACAGAAGAGAAGATATTGTTGAATAAAGTCTTTATTTTTGTTTTGTTTTTGAGCACAAAAAGTATTCTCGTCGCTAAATAAAATTGAGGTTGAACCACTGCAGACATGTCGACTGTTTTAACGATGTCTTTAGTACCTTTCTGGACCTTGACAGTGTTGATTATATTGCTTAAGTCACATCTCTCTCAGAAAAAATCTTCGTTTTCAGAAGATGAACGAAGGTCCGTCCACGGGTGTGGAACGACATGAGGGTCAGTAATTAATGACAGAAATTACATTTTTGGGTGAACTAACCCTTTAATGTGTATTGCTGTTTGAGCTGCGCAAGCTAAAGCTAAAGATCACCTGATCACCGGTACAATAAAGTGCTTACTGCATCGTTAATTAACTATGCCAAGTGCATCCTATGTGAGATTAATCAGATATATACACAAAATAAACATAATATTACAACTTACAATGTCACAAAATGCTGCGAACGCACGCATCAGAGCACATCTGAATCGTCTCAGCTGAAGGAAATAATCCATTATCTATCGGCTTTAATATATCAGCCAAATTTTCTTATCGGATCAATAATGATAACATTAAAAATGACCATTTATCAGCAGACATGTGGACAATATATCATGCATCCCTAATAATCTTTTTTTTCCCCTCTTCGGCCAAACACAGAAAATGCCATTTTCGACCGATAATTTTTGGCAGCCGAAATTTTGGTGCATCCCTAATATGTACCCAATTGAGTGTCATACTTTTTCTCTTCACACTTTTCTTACATTTTCTCTTGGGTTTAATTTCATGTCTTCTACAAACTGATTCAGTTTTGGCTGAATACAAAAAATGTCTTTGAAATAAACAAAATTTATAGAACATTTTAGTATATGCTCTATAGCAAAATTAACAACATAACAGGCTGAACAGGAATGATGACAATTTTGAACACTTGCAGTCTTCAATTCTGTGACTATCAACACAAAATACCCTTGTGAAAAAGAAGTGTGCTTAATTGTATTGAAAGTGTACTTTTTGTGTACTTCAAATCTTAAAAGTATACTTTTTAAAAAGTGCACTTGCAGATAATATAATTCAAATTAAAGGCCACTTAAGTATACTTAAAGAGAATATACTTTAATGACAATATTTATTAACACACTTAAGTGCACATTTTAAAATTCCCTGTAAAGTAGTAATAAAAACGTTTATAAAAATGTTCTCTATGTTTAAAGGCCAGTGTCAGTCAAGATGGTGTGGTCACTGGAATCCTGGTGTTTGTGGGAAATGTGAAGGAGCCTCTCCCAGGATTCTACTACAGTGTTGTCCTGATGACTGAGGTAATTCATCTTAGGTGATGCAGTTGCGGTCAAAAGTTTACTTACACCTTGCAGAATAAACTGCTTCAATCAGGGAAGTACTAAATAAAAAGACAACATGCAAATTTTTATGATCCCTCTTATTGTTAATATTATTAACATTTTGCACATACTGCAAGGTGTAAGGGTGATTTGCCTACAGTAGTTCAGGCTACAGGATGGCCGAATGACTAAAGAAACGTTATCAGACAGGAAACTTATAGTTTTCTATCATCTTGCTATTACCACCCATTGCCACTTATACCAATAACAGAAATAAGTGCAGTTACAATAGCAAAATATGTAGGAGAGCATTACGATGCAACAATATTATATTGCAATAGGTAGCACATCAAAAGTTAATACCGAATCAAAACTAGTTAGCACATCATTTATAACTGAAATGGTTTAATAATATTTGGTTTCTGGCTGCACGACATTGGAAAAAACTGACATTGCGATATTTTGTTTTTTCTGCGATATATATTGCAATATGAAAAAAAATTAACCAGATGACTTAAATAGCTCTATTTGGAAAGAATTAATCTAGGATGATTGGGTTGATTTTGTAGGTGAGTGAATGCACATAGAAAATAATGAACAAATTACAAGCATAGATAAATATAGAACAAAGATACAAATGAAATAAATAGTGCTTTATATTTTTCAGCTAAGTTTAACAGGATTCACTAGGGCCTGGTATTGACACAATTTTCACAATTCGATTCGATTTCTATTCACAAGCTTGCGATTCGATTTCGATTCAATATCGATTATTTTGTATGTATATCAGATTCAGTAAATGGCAAATTTTCTTGAGGAAAAAAAAATCTCTCAATTAATGCTGTAAACTATACAAGGGAGTCACTTGGTACTATATTACTATAATATTGAAGGTTAAAATTAACTTATTTATATACAAACACTTAAATTACACTCATTTATGCTTTTTTTTAAATAATAAAGTTATAATACTAACTTTAAAATTACATAATCATATTTCTACTCCAATTCGGTTTTTTTTTTTTTTTTAACATTTAAATCGTGGCTGTCATAAATGATTTATTCAAACATGCATTAAATACATAAATGAATTATAAATAAATACATATTTTAAATAAAATTATAATGAATATGTAACGTGGTGCATATATTTATCAGAATGCTCCTCTCTATTGTTCATTTTTCTTGCTGACTAACGAGTTTATGGTCACTGAATATGGCTTTTCTAAGGTAAATGTGACATTATGTGACATTGTGTACTAGCTGTTTTATTGACATCTTTCCATGGTTGAAACACTGAGCGATTCTTGTAACATACCTTCAGATGTTCATTCATGTTTATTTCACACTGTAACTGGTATTAAAGTGGAGGAGATGATCAGTACACAGTACACATCTTGGCCTACAGACTTCGATCACTATCAGCAACTTTTTGCCTTCAGGAATACCAAATGGGTCTAGGAGGGGGGTGGAAAAGGACAGCAAATGTCTTTGTTCATTTTCAGATATCTTTGATTATTTTCAAATCTAAATATCTATTCCTTTCATTCAATTGAGCCAATTATAATAATGGACTGAATCTGTTTATAAACAATTGTTTTCCTTCTGTTTTTTTTTTTTTTTTTTTTTTTTCCCCTCAAGGTATTTTTTATTTTTATTTTTTATTTTGACTTTCCTGCCTCTTTGGAACATGTCCATTTACACCATACTGTGTAGAGATGGTGCGCAGCTTCATGGACATTTGAGGTTTTCTGCTGATGGAGAGCTTCTGGGACATTGATATAAACAGCACTTTTTCCTACAATTTCAAAAAGGTTGGTGACAAACAATTTTGGTTTTCTTGTTTTTGTGCCTTTGGAATTTGTCAGTTTTTTTTTTATTCACTGTAATGCTGGAGTAAGATTTTAGAAAAAAACCTTTTGGTCCTGTTTAATGTTTGTGCTAGTAAAGGTTTCAGAGCTTATAAGTAACAAGGTTCGGTAACACTTTACAATAAGATCTCATTTGTTAACATCAATTAATATATTGGCCAACATAAACTATGTGCAATAACTTTTTTACAGTATTTATTAATATTTTTTAACATTAGTTAATAAAAAAATATAGTTTTCTTTACATTTTTAATACGTTTGTATTAATTCATGGGTGTTATCTTATTTATCACCTTATATATCATACAGAATGATATCATACTGAAAATGTAAAAGTTTTTTGTGATGGGTAGGTTTAGGTACCTTTGTATGTGAGGGAGAAAATGATTGCGCATATAAGACTCATTGTCCTCCAGACTCTTCCTAAATGTGAGTTAAAGTGTTGTAATTGTTTGTGTTTGTTTAAAGTATTTATTGGGTTTTTCTTGTACATCAACAAAAAGGTTTTTGTGTATTTGTTTTAGAGATTGTTTTGTCAATAAATGTAGAGGGTTTCAATTTGCATTTGTGTTGATTGTAACTTGGTAATTAAGTTTTGAAATATACTAAATTGTAACTTCATTATTATACAAATTTAATTACAAATGTATTAACTTATCTAGTGTACATGTAAACTACATTAAAGTATATTTTAGTTCACATTTAATGCTTGTCAGTACATTCGGAAGTACACTTTTACCATAATCAATGTTCATAAAAAATTGTATTAAAGTCCCACTTAAATGGTTTTTAAAAAAATCACTCAGAAGTTCATTTCATATGAACTTAATCTGTGATATATTTTAAATTAATTACAAATAGAATGGACTTGAGCGGCGAAAACATTACATTTAATTCACACTAAAGCGTATTGATAATTGACATTAAAGTATATTTTAGTTCACATTAATTGCTTGTCAGTACATTGAGCAGTGCACTTCAACTATATTTTAAAGATACTAGAAGCAATTATGAAGGAAAATAAAGTTGTATTAAAGTCCCACTTAAGTGGTTTAAAAAGAATCTTTCAAAAGTTCAACTAATTGCATTTAATATGAACTTAATCTGTGATACATTTGAAATGAATTACAAATAGAATGCACTTAAGCGGCGAAAACATTACATTTAAGTCACACTTAAGTGTGTTCTTTTAAAATATATTATTTGTGCAATAAGTACACTTTATAAAAGTATACTAAAGTGCACTTCTTTTTCACAAGGGTAGTCATAACGTGATAAAAACCAAGGCACTTTCTCCTACCTTTTACACCTTCTATTATTGCTTACAATGCTGTATATGGTTAGTTGCATTTTATAATTTGCATTTAGCACTACATTAGATCTGCATTTCCAGATCATAAACAGATACAGCATGCATACTATTTTTTGGTCCTTGACCCGCCAGCTGAGCAATTCTGACACAAGCATCCACTGACCAATGTAAATTAGATAAAGGTCCAGGTTGTTTTTTTTTTGGATATTAAATTTTACTATAAAACTATATTCAAACTGATCTGGATCTTTCCACTGAGCTTTTACAAAAGCTGTTACTGGGGCGGTACCCATTGTACCTTGTTTTGTTGTTGTTGTTGTTGTTTTACCCCTAAATGGTGCACAATTGTATATTAGCATATTATTATATTATAATATTAGCACATTTGCATATTGGGTACCGACCCAGTGACCGCTATTGCACCTTTTTTTCTGAGAATGTAGTGCATATTTAGGTCAAGTCAACTTTATTTATATAGTCCTTTATACAATAAACATTGTTCCAAAAGAGCTTTACAGTGATAAATAAGAAATAAAAAGGTACCCATCCCCAGTGACAACACTGAGAGTATGAAAATGCAGTCCCATGTTAATTTGTGTAGTATAATGACTTACATTTTGCACTTTTTACTCAAATTTCTACCTCTAAACCATTTCATAGATGTAAAACCAGTGCACATTTTATTTTATTTTATAATATTGTATTTTTTATATTTTGTAAACTTTTGTATAGTTTGTACCTCTTAAAATATTTAAAGTTTGCTGCCGCTATTTTAATAAGTCACAAGGAAACCTAAAAAAAACATGTTTACATAGTTAAAAGTTTACGTTATGTTATTTTATTTTTGTTAATTAAATATAGGCAATTCTAAAATTTAATTAATGAACACTAAAGGCTTCAGTCATTGTCAGGATACTCTTCAATCTGGCAGCATTACCAAATTATATATTGTGATAAATATCAATATTGATCAATATGGGAAAACAAATATTGTGATCATATATTTTTGCCATATCGCCCAGTCCTAGTTGATCTCCATGCATCCTGTGCATTCATACAGTATGTTATACAGCAGCTATGCGAAAGTGTGTTTATTTGTTAATATACTGTGTATTTCAGCATGACTGTAATACTGTATTGACCAATCAGAAACCAGAATCGGAAATATCTGTTTTATAAGTGCTATTGTTCTTGAGGTCTTTCAAAGTTCTTAAAAATAAAGGTTCCAAAAGGGTTATCCCAAAGAACCTTTCAGTGAGCAGATCTTATAAGAAAAACATTTCTCTTAGTATGAAAGAATATTTTAATAATCTAATCTAAAGACCCTTTTTCCACAATAAAGAACTTCTGTAGAATGTAAAGGCTCCAAAAGTACATGCACGATTACCAGACATCCTGCTGCAATGAAACTGGATATCATTCTCCAGCAGAATTAAGCTCTAAAACAGTTTAATCTTCTGATCAATAAGCATGGAGTCAATTAAAACAAAAATCACAAACCAAACCACACAACAATCAAGAACTGAGAGTGATCTAGATCATCAGCTTGTCAAAGCATTAAAATGCAACACAGTTACCATAGGTGCAGTTACAGCACAGCCGGAGAACTAGAAGAATCTCCATGACAAACTTCCACTGATCCTGCAGTCTTCTCTAAATGCTCTCTCACTACTTCCTTCTCATTCTGCAGCCCCTTTTATCCGTCCCTCATAAACACGACCAAGACAGCGAGAGAGAGAGAGAGAGAGAGAGAGAGAGAGAGAAAGAGAGAGAGAGAGAGAGAGAGAGAGACTCATACACTCCTGCTCTCCCGCACTCCAAAACACTCAGAATGAGCAAGCATGCATTCTTCCTCACACACACACTTGAGTTGTGGATGCTGCATACACAAATAGAAAGATGGAGAGCTGAATTCATTCTTAAAGGGACACTGCTCACAGCTCACTCATTCATACATAACCATTCACTCCCACAATGAACCATCAATCAACATATCAGATCACATAAAAACAGATTCAGGCTTTCCCGTACTGTTAATACGGTTCGCTCAGGCATGTCACACACACATTACAGATCAATAGATACGCTCTTACCCTCCATGGTGGCAGTTGTGGTGCAGTCCTTGGATTCTTTAGGACCTTTAACTTTCAGATTCTGTCAATAGACAAGATGCCTATAAGTACACACCAGCACAATTACACACATATACAGAGCTCACGTCTGGCTCAGACAGCAGAATGTGACAAATACTTCCTGTAAGGAATAATGAAGAGAAATGTGATGCAGAAGGCTGCTTGTGTATGTGTGTGTATGAGTAAATGCATCAAGCTGATGATAATAACTAGATGTGAATATGCCGCCACAACATTGCTGCCCTTATTCTTAAAGATTGTTACCACTATGAATTCTTGTGGTATGATTTTCTCATCCCAGATGTTGGTCAAGACGTCACTTTGAAAAGCTCAGCAGGGATGCCATCCATACCGGCCGCTTTGCTACTGCTAGTCTGCTTGATTGATTGAAGGCAGGTCAAGGTCATTCAGAGTAGGCTTCTGTGGGATGGAATTCAAAGCTGAGGGGTCAACTGTATGGGGCGTGTTGAGCAAATCAGAAAAATGTTCTCTTCATCGATTTATTAAGCTTGCTGTGTCTTTCAGAAGGATGTTACCATCCTCAGAGAGAAATGGTGTGATGCTTGGTCTGAAGGGCGTAGGACTGCCTTCAGTGCACTGAAGAATTTCTTGGAATTGCATGAGTCCACAAATCTTTGGACTTCTTCATCTGGGTCTTTCTCTGTAGGTGTTTGAAGCAATCTTTTTTTTAGTTGAGGTTATTTTGCCACTCAACATATGCCTTGTGTTTTTCCTCCAACAGTCTGCTGATCCTTTTTTCATTCTTGTTGAACCAGTATTGGTGAACTCTCTCCTTTAGGCCAAGGGTCTCTTTTGCTGACTTACTCATCATCTGCTTGAACTGGTTCCACTTCTCAGCTGGGTCTTCAGTCAGTAGGCAGTCAACGCATCATCAAGGCATTGTTGGTACTGTTTTTACCACTGGGTTCCTTAGTTCTTCGATGGCTTCTTTCGATGCAATGGAGCAATGTGAAGGTAGAATGAGGACCCGGTCAAGCTGTGGTCTGTCCAACACTCGGCTCCTCTCTGCATGTTTTTTTTTAAATACAGACGTTGTGCACGTAAGGACATAGTCAATAAGATGCCACTGCTTGGATCTAGGATGCATCCATGATGTCCTATATTTGTTGGCCATTTTGAAGAGGGTGTTGGTGATTGTGAGGTCAGTGGATTGCCAGGCCTTCTTCAGCCTGTCCTATGCACTCCACAGTGCATTGCTGCACCACCTTCCTGACCGTTGAACCTTAGTGGTTTCATTTGCCCATTCAGCCAGTGTAGAATGCTGGGTGTGCATGCCCACAGATAGTAGTGGGCATTAAGTTACTGGCTTAAGTTATTACTTATATTTTAGTAAACATTGTCTGTTTTTATCTATTTTGCTAACAAAAAGTTGCAAACAAATCCACAGGAGAACCATTGTGCGTAACAAACAGTGGTTTTATTACTGAATGAATCAGCCTTTTGCACAAATCCGCTGACTCACTAAGACTGCAAGTTGCCACCACTTACTGGCAGTTTTAGTTTCATATTTAAAAGTGATCTTTCATTTATTTTTTGCATTTTTTCACATTTCAATATTCAAGATTTTAAATTTTAATATACATTTCAGGACATTTAATACTGATCAATGACTGGTCAACAGCCAATTCCTGACTATTTTAAACATTAGCTCCACCTGAGAGAAGTATGTACTGCAGACAGTAATGATCAGGCCCTGTAGTGCTGGGTGGTCAGAAGTAAATGAACTCACCTCAGAAATCTTCTGAAATTGACTGTTGGCTTGGCTGCATTTTTCTGCAGTCTCCACTGCTACTTTATAGTTGTCCACAAAAGCTTTGTACACACCAAGTTGACTGGCCTGAGAAATAAGCAGAAGAAAAAAAGGATTAAATGCAAAAAAACACACACACAAAAGAGCTTTTCACACTGTACTTAACCCCTTCTTATTGTCATTCTAAACACTGCTTTTAACCCCGGGTAAAGGAATGTTTCACACTTGTATTTTAGAAGAGTAATTTAGCACCGCTTTTTACACAGAGTTATGAAACCCTGCTCTGGAGCAGGATTAGCACCGCTTTTGCGCCATTAACTCTACATTGCGGTGCCAAACGTGTAGTGTGAAACGATACAGTGTTAGAATATTATGGCTAGATGCTTAGCAACCAACAACCAATAGCATGCTTCATATTTATGTGCTTTGGACAGTCATGGAAACACAACACATTGTAAATAAAGTCGTTTCAGCGTTTGAGGGGGAAAATGTCAAACAGCCATGGAAAATGCACAATGCTAGAGCCTTTATGTAACCATATCACATGCAGCTTTTGTCAATGACACTGACACAGCAAATATGCAAATAAGGATGTTAACCCAGATTTTAATAATGTACTGTGTGAAACATCAGCTTATGAAAAACCATGATTAACTGTTAACCCCGGGTAAACCATGAGTAGTGTGAAACCAGAAAGCAAGATAACCCAGGATTCCATTTACCCGGGGTTTAGGATGGCCCAGGGTAACTATTTTAAGTGTGAAAAGCCCTAGACAAAGAAAGGTGATGGTATAGGAAAATCACAGAGAAGAAGAGGAAGAGAAGACAAAATTTTAGAATTTTAGAATGGAAGAACTAGACACTGAAGACAGAGGAATAAAAGAGAGTGAAAAAATGGCAAATGCTGAAATATTCATTTAATCTCTAGACCTCTTAGAACATTTATCAAAGTGTGTTTACTGTGGATGCTTTCTGCCGAAGCGAGTTCATCCTCAGGATAAGACATGAGATACAGACAGAAGAGCTTCTGCATGAGGGCTCTGGAGACTGAAACACTGAGACGTAAAGTTTAAAGCAGACTTCATCACACTACTTCAAACTGTTTGCTCTAATATCAGTCAGAGGAACATTTTATGATGAGGAACTGTTATGATGCTCACATAGAGTGAAGCACAACCACCCCGGGGCCTGATATTAAAGCTCAGAGTGTATCATTTCTGCAGCACTAGCATCATCAAATGAAAGAATTTAGAAAAAAAATTACTGTTTTCACAATACACAAACACTACCCCATCTGCCTTGGGTCAGCAAACAGATAGTTACGCCCCAAACTCACACCATTTGTTGAGCCAACACTGCTGTGTTGGGTCAGACAGGATGCTCAAACAGACAAATATTTTTATGTTAACCAAAATGTAACTGTTTTGAAACCAGGTGTCTGTGAACTGATAGCAGTATTATAAGCATTATTATTTTAAGTCCCGATTTAAATTATGGGCCAGATTTCCGAAACGGGGCAAATTAGCACGAGAGTGAAACTTCAGAGAGTGTAGAGAGATTCATGAAATGGGTTTCCATGGACGAGCAGCTGCATCCAAGCCTTACATCACCAAGTGCAATGCAAAACATCGGATGCAGTGGTGTAAAGCACACCGCCACTGGAGCGGTAGTGACGAATTATGCTTTTTTGTCTGGCAATCTGATGGACAAGAACGGTACTTGGTTTGATGCAGGGGGGATTATGGTGTGGGGAAACTCCTACAAATGCATATGCAATAAGGTCAGCCGCAAAAACAACTCAGTCCACACCTTTTCAGCGCTAATTTTGCACTGCGTGTCTTTAGTAAATACCGAAAGTAGTTTTCTTATTTAAATTAGATTTAAATTAATTATTTGACACAATGCACTTAGTGGGCCTCATTTTTTAAACAAATGTATGCCAGAAAACGGTACATACAGCCGTTTCCATGCAAAACGTGGCATTTATCAATATGGACGTGAGTGGTGGCTACATTTAGCAGACGCTTTTCTCCAAAGCGACTTACAAATGAGAATAGTAGAAGCAATCCAATCAACATGAGTGCAACAGTACGCAAATGCCGTGTCAAGTCCCAGTTTCACCAGCAAAGTGTTCGTAGCAAGGATTTTTTTTTTTTTTTTTAAATACACACACAAATAGAGAAAAGTAAAGATAAAAAGTGCTAATATTACTGGGTCAAGTGTTGACGAAAAAGGTATGTCTTTAGCAGTTTTTTGAAAATGACTAAAGACTCAGCTGCTCTGATGGCAGGTCATTCCACCAGCAGGGAACAGACCAGGAGAAGGTCCATGAGAGTGAGTGAGAGTGACTAGTGCTCTCTTCGGCTCGTTAAAGACCACTCTTGCTGCTGCATTCTGGATCAGTTGTAGAGGCTTGACAGTCCATGCTGGAAGGCCTGCCAAGAGAGCATTACAATAGTCCAGTCTGAATAGAACAACAGCTAGGACAAGAATTTGTGTGGACGATCAAATCTCACATCAGGTCTCAGCTCGTGTATGCAAGTTTTTGAGTTAGCGTGAACTTGCGTGCAGCATAGTAAATCTGGTGGAGAATTATAATAAGAGCATATTGATCATTAAGATTATTTTCCTGACAAACAACCAATGCTCATTAGTGGATCATAAACCGTTAAGATTAGAATATCAAATTAAAATTAAATTAGAATAGACAGGTGTTTGTGACCAATTAAAAATACCATACAATATTTTTTTCAGGGGTTTAGCTTTACATGCACAAATAGCAGCAAAAGAACATGAGGATTCACACATCACATCACGCCCATGCAGCGCTTCTGTTAACCGAGAAAAATAAAATAAAATGAAAGTAGGCTATATAATAGGAATAAAATAAATAGGACTGCACAACATATATTTCATTTAAATAATTAACAGATTACCAAAAGAAAAAATGCTTGTTTTTGTGACACTCTAACGTATTGTATCTGTTTTCTTTATATCTTTATTAAATCTAAGTGATTTAAGGCAAGGTGCCTCGCGCGCACACACAACATCAGTTCTAGCGTTTCTAACTTGATATTTCAGCCATTCATCATCAAACCAAAATGCAGTCAACCAAACATAAAAGTTACACTGCTCAAATTAAATGGTCTGTAAATGGCTGTAAACCGCCTAACAAAACACATTTTTGCGCAAGTAAAGGATGCTATTTTACGTGGATACTGGAACACGAGTGAAGTACAAAGCCTTGTTTACATAATTAATAATAATTTAGCAACCAAAATGTTACATGCAAATATAGAAACATATTTGGATTCTTCCCAAATGAGAGAGGTGAGCCCATCAGTTTCGCTTTAGCCTAAAAAAATTAATTTTGGCTTGACTTATGTTGTTTATAATGAATGCCACAATGACAATCTAATTTATGTTTTACTTTATAGTTTAATATATCATTTTATAGCTTCTTTTTCATTCTTATTCAGTTCTGAATACCATTAAGCTTAAAGGATTTGTGGTGGAGGGAACTGCAATAGGCCTATGAATGTTATTTAACGGTATTAAATATACATACAAATTAATGTAATTGTTTGCAATTACGATGTTAACAGGTGTTTTTGGTGTAAAATTAATTTCTCTTTCATTAGAGTACTTCCTCTTCTTAGCCGGGTTACGTTTCTCCGTGCCGTAAACTCTAGGGGCGAGGCTTCCAAACCGTGAATTTTTAGGGGTGTGATACTTAAATGACGTTTGTTTTCAGCCGCCACATTTACGATAAGATTGCCAGCATACGAATGTTTTATAAATCACATATGAACCCTGTTGTAAGACAATTTCTGTGCTTGGATCTGCACTCGTTTCTATGTTAGATTGATAAATGAGGCCCATTGTGTACATACATGTAATTATATATTTAAAATATATTTAAAAAAAAAAAAAAAAAAAAAATCTGGTTGCAAAATCTGAAAACCCCACAGGAAGTGAGATATTTTGAATTTTCTCTGCAAAATTTTTGCACTTTTTGCCATTTCCAGATGTTGTACTTTAACAAACTCCTCCTAGAGCTTTAATCAGATCAACATCATATTTGATCAGTCTAATCTTATGGCCTTAGTGACGTTAATGCCAGTATTCAATTACAGGCATAGCACCACCTGTGGGCAACAGGAAATGTCATGTTTTACATTGTAATTAACTCCTCATTGAGATTTAACCAAAGCAACATCATATGTTGTCAGTCTAATCTTAAGACCTTAGTGATGATAAATTGTGAAGATCTTGAGTTTTCGTTGAAGGGCGTGTCCGTGGCGGCCTGACAAAGTTTGATGTTTCTTAATGAAACAGGAAGCTGTTGTAACTCAGACAAACAATGTCTGATCTGCCCCAAACTTCACGTGTGATATAAGTCCTGGCCTGAACATCAACACTTGGCTGATTGCTAATGTAGGTTATGCGATTTACGCCACGAAACAGGAAGTTGTTGTAAGTCAGGCATACAATGTCTAATCTGCTCCAAACCTCACATGTTTGAGAAGAGTCCTACCCTGAACACATTTACATGACAATATTCAGTTATAGTAATAGTGCCACCAGCTGGTAGCAGGAAGTGTGGCAAATACAAATGACTGACATAGTTCTCCAATGTTTATATGGTTAAATGCATACTGCCCACGTGCTCTGTTTTCCTAAAGCCAACGGGTGGCGGTGGCATGGGTGCAAGGGCCCGTTCATTGCTGCTTGCAGCTTTAATTACATCTATAATTACACTGTTTACTCTTCCCTTACACCATCCCTTACAACCCACCCTTAAAGTTCATTGCACCAAACTTTTTTATGCAAGTACATAGTTGTTAAAGACACCTAATATTGTGTGACCGTATTTTATCTGTCTGTAAAATATTGTAATATGTAAATATTGTATGTGTGTTATTTTTAATACCGTTTTAGGAAGCTCTTTAGTTTTACCGAGCACTGTGTGGCAGGGTCTTCATTTTTTTCTTTCCTTAAAAAGTAACTGAATGTGTGATGTGATTAATTGATTGTATGAAAGTAGATGAGGAATAAAAAATAAATAAAAAAAGATTGTTTTTTTTTTTTTTTTTTTTTTTTTTTTTTAATCATTTAAAACTTTTCACAGACCCATTTTTTATTAACAGTCAATTTGTATTTTTCAGATTAGTGGTCAACCAATGTAATGAATCAGAAAAAAAAATGAAATCATGAAATTGTCAAATGAACAGATAACAAATTTGTGATTCTGTAATCCTATTATGACACTTTCTATACTAAAGAAACATGTAAAAAAATGTTTATAACTTTAATTATAAAACACAGGTCTGGTTAGTCTGTGCAATCTTTTAAATCAGAATCATATATTCTTATAAAGACCAGGGAACACTAATCGGGAATATAAATAGTTTGCGAGGTTTGTGGAATTAAATGTTTAATTGTGGAATTATACTGGCCATGGCAATATATTGGTCAACCACTATTTCAGATTTAACAAAGCAAAAATATCTAAAGCACTGTCATTCAAACTCTGCATTGACCTCTAGATGCTCTGCTCTTTCTTCCTTTCCATTGTCTTTTATGATCCATCTTCTCTGTTGTGATTCCTGACTTATGTAAAGTTATGGATTGCTGTATATTTGTGCCCTGAGGTGTGAACTGCATGATAAGAGCCTGTGTTCTCAATCTCCATCCCAGCATGCTCCTCTCTCCCACTGCTCGGGAGAAGTCTGGAACACAACACATCACATGGACGTGCCATCGTCACCTAACAACCCTGCATCAAGCACTCTGACTTTTCACCAAGTGTAAGCACTGATATGCCTATGCACGTCACCAAGACGCAAAAAGAGAAACAACTGTTGTGAAGAGGTGAAGAGAGAAGCATTTGTGGGAAGAGAAGGGCAAAGACCGTGAGTGAGAAAGAAAGAGAGAAGGGTGACTAATAAGAGAGAAACTCTGCCTCCAATTCACTTCGTCTGAATTTGTTCATCCTAAATCTTTCCTTCTGTTCAAAAACAGAACTTTTTTCCTCATCTCTTTTAGTCATAGTTTTTCGTGCTTCTTTTCCTCTTCGCTGAGTTTCTAGTGCAATAGGGAGCCTGTAATTTCTCTGCTAACTCAACCACTGTCACAATGTTTTACTGATCGCACACGTGTGTGTGTGTGAGTGAGTGAGTATATGGAGAAAACTCAGAAAAATCATGTGTCATAACCTTCTGCCATCTGGTGTTTGGTTCAGGAGATAAATGAAGTGTAGCCTGTAATGATAAGAAGTAATGCATGCTGGGTAGGGGCAAACTAAATCCATTCAGAGTGTAACAATGAACTTAACAGCACAAGATAACTAAATACATTTACACTATATCCTGTATTTTGTATACCATATAAAAGGGTGTGCCACAGAGCGCCCCCACGACAACTTGTTTTAACTACTCCTCCTACAGGATTCATACGATTCACACCAAACTTTGTGAACATGGTGGAAAGACATTGATATTAAATTGTGAACAGATATTGGATATCTCAAAAGGTGTTGCCATGGCGAGGGATTAAAATAATGACAAAAAGGGAAACCATAATAATTTACCCAGTTTACATGCATATTGCTCGTTGTGCACAGTTGCCCTGAAGCCATCGGGGTGACAGTGCCACCAGGGCTTGGGCCCATCATCGCTGCTTGCAGCTATATTTAAACAATTATTTCTTTCATTCATTTAAGGATAAGCAGTGGACAAAATGCCTTGGTAATTTTAAACTTTTGGACTGTGTTTTTTTATTTTGTGTTACTGTTCAATAGTTTGGAGTCAGTAAGATTTTTTTTTTAAATTAACACTATTTAGAAAGGATGTATTAAATTGATACATTTATGACATTTATGACCTTACAAAAGATTCCTATTTTAAATAAATGTTGTTCCTCTGAACCTTCTATTCATCAAAGAATCAGAAAAAAAAAGAAAAAAAAAATCGTAGTTTACACAAAATATTAAGCTGTTTTAAACGTTGATAATAATAAGAAACTTTTCTTGAGCACCAAGTCAGCATATTAGAATGATTTCTGAAGAATCATGCGACACTGAAGACTGGAGTAATGGCTGCTGAAAATTCAGCTTTGTCATCACAGGAATAAATTACATTTTAACATATATTTAAAAAAAGAAAACTGTTAATCTATATTATAATAATATTCTGCAATATTATATTGTTTTTACTGAATTTTTGATCAAATAAATGCAGCTTTTGGTCAGCATAAGACATTATTTCAAAAAATATTTTTAACAATCTAGTGCTTTTAGTGTTTTCAGTGATGTGCAGCCTCTTCATATCTGTTCACATCTCAAAAAAATTGTTTTGGGGTTTCGTGACCATTTAAATATAGATTTCCACCAACACAGCACAGAAGGCCCTAGATTCACAAAAGCACACAAGAAATTTGCATAACATCCATTAACAACATTAAACTGAATACAATGTAGACAGAAATGAAGCAGTGTGAACTCACCATATAGCTAGAACATTCATTCAGATGACACAACAGCATAAAGAGAGATGCAGTGCTGCACTCCATCTAGAATCCATTAATGACACACAGCACACACATCCTACACACACCTAGTCAGCTTTCTATTTTAGTCTCAACATGCTCCTCTATCCTTCTGCATCCCACTGCCTCAACCAGCCTGCCTTCTTCCCATAGAGTATCCTGCTGCTATCTCTTGGTCGAGTGGTCGAGTTCTGACACTCACATGCCCATTGTAGGTACTTTCGTTGGTGGACAGGGGTCATCATAGGCATTTTGTCTGGTCTACTGCAAAGCAGAAAACTGCTATTTACTGTGTGTTCTGACACCTTTCTATCATGGGCACCATTAATTTTTTCAGCAATTTATTGAGCTACAGTAGCTCTTTTGTGTGATCGGACCAGACAGGCAAGCCTTTGCTCCCCATGTGCATTAATGAGTCTTGGGCACCCATGACCCTGACCGGTTCACCGGTTGTCCTTCCTTGAACCACTTTTGGTATGTACTAACCACTACATACCATAAACACACCACAAGACCTGCTGTTTTGGAGATGCTCTGATGCAGTTGTCTTGCCATCACCATTTGGCCCTTGTCAAAGTCACTCCGATCTTTTAACTTATTCTTTTTACCGCTTCCAACTTATGAAATTCAAGAACTGACTTCATTTGCTGCCTAATATATCCCACCCCTTGACAGGTGCCATTGTAATGATATAATAAATTATATTCACCACACCTGTCAGTGGTTTTAATGTTGTAGCTGATCAATGTAATATACAGTATACTGTATATTTGTCTCTACCACAACACAAGGTCTTTAACACAAATTCATTTTTAAAATGTAGTTCAAAATACACAATTACTAAGCTGAATGGTAAGAACACACAATAAATACTTAAGAAGAAAAGATGATCTTTATATAGTTTTCTGGATCTTGCGAGTGACCTAAAGGGGGTGGCCCAGTCTGTCAGCCATGTGCTCACATGCTAATTTCCATAAAAACTAGATTTGTTTGGCTTTGAACAAATGTCATATTAAGAGTTTTTTTTTCAGTGTTGCAGTAAGGACTCAAATGTAGGACAGGTTTATTTAGATGAAAAAAAATCATATAGATTATTAGTAAACCAAAAAAGAACTTTAATATGGTGTAAAGTAACATTTATATTAAACTAATTCATTTTAAATAATGTCATATTGTAAATAAATTAGCTAATTTTATGTACTTCAACATTGAGACCACAGGTGCGGGACATGAGAAAAAATGGTGTTTGGACCTATAAATGCTTCATAATTTTTAATTAAATCATATTATTCATTCATTATTTTTTATGTCAAGGTGTGTAATGACACTGTTTATATTTATGAAGCATCAGATAAAAAAATTTGAACATAAACCTTAAATTTCACTACTAAATTTCACTAGAAATTTCAATATGAATGTTAGACGATTTCTTGGCCTGTTTTGGACAGATTATGAAGTGTTTACTTCAATAGCCTAGAGCCACATCAATGAAGCTTTTGTTCACAATAAATTATGAAAATTCAGCTTTGCATAATTTTTTTTTTCTGTATTTTTGATTAAATAAATGTAGGCTTGATGAGCATGAGACTTCTTTCAAAAACATTAAAAATAGTAATGTGTCCAATGTTTTGACCGGTACTGCATATAATTTAAAATATAATAGGCCTATACAAAATTTTCTTCACATGATGTGCAATAATTCGTGCATGAATGAGATCACAAAAATCATGTTTTCTGTTAAGAGTGGACATTGTATTAACGTTAATACAATAGTTGAAATGATTATTTATCAGCATGCTCACAGAGGGTTTTTTCTTTTATCTCACAGATTTGAGAATGATAGTGACCAGATATTGGCCCACACTGGATATTCTGAATGAATATAATGGGTGAGATCACTGACTGGAAGCAGGAACGTTTTTTTTTTTTTTTTTTTTTTTCTCCAGTGCATAGAAACACCAAACATCTTGAAATGTCAGGTAAGTGATGTTCACTTATATCTTTGAACAGGATTTATTTTCCAGTAAAAATGTATACTCAAAATGTGCCCTCATTTATTCAAAATGTGTCTCATTTATATTGTTAACTATATTCTAAATAAACTAAAAAATAAACTACTTTGTTCTCAGATTCTTTCACTCTCATTCTTTCCTCACATACCTGACTGAAAGGCTCATTATGTGGCTCATTATGCAGGTCTTTTGTCTCCTCAGGTGTGAATCACAGGATTATTCACACCTACATGCATACTGTCTTTATAAACAAAAAGTGTATTACAAAATTTAAATCAATATATTGTTTTATGTGAATGAGTAGGCAGGATGATTTTCATACCATTTTGAAGCAAAAATTCTAGCCTTCAACCTCCAATACCCAGAAGTCTTGTGGACACATATTTAGTATTTGTTTTGAGGCCTTATTTCAGTGACAGTGATTTTTTTGTTTTTTCAATAACCTCGCATAAACGTTATTCTCTCAAAAATACAAACATGTATATACATGTGACTCACATATTATGGTAGCCTAGTTTGTGCTGAATACAGTGTAGTGACACTTTTGCCATTAATATGTTTATAAGCAATTGAAAAAAGCACAAATGTCAGGGCATGTCAAAACTTTTCCAGGGCCCCAAAAATCCTCAGACCCCAGAGGGTTAACACATGTTTGGCAGGTGGACTCACCAGTTTCTGGAAGAGATGCCCAACCGTGACCTTCTCATCCCACTGCTGAATGTTGGGAAAAAGAGCATCATAAAACTCCTTATGAATCTCAAAGATGTTTTGAATCATGAAGAAAATAGTGTCAATCTGCTCCATTGTCAGCACTGGCTTTGATGTAGTAGCTGTAGCTTTAAGTGGCTTCATGGGCTAAGAGAGAGTGAAAGATAAAGAGGTGAATTAATAAACATGTTCACTACAATACATGTTGCATGTATTTATATATGAAGTACTAAACTGCCATTACGCAAAACCTCAAATTATTTTTCAAGTCAAGTCACCTTTATTTATTTAAATTTATTTTTATAAATACATTTATTTATTAACTTAACTTTATTTATTTAAAGGCTAGCGCTTTATACAATACAGATTGTTTCAAAGCAGCTTTACAGTGATAAACAGGAAAATAATGATTCAATGATGCAAACAGAATTCAATTCTGCTGTAAAGCAGCTCTAAAGAGACAATAGTAAGTAGTTCTTTTTCAGCTAAAATCTGTTCAGTGTTGATTCAGTTCGGTTCAATAACTGTGTGAAGGTACATCAATTATGGAATGACTTCAATTAATCTATAAAGCATCTCTGGAGAAAACAGTGATAGCATAATCCAGCTCAGTTCATTTCTCATCCAATACAGTGCATTCAAGTCAATAATATTGCCGAATTTTAAATGCCCCCAACTAAGCAAGCCAAAATGTGACAGTGAAGAACTCAAACTCCATCCTTGGGAGAAACCAGGCTTAGTCGGGGCGCCAGTTATCCTCTGGCCAGACAAACGAACATGGTGTGGTTTAATTCCAGGCTACATCACAAGTCAGATTGCTGATTTACACCACTTCTGAGGTGATTTAAACTGAATTAAACCATCAATTAAATCATCAAGGTATTTTCACTGCATTTAGTTTAGCCAAAAGAACGCACATGATCTCACAGTTTAAACAAGAGAAGAGGAAACATTTCACAGCACAGGTATGCATGTGTGTATTTCTTTCTTCAGGGCTGATAACACTGTGTTAAACTGCAGGACAGTTTTTTTCAGATCAGTATGACTCATAAGTTGCTGCTCTTCTCTGCCACATGAAACTGCTTCATGTGTGCATTTTTTAAAAAATTTTTTCCCTGTACTGATGTATATCTGATTGAAGGGGGGTGGGTGTCGAAGAGCTCGCCTCTTGTCACAGTCACAAACCATGATGATTTGCAGCTTGTTAAGTCTTCTGCACTTTTAGCATATACACACCCCTAAGTGAGAAGCACAGAGTCTGTCATTTCTGTTTACTCACTGCTAGAGGAGTATAATTGTATAATTGTGTATACCAATGTCGTATATAACTTGACCAAATAATGGTCCCCAAATTAAGATATTCTAATGAAACCTGGGAGATTTCTGTCCCTCCATTGAAAGTGCATTATACTATAACTTTAAAACTTCAAAAAGTTCATAAAGACATCATAAAAGTGATCCATAAGGCTTTTCACACTGCCCTTAACCTTAGGTTACCATTGTTCTAAACAATGCTTTTAACTCTGGGTTTTGAAACCCTGCTCTGGACTAGGGTTAGGTCCGCTTTTGCAGTGCCAAACGTGTGCAGTGTCAAACGTGTGCAGTGTGAAACAATGCAGTGTTAGAATGTTATGACTAGATGCTTGGCAGCCAATAACCAATAACCAAAATAAAAAATGCGACAACTAGAAGGTGTTTATATGTGAATAAAAGCCTACATTTTGTGTCACACACACGTTTAATAGCTTAATACTGTTTACATAGCATGCTAGGATGCACCTCATGAAGTTAGTTGAGAGAACTAACACTTTAAAAAGTTCAAATATAAGATGCCTTTAAAATTTTAACATTATGTTCATATGTGTTATTTCGTCATACAGTATAGACTACACAATTATACTAAATGTAGAAAATAGCAACAAAAAGGAATTTGTAGGCACATTCAAACTTTTGAATGGTAGTGTAAAAATAAATCTTTAATGGATAAAGTGGTGGAAGTGCATTTAGCAGTGCTGTGTGTAGAGGTCTCTATCAGAAAACACAACTAGATATGCACAATCTTATAAGTAGCACCAGACACCTGACATCAGCATGGCAAGAATCATGTCCCCCTCTGTCATTTCAAGGACTGATTGGAGAAGATGAATAAATACACAGTGTGTGTCCAACATAATTAGCACACTAAAAATACTCACATTGGACAGCACACAGTGTGTGTGTGTGTGTGTGTGTGTGTGTGTGTGTGTGTGTGCTGTTACATGCTCTCTTTAATGGCTTTAGAGAGGAAACCATTGTTTATTCATTTTTGCTCTGCATCCTCTCTTATCAAATTCAATGAACGATCTAGAAACCCACTGTTGATTCAACTCCCATTAGATTGTGATTACAAATAATAGCAAAAAAACAAAAAACAGATCAAAAACAGCAGATAAGAAAAAAAGACAGGAAATGACATATTCATACAGCAGAGGAACAAAGAACTGCTAGACTTTAGATTTCAGCTTTTTCTATAAATAGGAAATGCTGCTTCCTGATTGGCTTAGTGTACACATGCTTTTTTTTACTGCACTAAGCAGCCATATTGTGGAAAACTCAATTTTCCTTGCTCTTATGAAATATAAGAGTAAACGTATTCAAAACAAACACTAATAGCAAATCATAACTAAGATTATTTACATAAAAAGTCTTAAAGGTACAAGATTGCAAACAGCAAGGGTCACTGTTTTGGAAACATTGATATAGAAAGTTATGGGAAATATGATAAAGAACAGTATTCAGCTTTATAAAATGTAGAGTTCCGGCCCTTGATGCTGACTGGTCAATGGGCATGTTTTATTTACAATAAAATTCACAGCTATGATTGCTATGAACACTCTTAGCAACATAAACAATGAATATACTGTCAAAACTGTTCCATATATTATGAATTTCAACAAAAGCAACTGTTTATTTATTTATTTAATGAAGTAAGGCCGACCTCTGCTGGCATATGTCTGTGTCATTCACCTTTAATTTGTGAGGCCACAAGCTTCCCCCTCAAAGAAAGTTTTCTCATGTGAGAGATACATTGATGTATGTACGTGTGGAAGCCCACATTTTCCAAAGTGCAGAGGGAATATTATTTAAATGTTTTTTGTTTCAGGTAGTAGCTTACTGTAGTCTGTTATACTGTTTATACTGTGCAACCTACACTTCTTAGGATGCACTGTACTGTAAACAAGTCTGGTTTCAACTAAAAGATGCAAAACAAACATTTTCTCATGCAGAGAGATAAGCATATGTATGTGTGTGTGAGGAAATATCATATATTATGTTAAAGGGGTCATGCATTGTTTTATAATGTTTCCTAGGGTGCACTTATAATGGTAGTATGATTTTTACATAAAAAATTGTTATAATTTAGAAATAAAAGGCATTTTTCCTACCCTGATTTCCTACCCTGAATGCTCTGTTTAAAGGGGCCTGTCTGCTGTGAGACTTCAGTGTAAACACCCACTGCTGTGATTGGCTAACATCTTTGCCTATGAAATAGTATTACATTGGAACAGTGGAACTCTCTTGAAAACTTTTAGCACATTTTTACTATTACAGCTCTCAAGGTTAACTAATCATGAAAAGTATTGATTATAGCATTACATTTAGATCTATGGCATTATATTTAGATTGTGGCATGAAAGGTTGCAGTGATGAGCAATGTAGCCAATCACAGACATTGTTGAGCACATGAATGCACTGCAACTCAATTTCTGCACACTAACAAATGCTTTCATCATAACTAGTGCAAACACAGTGCAAACACAATGTAAATAAGAGATTTGTTTATTATAACGGGAGTTTTTTCAGAACTCAGTCATTGATAAACTTGATTGACAGCTTCTCCAGCGATTGTAAAGACAACATTCTTTGATCACTTTCTAGCTGTAATTTAATTACATTTTAAATAACAGATTATTTTCATCCTACTAAGAGATGGTTGGATTTACTGACACATAGACAAAGAACATCTGACTGTACATGAATCATTACATATCAGAAATCATTGGTCACAAATCAGGCATTAGAATTAACACGGTTACTTACATGTTGTCGCATTACTGTCGAGAAGGGCTGCAACAACTAATCGATAAAATTGATAATAATCGATAATGGAAATCATTGACAACAAATGTCATTATCGATTATTTGCGTCTGCCCACCGTGCACGGAAAACTTTCGGCCAGTCACGTCAAATTACAGCACTGAATAATGCATTTCTATAGACAAAATACATCTAAAAATAGTGGAGGAAACCGCATGAGCTGCTGCGAAAAGGTACGTAATTCAAGCTGCCCAAAACATGAGAATTCTTTATTTTAAGCTTCAAGCTAATGCATTAGCATAATGTTTAACATGGCTTGCCCTTTCAGGCGCTTTGACAGATGTGTGTGATGTTTATTGTGTGATGTTTCCTCAGCGCAAAACTTTAATTTTATGGTTATATCCTTAACAGTAAGTTTGAGAAATTCACGTGAGTATTTCCATTTAGCATGAAGGCTCGTCTTGAAAGTCTGCGTTAAACTTCTGACTTTACTGAATGGGCACGTGCATGCAATATTCAGGGCAAAAATATTTTATATATTATTATATTTTTCTGAAATATCTGTTGTTGGATGTTAAATATGTTTAAAAGTCAACATCTAATTTAAGTATTTTATGAGAGTGGTAACTTTAAAGGGATAACAGCACGCAATTTAATAGAAATGTAAGACATTTCTTACATTTACAGGATAAAGAAATGACAGTAACAGGTTACTGTGTCCAGAGTGAATGTGTGTGTTCCTGCAGAACATTCATCTTATTTGTTAACAGTGAGTGTGTGTTCTTCTTTAATATTATAATATTAACATTTTTTAATGTATGGATTTAAACTGTCATTTTGCTTTATAGCTCTTTTGCATATAGCTTAGATATATTTACTATATATGTTTTCATAGCATTCATTTGGCACATTTGTTTGAAGCACAGCATTGGGCAGGATGTGGAATAGTGCGTTTTGTCAATAAAATAAAATTGCTAAAAATTAAATGTTATAAATGTTAGTTCCAGCCCTACTGTTGAGTCCATATCGTAAAAGTCTTCTGAAAAACCTGCGTTGAGATTGTGACTGATTTACCAAAGAATCCACAATGAAATGTACCGATTACAAATAAATAATGCTCAACTGAGACATTCACATTGTTGAAAATAAATAACCACATTCCTAGCATTAGGATCCTTTGGAAGATGTTATTTTTAGCCCGGTGGGGGGGCGGTGATTTTCTTCTACAGAGGCAGTCTTTTGTTGCACTATTACGTAATAAACAGGTACGTTCAACAACGAGTCATTATCTGGGCTTGATTACAATAAAAGCTGTTTTTGGACTAACAAGGACGTTTTCTTTTTAGTTCTGAAACTTACAGAATATTCTTAAAGTAAGATGACCTCTTATATGTCAAAAGCTCAAGGACAATTTGATTTCTCAGTTCATTACCCCTTTAAGAAATGAATGACACAGTGGATGAGAACAGTTCCTAGTGAACTGTCAGATGAGGCATTATATCTAGGAACATTCTCTTGCCGTTTACTGTCACTGTCAGGGACTATTTTTCTGGCAGGATAGAATTTAATGATTTTACTTACTTAATTACTTATGTATTAATATGTTTATTAAGTAACATATTAATACATATATTTTTGTTCTTAACATTTGTATTGTGTGGTAAAAAGTTTATAAAAGCAATAAGGTACTCGAGGCGTGCTGCATTGTGAATACAGTCATGGCTAAAGGGGCTGCACTTTGTGTCGTGCCTTACAACGCCCTTCAGCCATAACTGTATTCACAATACAGCACACCTCGAGTATGTTATTGCTAACTTAAAACACTCCACACACCAAGGACTGTGAAGTTCCCACATCAAGTTTACCATGAAGTGTGACTGATATTTGTAGCAGTAGTACTCACCAGCAGCAACGCCTCCAGCTGGTTAATATAGATCTCTTCACTTGCCAGGAAACCAGACAGAACCAGTTTCTTCATTTCCAGACCCTTTTCCATGTCTCCCTGAGACACAAAAACACATACAATACAAATAAATCAGGTGAATCTAAAAACACATGACACACACTAGGGCTATCAAGCTTCAAAATGGATGCAAAATAATGGTGGTCCAAATGACTCATGCTGTTTATACCTGACATTCACTGCACTGCATAGAAAAACAGAAATGAATAAAATTTAGCGGTGCTTCATATGAAACTTTTTTGCTAATGTAAGATTTTCAGTGAACAACAACTTGAATTGCTGCCTAGTATCACACAATGCTACTATATAGCTTTAGAAAATTTGTAAAATAGTGCAGAAATAATAAGGACATTTTGTCATTTTGGAACTTGGCAGCAACAAGTGTGGCCAGGATATTCTTCCAAAATTGACCTTTTATGTGTTCCACAAAAAAAATCTTAAAAGGTTTGAAACGACATGAAGGTAAGAAAACCGTGACAGAATTTTCATTTTTTGAATAACTCATTTATTCTTGCACATTTTACGGCAGTTTCAAGGTCAAAGTGGCCCTACAAAGCGTGTTCATTTTACTTTAAAACAGATAAACATGTTACATTGGTTCATGCACATATCATGGTAGTTCGAATCAAATGAAATGTGGTGTTAAGAGGCTAATGCTCTATTGTGTTTGAAAATAACATAACACCCTACGCTAAACACAACCAATTGTTTTTAAAAAAAAAAAATAATAATAAAATAAAAAGTGAGACAAAAACACATTTGCTGAAGCAACCTTGCAATTTTACCTTGTTTTTACAGTACATGACCTCAAGCTCTTTTGGTGAACCATGTTTCACGGGACTCGTACCCAAGAGCTCTGCATCACTAGTGCAATGCTGTATCAGGTGAGCTACCAAGCAAGCTTGCTCACGGCGGAAAGGTTTTTTTTAAATCATAGACTATGGTAAAAGTGTTTTGATGTGATAGGTACTGAAAATGAATTGATTGATAATCTGTGCCTGTAAACATAATTTATGTAAAAAGGAATGAAAGTTGTTTATGTTTTACTATCTCTAGTGTTTATTTCAGCTGGAAACTGCAGGGAACTGTATGCATAGGTACATTTTTGTAGCAATATTCAGTTTAGAAATATGCTTCAACTGATGAGCACCTCCTGTAGTTAATTAAACCATGTGTTCAGCTTTTCCTATTACTATTCTGATCTGATTTTTATTTCTCTCTCTGGTGTGAAATTTCTCAGGCAGAGACACACCCTGAGAATTCACCCATCCAGGTACAGAGTTCAAACGGTTTCTGTGTTTGTGTGTGCAAACAAAGGCACAGACATGCTATCTAAACCCAGCCATTTGAATAAATACCTGTGAATATGAGTGAAAGAGGAAAATTCAAGTAGCCTTCAAGTGTAATCCATCTTTCAAATGTCTGCTTCAATGTTTCAGCTCCAAATAAGTATTTAAACCAAATCCCCCTTTGAACTTTCCAGTTACAACAGCTCTTGCTTTATTACATGACTTCATAAAAACTATTTTGGAACAATTATTGTATGTGTAAATTTCACCCACCATGTCTGTACACCAAAACCACCACAAATATATGAGTATAAATCAAAACAAGTTTGCTTGAAACCCATGAAATGTGATTACATAAAGGAATAAACAGCAGTTCTATCTGAAAAGACAGGAAGTACCACCCTTATGACTAACTACATGTACAGAGAGTGGCCAAATATCCCCGCCATTGCCCTTATAATTCACTCACAAACATTCCTTTGTCCAGAGCACTATTTATTCTGTGACACTTTGGAAGGGGAAAAATGAAAAAGGTTCAGACTAAAGTGAGGCCAGGACTCATTGTGACAGTTATGAATATCCTGTGTGAAGATGCTAATATTAAGAATAATAAAGGAATTATTTTTGAGACATATTGTGAAAACCCTGAAGAACCCCAAAATGAATATTTTGTTATCAATCTGAATCATTTTGTTTCAAAAGATAATTTTGGTGACCATTAAATTTCATTTTAGGGAGATAAAAAAGAAGAAAAAGAAGAAGAAAAAAATATATAAAGTTGAAAAACCTTGAAAAAACCCTATCACTGGCCCTTGAATGTCAACCAACTCTTCTTTTTAGAAATGCCTTTGAAGCTAATGCAATGATATTCATTTTAAGTAAGAGCTATTTGAATTAGTGTATGTTGAGCTGCAGAATTTCAGTGTCACAGAGAGCGGATTTTACTTACTTATAAATAGCAGAGACTTTTAGTACAGTGCCCAGTGATAGTGATAAGATATTGATAAGGAATGACGACACGGGAAGAAAATTATTTATAAACACAGTTAGTTGTCATTTGTAAAAGACAGAGAATAGGCAAATAGGACAGAAGAGGAAGTTACAGAGACTGAGAAGTTTCTAGACTGTATAAACAGAAAATGTATAGCCAGACTAAAAAACGCATTTGTCTACCTGGATTATTATTATTATTTATTTTTTATTTTTTTGTCACTAATAATGAATGTCTATGTTAGACTGAAGGGAGTCTGGGAAAGTTCTTCTAAGTGTCACTTATTTTCCTCTTGAAAATGGAAAATTGTTATAAAAAATAAAAATAAAAAAAAACTTTAACTGGTCAGAGCTGTGACACAATGGTTATTGCACATGTCCTCACATGTTGAGCTGTGTTGCTCACGTAGCTGATGCAGGTTTGAGTTTGCATTTGAGTTAGATATCCTGAAACTAGAAGCATAATCTGAAGTTAGACAACTGGCCTCTGAATTTAGGGATCTTATTAGTAATGATCCACATTTTGGCCCACCATAAATTACACTAATAGAATACTAATAGAAAGCTAATTTAAAATTAGCAGTTGTGGTTGGTTTACATTTCAGATAAGAATTATTATTAAGGTGAATCAATATTTATTAATGGTGCTTGCTTTTTTAAAAACAAAAAACACTTATATTAATCTTCAGCATGTAACTCAACCCACATATTTTGTGCTATGGACATGAACAATACCTCAAATCTTGGGTGGAGGAAAAGTGTGCCATTACTTGGTGGATGATAAAATTGGCGACCCAAGACATATCCATTTTATACACTACCGTTCAAATGTTTGGGTTCAGTATGTTTATTTATTTGTTTGTAAAGAAATTAATACTTTTATTCAGCAAGGGAGGCATTAAATTGACCAAAAGTCAATTTAAAGACATTGTTACAAAATGTCTATTTTAAATGAATGATGTTGAATATGATGTTGAATGATTTCTGAAGGAGCATGTGAAACTGAAGACTGGAATAATGGCTGCTGAAAATTCAGCTCTGCCATCACAGAAATAAATTACATTTTAAATATATTAAAATATAAAAGTTATTTTAAACTGTAATTTACTGTATTACTGTTTTACTGTATTTTTTATCAAATAAATGCAGCCTTGGTGAGCAATCAAACTTTTAAATGTTCATATAAGAGACAGAAAGAGTAATACAGGCATAGATCCATGGATATAACAAAATATCAGAGAGATTGGGTTGGGGGGGGAATTCTTTTGGCTCTTCTGACCACTTACATTTTTATGTTAAAATCTAAAATATTACTCTGGAGTAAACAAGAAACTGCTTCTTTTTATCCTGGTCCTCATTCAAAACATGTGCTGCTTAATAGCTAAAATAGTCTTTTTATTGTTCAGTTCATTATATTGTCCACCTTTTGTGTACATGGACAACAGTAACTCAGACTCACATGATTCAGGTCAGTCCTTAGGATGAGCTAAAAGTCTCTAACTAAACTACATCTGTTTAGAAGCACGGCATTACACAACATTTCTGACCATGCACCCAATGCATTGAGAGAGAAATGTTATAAAATGACACTTTCAACTTCCAAGAAAGAAAAAGCCATTCAGGTTTGGAATGACATGATGGTGAGTAAATAATGACAAAATTTTATTTTAGGGTAACTGTGCCTTACGAGAATGGTGTGTTTATGGCCTGTGTGCTCTGAATGTGAGTATCCAACTATAGAGCATATATGATTGTGCTAACAAATGTGACAAAGTGAAGTTATCGCTGGTGGAGTCTAATGAAGCATAGATGCTCTTAAAAAGACACTAAACATCAAAATCAAACATACAGTACAGCGAATGCAATGCCAAAGAGTCAAAAATCACAGCAACAGTTGGTAAATAAACATCTGTATTTGTGCAAAAACTGGCTTAGTTTCTGCCTTTATCTAAGTGATTTCTGTCTTGACGAGTGTGTTAGAAAAGGATAAAGACCATTAAGACTATACAGACTCACTGTTGCTACATATGACTGGTAAAAAGCAAAAGAGAACTGAACAAACACTAACGCCACGTCGCAAAAAAAGGTTTAATACTTTCCACCCCACTATTTTTAGCCATTGAGACAGAGCAAAACCTCTGTCAGCAAGCCAGCAGAGGAAGAGAGAAGCGCTGTCTGTCTCTTCACCTCTCTCACCTTAAACGACCTGAGTTCCATTGGAGTGAATGGACAGTCCAAGTCCATCTCATTGTCAAACAAATCTTCGTCCTCCAGAACTTTGTCCAGAAGACCCAGCACCTCATCCTCATCCTCCTCCATGCTGGCAGCTGTTCACTCTCTCTGCTCTCTCTCCGTTTCACTCGCTGCTTTCCTTCCTTTCAAGTTTTTACAAGCCGCCCGTGACACATCAGTGCCTCCACTGGAATTCTACCTCTTCTGTCTACGGAGGTTTTTTTTCCCTCTCTCTCAGGAACAGTAACGTGTCCTCCCTCTCACACAAACACAGAAACAGCTACTTGCTTCCTCTCTTTCGTAAACACACACACATAATTGCCCGCCTCTGCACTCACACACACACACACACACACACAGGCTTGAGCTGATCACGTCCCTCCCCCTGACTGCAGTTCTGTCTTCCTGGTGTGTGTCAATTCCGGGTGCATTGGGTTAAGAGACTGTCCACCATTTTCCTTTTTGGCCTTAACAGGTCTCTTTCTTATTTTCTAATTCTCTTTGTTGTTCCCACATTATATTAAGTGTCTTTAACTACTATGTACAAACATTTAAATAAATCATTTGACACAATGCATTTATTGTGGAGATACATGTATTTAAAAAATACCTGTATGTGATTACAGCTGTAATTAATTTCTGTATGTACATCTATAATTACACTGTTGACCAGGGCTGTACACAGACAGCTGCTCGAGTGAAAATAAGGGCACCCTTTTTATTATTTACAAAAAGGTAAAGTTACATATTGTTGATCATCTTTTAATTTACACTATTTAACACTGTACACTATGAAATCAGTATCAACAAAATCAAGATCACCATTTATCAAAATCCATTAACTGCAATTACAATTGCCTAAATAATGTTAATGTTCTAAATATAACATATTAAATATAGTAATATGAAATGTTGGGAAAAAATAAATAATACTAAAACCATTAGTAGGTGGCAGCAAGTCACAATAAGTGAATCACAGAATCATTCATTCAACTGATTCGCTCAAACCGGCTAATTCATTCATAAAAGAAGCAAGTGTCCCTCTCACTTTACAAATGTGTCATTGAATAATTGACTCACCTGATTTGTTTGTTTTAAGAAATTAATATCACATGCTTAACTATATTGTTATAAACACAAAATACAAGAACTCACTCAGCTTCGGAGTGTTAATTAAGGCCTTCTGAAGTGAAGCGATGCACTTGTGTAAAAAAATATTCATATTTAAACAAATTATGAAGTCGAATAGAGCTTCCGCCAGACCGCCTTCCGTATTCAACGTACGCAGAAAGTGTAAACCTCTTGCAGTTCACAAAGCTTACGCTACGTCATATGCCTTCCCTATTAAACTTATGGAAAAAGTGTAATTGACGTGACGGCAGTTTACATTTTCTTCATAACTTGTATACGGAAGGCGGTCTGGCGGAAGCTCGATATTTGACTTCATAACTGGTTAAATATAGATATTTATTTTACACAAATGCATCGTTTCATTTCAGAAGGCCTTTATTAACACTCCGTAGCCGTGTGGAGCATATATTCATGATAGATGGATATGGATGGAAGCACTTTGTTTACCTCATACTCATTGAACCCTATCACTGCCATTATAAAGCTCGGATGCATCAAGATATTTATTAATATTTCTGCAATTATGTTCACCAGAAAAAAAGAAAGTCATATACACCTAGGATGGCTTGAGGGTGAGTAAAGGTTGGGCTAATTTTCATTTCAAAGTGTACTAATCCTGGCTGTGTTGAAATATTTTAATAGTGGTTTAATTTTTTTATTTAGTTTAAGAATGGTAAGGAACGGTTCCAGTTATATTTCCACTTGAGCTTGGTATGGCACGGCATGGTTACAAACCGTTCTTGGCCCGAAATCACTCAGGATTGGTCTCTTGTCTGTTGCCTGGCTACCAGTTTCTGTTTGAGTGAAGTTATCACAGGTTAATAAAAAAATTAAAAGAAATATCTGATCATCCTCCATAACGCAGTCACTATTTACATCTCATATCATTTGTTAATTCTTGTGTCACCAAGGCAATGACTGACTTATTTTTATTACATTCCACAGAGCACTGTTATCAGCCCCACAGTGGAAAAAGAAACTATATCCATACTGGCCGAGTCGGACTGGAACGGAATGGAATGGTTAAGCAACGAGAACGGATTGGTTCGGCGGTGGAAAAGCAGCTATAGATGCCAATAAAGGACCTTGATTTTTAAGAGTGTAACAGCACAAATCAACAACCTCAAATCTTTTAAAATTAACTGCTAATTTGAGCTAATAATGGCTTGTTTCCACCGAGCGGTACGGTACAGTACAGTACAACACGGTACACAATTATTTCCGTTTCGATTGTCAGAGGTTGTGAATGGTACCAAATGGCTGCACATACCACTTTTTTGGGACCCTTCCATTGGGGTACCTAGCACAGTGGTCCAGTACCTAAAGGGTGGAGCTAGACTCACTGCAGAATGATGACTGGTTGACAGAGAATTGTCACTTGCGGGTACTACAAAGGGAATGACAACACAAGAGGCACCATTTTTTAAATATACAGTTGAAACACAACACTGTTGCAATACAATGTCGGTGCATAGCCGAGAAACAAGAACAAGATCTGCTCTATGTCCTCCATTGTTGTTTACTGTGGCACTTTCTTCTTCGTGTGAGAATTACGTTGATCGCTACTTTCCGACATACACCAAGTAAAGGTACTGCTGGCAGTGAAAACGCAAACTGGATCAGGGTTTACCGTCCCGAATCGTACTGCACTGTACCGCTCGGTGGAGAGCCATATGTGTGTTCCACTTTGCATGCTTGTGAACTATTCTATTCCATTTTGTAAAATAAATAGCAAAAATTCCAACAAGAAGAAGTGCACTTTAAATACAAGGATGATGCACTTATAACTGCAAAAAAACAAATTGTGAAATGTTGGACACTTCATGCACTCAACGGTCGCAGGTTTCCTTATGTGGCTATCTAAAATTCATACACTAGATGCTAGAGTGCATAGTGTATAGTTTAAGTGCATATGTATTAGTCATGTATTCATAATTTGGGACACAACCAATGAATCTAATTGGGTCGACTGTTTGCTAGCTAAACACTTACATATATTGATGTATAATAATCAGTTACATTAAAGACAACAGAAATACTAATTATATAACATTATATTCTTTTTTACAGATTTGGCAAGGGGTATGTAAACTTATGAACAGAACCATATTTTTATAGAACAAAATGAAAATAATTTTTAGTCAAGTCAAGTCACCTTTATTTATATAGCGTTTTTAACAATGCAGATTGTGTCAAAGCAGCTTCACAGTGATAACTGGTATAAAATTTTGGCTGCACAGCAGCTCTTAAAGAAAATGGTGTCATTATCCATCTTAAGTAAATTCAGTATTGATTCATTCCGATGTAAGAATCAATAGTTATTAATTTAGTTAATTTATCTATATCAGCAGTGGAGTAAACAGTGATGTCATCATCCAGCTCAGTTCAGTTCGCATACAATGGTGTCAATGCAGGCAGATCAAAACACTGTTGAATATCAAATGTCAAGTGTCCCCAACTAAGCAAGCCAAAGGCGACAGCGGCATGGTTCATATTTTTGTCTCTATCGAACTATACAGTGGCACAATAAATCTAGGATATGGCAAAGGTAGTTTATAATGGTTGTTAAAGTTATCAAAGTTATTATAGTGTGGTACCAAGACAATTCTGGCATTTTATTTTAGGGGGTTTCCTGGATCAGACAAGGTCCACAACTCCTCCTTTAACAGATATAAAGCTCTTATGTACTCCCAGTAATAACACTCAATGCATCAATTACATTAATACACTCAATTCACATTAACGTCATGAACATTTCCGCATGTGCTGTTAAGGGGAGACACAATTATAGATTTGTTCAGTTAATCAAGCTGAAATATTTAACACTGTACACTATGAAATCAGTATAAAAAAAAATCAAGATTACTGTAATTACAATTGCCTACTGTAAATAATGTTATGAGATTAATGTCCTGAATATAACATTTTAAATATAGTAATATGAAATGTTGGGAAAAAAGAAATTATACTTATATGAAGCTAAAACCACTAGCAGGTGGCGGCAAGTCATAAGAAGTGAATCACAGAATCATTCATTCAACTGATTCACTCAAACCGGCTAATTAATTCATAAAAGAAGCAAGTGTCCTCTCACTTTACGAATGGGTCATTGAATAATTGACTCACCTGATTCGTTCAAAACAGTGAATCATTCAAGAATAAAACACTGTTGCTGGGAGATGCAACTTTTCTGCTTTGCTTGGAACTATTTTCATTTAACACATATAAAGCTCTCCTGTACTCCCAGTAATAAAACTTAACGCATCAATGAAATACACTCAATTCACATTAATGTTATCAACACTTCTGCATGTGCTATTTCAAAGGGGAGACGGAATTATAGATTCGTTCGTTTAATCAAGTTGAAACTCTTATAGAGTGATACTCTATTAGGAGTGACTGCCTGCATTTTACAAGCGAGTGTATAAGCAGAGTGAGGTCAAAGTCTGGTTGACTGAAATTTGTCCACCCATACAACGGAAACGAATCAACACTGAACTTACTTAAGCTGGACAATGACACCATTTTCTTCTAGAGCTGCTGTGCAGCCAAAATTATTTTCCTGTTATCACTGTAAAGCTGCTTTGACACAATCTGCATTGTAAAAAGCGCTGTATAAAATAAAAGTGACTTTACACTCATTCAGCACACAGATGTCAAGCTATTTATCAACCTTCCTGACAAATGCAGTTAACATTACATGGTCATTATAATCATCATCATGGAATTACATTTGAAAAATTTATGGTAATCTTTGAACTGAAGTCAGTGAGGAATCCCTGATGATGTCCATCTAGTGCTCAAAAGAGGAACTAGAACCAAGCAAGATGGCAAATGATGGCATAATACTTCAGCTTCTCTTTTTCTCACAGAACTTCTATACACTGGTTGACAGAACATTACCATCAATGGGAACTGATATAAATGAATGGTACACTAGTTCATCTCTCATTCATTTGAAGTGGTGAGGCAAGTCTGTAGAAACAGGCTTCTGATGATGTCAGAGGAGGCGATATATGGTGTGAGTCTCTGTGCAGTGGTTATATAAGGTTCTCAGAGCTCCTCACAACACTGCCCACATGATTAGACCTTCTGAGAGGCTCTAATGAAAGCGAGAGAGGAGGCAGAGAAAACACACAGCACGTTTCTAATAAGCAAATTGCTTATGTCCTTGCTTGACTTCACCTGCAGTCAAGCTCACAGGGGGAAGGGGACTGCTTTGTTTTCTATATCATATATAGATGCAGTTACTGAGACATGCTAAAGTAAATTTAAGGCTATAAGGAAGAGAGATATACTAACTGAAACGATAAACTGGCTTAAACAGGCATTGTTTATAGGGTATATCAAATAGGGAATGGCCAGTCCAATCACTTCACATTTAGACCAAAAAAAAGGAAGGTCTTGATAATAAAAAATGTTTTTCCTCTAAGATGTTAAACTAAAGCCTCTTCCCTTTAGTTACAATTGCTATATCTTTGTAAAACTTTTGTTGCAACAAAAACAAAACAAAAGACAATTTGGATTAATCACGCATTTATACTTAATATATTTTGTAATAGAGGTCTCCATTATTCCATGAGAGGCTATGTGCAAAATATGAAACTGAGCAAAGAAATGTGTCATGAATTGTGTCAGAAACTGTATTAATATCAAAATTACTTAATTTATGTATTATTTATTATATATTTTATTTTATTTCATTTTATAAATGTTTTATAAATGTAAAATTTGTTTTATTGCAATGTAAAATAAACCTTCAAATATGTTATTTTCCTATATTAGGTTTCACAGCCTATATTTCTTCAGTAATGGAGCAGAACTATAAAGACACAAACACTAAGTCAGCACTTCATCTGCTCTACCACTAGATGGAGATGCTGTTGTAAAAGCTTAGGCTGGTCACACACTCTAAAGAGCATTAATAAAAACTGCAGTCATTTCAGCTGAACACGAACACACACAAAGCTCCTCTGCACATATAAACAGACCAAACCAATCTCACTGGAAAACATAAATGTTTTATGAAGTGGCGATTACATAAGGATTTCATTTGAATTTTGTAAGCATGAAGGTCCACCCCTAAATATAACCGTTACTGGAGTGTAAGCAGATCATATGGAAATGCACGAATGAGACTGCACAATCCAAAATGTAAAATAGTTATGAATTGCCATGAGAGTGTGTTGGACAGACAGATTTAAACGGCAGAATGTGTTTAATCCAATATATCAATAGAAATAACATACATTTCACTAACTAGCATTAAGTATGTTTACAATAACACCAGTAAACCAGCTTAAGACGCCAAAGAGGTTTTTGGCAGCGTGTTAGCAGCATACTTTTAACCGACTGTTTAACGGCTGTTTCTTCTAATCCTAAACACACACACACACACACACACACACACACACACACACACACAGTCAAACATACAGTCATACCCCAGGCAGTAGCCCGTCAGGTGGCGTGGGGGAGACGGCTTCTCCATCCTGTACCCGTGCGCAGAGGTGAGGGGACATGGTGGGCGACTCGTCTATGAAGGGCATGGTCTCTGAGCCATCCTGAGACTTCCTGTCCTCTGCAGTATCTCCTTCATAGCCATCAGTGTTGTAGTTAAAGTCTGTGGGGAAAAACAGAAGAGGTGTAAACTAGAGCTACAACAACTACTATCTACTACTACTACTATCTTTCTTCCGCATTGGAACGTACATCCAAGATGTAGGGTGGAGACTTGGTTCTATGCATCAGTTGTTGATTGGATTTTGACGTGGACGTTGCACTCAAAAGTGGAGGCAGATCAACATTGAGTTTGCAAGGGCAGAGTTTAAGTGGGCTAAATGATTGGAGATGTCCTGCATATGTCACCACTCTCATTTTACCAGTAGGTCCAGTTATGCCATTTTGATAAAACATTATGTGGTCAAAACATTTTTTAAACATGAAACGTGCATGGATGAATTGTTTACAATAAGATCTATAACATGCATTTAGAAAATTAATTTCATGCCAACTTTATAGGTCAAGCGTGATTTCTGCTTCACTACTGGCACCAATCGGAACTGCAAAAATAATAATGATTGTTTGACAACATGTTGCTGCTCAAACCAACATTACCATGATTGGGAAAATCAATTCACAAATGGGGCAATTAGTTGTCTGTGCAGAACATGGAGAGTGTTTTCTGGGTACAGCTGACAGGCTCTGTAGAACAAGATGGGAAGGGGTTAGTGGGAAATGAATGGGCATTTTTCAGATGTTGTAATGCACCATTACACAGGCTGCTGTGGCTGACCATGCAGTGGGTGGGGAAGTGATTTATCAAAGCTCTGCCAATATCAAAGATCCCAAGCAGAAACAAACAGAGAAGCAATTTTGAACAGCTAACTAATGCACACCTTTTTTTGATTATTTGGTTCACACAATTAAATAATCGTTTTACAAAATGTTAAACTAAAATTGTAACTTCACAACAGAATTAACAGTATCAAGTTATTCTAACTAGAATGGGAAATGCATTTAAATTTATTTATTTATTTATTTTTTTGGAAATGCATTTAAATTACATTTAAAACGTCATTATCACACAATTTACAATACTGCATTTAAACCCTGCTAGCCTTCGAATGTTAAGGAGCTTTCAAGCTAACAGTGTTTTGAAGCAACAACAACAACAACAAAACCTGGATATCATTTATTTTTATTGCAAGTTTGCAACGTGAGGTGACATAAGTGATAGTGACAAATCTACATACTACATGCTAAAAACATGCTAACCACGCCTAGTAATACTGTATCACTGTATGGTAAAACATGCTAGCAATGTATTAAAATATGCTATCTTCATGCTAAAAATGCTAGTAACACCTAAAAAAATGCTAAAACATTTATCTCAGAATTTCACAGAAACTACAATGAAAATATCCCAAAATATTCCCTTAAACTGAATTTACAGAACACAAAGGGGGCCCATATAGAGGACCAAAAATCTCCTGTTAAAGTGTTTATGAGTTCAGCAGTATTCACAGGAGACTTGTCTTCATTAAAATGGAAAATGCAGTGTGTTTGTGTCAAGACACACTCCCACATGGCCAGAGACTGGCACATAAACAAAAACCTGCTTGACAACTCAACCCCGAGGGGCGGGGCCAGCCCGTCTGTCACCATGGCATTCCCTAAAGTTGTTACTGTGACAACCAATCATAACTAACAGACCAATCACAACCAACGGAGGAACAGACCTGGAATTGTAACTCAACTTGGTCACAATGGCATGTTCCTTTCACTTGAAAACACACATTGTGTGTCATATCAAAGTGACACTGTCTGTCTTTCAATAACTCAGGGAAGTAACAAAGCAAATACCATAAGGCATTGTAAAATGAATGTTTGTTTTATTTATTTCAACTCGTCTTTCATGTTAATACTATAAAAAACAAAGCTTTAGTTGGATATATATTCTAACTGGTTTATGTCTATGCGTGTGAGCATGTTTTAGACATTAATAGAGGGGCTGGTCGTAAGAGGAAATAACTGCTCTGTTTAAATTCTGAGCAGGAAATGGGTTGAATGTGGGTCAACAGGCTCTCACATCCTCTCTGCCTACAGCACATTCACACAGGGTCAAAATGACATACACTGTCCACAGCCAATCATTTCACCATTCACTGCTGCTACACATGATCTTGTGTAATGTGCACTCACAGCCCCAATGTTACCGCCATCTTGCTTGCTTATTTTATATAGACCTATTTTGTGTTTGCAAACAGCAATGACGTTTTTGTGGGTGGAGCCTACCTGGTGGCAGAAAATTATCAGTTCGGCACTAGCAGTCTATGGAAGCCATGGAATAAAAGAATAAAAATAGTTAATTTTGAGTTTATATCTCACAATTCTTATAAGGAAAAACAGAATTGTGAGATATACTTGTTATTCTGTCTTTTTTTCCTCAGAATTGCAATTTTATATCCCACAACTCTGACTGTTTTCCCCTTGGAACTGTAATATAAACTCACAATTGCGAGTTATAAAGTCAGAACTGGGAGATATAAACATGCAAATGCAAGAAAAAAAGTTAGAATTGTGAAATAAAAATGTTATAGGCTATGTTTAAAATTTATCTAAAAAAAGTAAAATATTGTTGAAATATTTCATGCTGTAACTGCTATGTATGTATGTCCCTTATAAACTGCATATGTGAATATTATGTAGACATACTGTTTCAAATTCATGCTTTAATAGTAGACAAATCATTGCAAGTTTCATCAGTCCACGTTTCCGTTTAGCTTCAAAGGGCATCTTCATCGACTGTCTTCCATAAAAATGAAGACTATATTTTTTGCATTCCGATTCTGACATCCAAAGGCACAACAAAACATTTTTCTCTTATTCTATCTTTCTATTATTTCTCTTATTTTGCCCATTTTCCTCCACCTGCTACCGCTATTTTTCTGCCAACACTATGCGCACTCAGCTGCAAGTGAATAATCTCAGAAGTAAAATGTCTGATATCATTGAGTTAATTGTCATGAAAATGATGGTGAAAAAAAAAAAAAGTTAATCGTCCTAAAATAAATAAATTGAATAATAAATATAAATAAATAAACAAACATGAATAAATAAATTCTAAAAGCAATAAATCAATATATAAAAAAAAGATAAATAAATAAATATATATTCTAGAAAATACAATTCTTAAAAAAACTCAAATTCTAAAAATAAAATAAAAAATAAAAATAAATAAATAAATTAAAACATAAATTATAAAATAACTAAAGAAAGAAATACATACATATACTTTAAATAATTTCCTTGTGGTGTGTTTCAGCATTCCTCTGATATTAGGTGTAGTTCCCAAAAGAAAAAAGCACAAATACCTCTAGATATAAATAAACACCAATACATATACTGACTGCATAATGGGATTTTAGCAACTGGTTTCTGTAGGTACAAATCCACAGGGAAGAAAAATCCAATATAAATCTGATGGTATGAGGGATGTTTTAAAGAGATTTACAAAGATCCCACATTGTGTGTGGGCAAACAGTTAAAGCATTTAACCTAAACAACATGGGACATTGAGTCTATGAAAGTAAAAACTCTTATTATATGGAGCCAAATGGATGCAATTGCCCATATTCAGACATGTAAAAAACACAGTACTGAACACACACACACACACACACATTCACACTTTATCCGTCTTACCGTGGGGTGAAATGATTGATCGCAAGACACATACAGCCTCGAAGAAGAAAGCCATGTGGACGCTATCCTAAACCTTACATGGTACACTGAACATAGTACCAACCAGACCTCATCGTATCAGAGGAACAACACATACACACACACATATGGTATAATAAGTAGGAACCTTTGAAAATGTTTTATTCAAATATATGGAAATACAATTCAAGGTAAACAAGAGGCTGAAACACACATGAAGAGTGGTTCATATTTAGCTACTGACAGCAAATTAGGCAGGAAAACATTAGAGACATGTTTTTCACTATGAATTTTTTTGTATTGTTTTCATTGTTTTTGACCCATGTAAATTCTAATGAGAAGGGGTATTTCGATAACAATTTTAGGTACCAGTGAAATTTAACAATTCTCAATTCTACTGGCCACTGTGAAGCGATGACCTATAGCTCTGAGGGCTGAATGGCACTGGTCACACACAATACACCTGCTTACATTCCAAATTTCCCTCAATAGCAATCATCCACCCATCTATCTCCCTGCCATAACTCACACGATTGCACACACGCATACATTTACATATTACTGGTTGTTTTGTTTGTCTTACCTGTTTTATGTGATGTGCGATTTCTGGGAAGGTAGCAGCAAACCCAAACATTGTTTGTTGTAATACTTAATAGCGCAGTTACCATGCTTTCATGTTGCCAACCAGAAACCAATTAAACTGTTGTATGATGTGAATGTATATGTGCATTTATTGATTGTATTGTGTTTATTGTTTATATTGTGTATTTTTGTTTTATTTAAGGTGGCAGTATTTTTTGTCTGTTTTTGTTTTTGTAAATAGTATTCACTGTAAATATACTTACACTGCTGGATTTGTTTATTTTCTCCTTACTGGAAATGAACAACAACTTTGCACGGCAGTGGAGTTACAAGCTGAGCCATTTTTACATCTCAGACTTTTACCACACCCAAGAGGGGTGCTGCAAAGTTCCATCTTCACAGCCACATACACACTGCAGCTAAATTCACCTTTTAGTGCCTAATCCCGTTCTGTACACACTCAGGTCTAGTGTTGTCAAAAGTACTGACCGTGATACCGATATTGTAGCCAATCACAGACATATCTGATGAGTGCCTGAACACAAAGGCCAATCAGAGGTGTTTACGAATCCACTCAACAGCGCTCAGAGCATCATATTTTTTAAATTTCAGTACCGACTTGGTATAGTGGTCGGTACTTTTGACAACACTACTCAGGTCAGCCATTAACTTTACCACTTTTATGAGCCAAGCCCAAAAACGCTTATAATAAGAGGTCATTGCAACACTGTAAGAGCATGCTCTGTGAAGCAGCTTTCCAAGCATATACACAACACCTATATCAGCAGTACTTTAGTTAAAATTGCACAACATGAGTCTATTGTCGCTATATTACTTTGGGCAAAATAGTGGTTACCAAGCACGCAAGACCATGCTGTGTACACACGGAACGAAAGTTTAGGGAATTCATTTACAGTAAATGCGGTTGTCACTCTTGAAACTTTACAGTGTGTACTGTATGTAGCAAATTTCAATACCACAGCAAAAACTTTGTTATGGTGTTCTTGGTAGCTGCTATTCTGTGGACGCTACTGTTTTAGTTTTAACTGTCCACTAAAAGTAAAAGGTGCTACAAAAATCCACAGATTTCTAGGCAACATCTGTAATGTCTTGGAAATAATACAGAGTGCAGCTCCTGTTTCTTGAGTGGTCTGAAGAGTATTTGTAAAATTTGATTTTAAGCCATTTTCCAACAGACAAATAGAAGTGATCAGGCATAAACACCAAAAAGCCTGTAATAGTTTTTTACTGTCCTGCTTTCCATAATAACAGCTGGTTGGAAGTCAGCAATCCAGTCTTTGTGTTCCAAAGAGCTTTCTTACCACCGCACAGCCCTGTTAAAACACACCACATCGATTACTGCATGAGCCTTTCATGATATTAATGAAATTAAACACACATATCTGTTTACTGTCACACTGTTCTCTTTCAGAGATCTTACAAAATAATCTGCTTTTAAAGCAATAAGCTGCAAGAGGCCATGCATTAACCCTAACCCTAACCCTAACACTCTAACCCTAACCCTAACCATAAATGAATGGTTACCACAATCAAGGAAATGTTTTAATGCTTCTGTATTGGCTAAAACTTGCTCACAAGTCAAAGTGACTTTTTCAAGTTCCACTTTGAGGGAAAAAGAGTCTGATTTCTGAATCAAAATGATTTTTTTTTTTTTTTTGCAGTCCTTTAAAACATTAAGTTTTTTTTTTTTTTTTTTTGTCTTTCTCCAACAACACTCCACTGCAAGATCACTCCATCACGAGCGAACATGACACTTTTCTAGGGTATTCCCCCCCACACAAGTACACATTAAGTGTATTCACAAGTGACCTATAGTGGACATTGACATAACTTCTTTCACTGTCAGTTTTCTCAGAAATGTTTTATAAAATAGGTTCATTAACATTAGCTCATGTATTAGGTATCATAAACAAACAATGAATGTACAACCATTTTACAGCATTTATTGATCTAGGTTAATGCAAATTTTTTATGCTATTGTTTATTGTTAATTCATGTTTGTTCATAATACATTAATTAAATGTTCATTTATACAAATTGACATGTTAATAAATGTATTAGTAAATACAGAAATTAACATTAACCTAGATTAATAAATGCACACGGATCCCTCCTGATGGACAGCCAGCTACCCTTTAGCCCAGTCACTGTCAATCAACAGCTTGTCCCCATGGCGAGTGCCTAGTCTGCCATGACAACTTTAGATTCTTCAATGCAGAATGAGCAGCTCCTGAATGTAAAAGAATATTACAGGCATGCAAATGGATTTAAAAATGACAGCTATAATGGACATACAGTAGAAACACCGGAAACATCCCAAGAAACCACACGTCATACTAACATATATACTTTAAACTGCTGTAAACTGGAATAGAGAGTAAATAAACCTCCTATTATGTATCCTGTCATCTAATTATGGGAGAAAAAGATACTACATTTGCAAAACAAGTATTTAAATAGGTCATAGTGTGTTGGTGTCTAAAAATTGTTCCTTATTAAATTGAGTTTGAAGCATCTATTACCACTTGATGGCTAATTCAGGGCTCTTTACTTTGCAAGTGAAAATTATTCTATGCAGCTGTTAAAAATTATTTGTGGAACACCAGTGTAAGTGACTTCTGACACCTGATCAAAACCTACAAACTACAACCTTTTAATATTAAACATACTTTTTCAATACTTGTAAAGTTTTATAATATAATACATTTTTATACTTTATATGTGCTTTTTGTTCTTTTCCATCAAATGTAACCATTTGATTACTACTAACACGTTTCAGGTACAAATTCATGAAAAGCAGAAAGAAGATTTTCTGTGGAGAAAACATGAGTAAGATAAAGGCATGATGTTCTGAAATTACTGTCAACAAACTGGGACAGAATTAGCTTTGGCGTCAGATGGCACACCCACAAATCCATTCACACAGAGTCTGATACACACTGAACACTGAAATGGCAATGAAAACACCAGTATGTATTACTTTCTGATTAAGGGCTAATGCATTTTGTCTTAATTTGTGTATTGTTGTCTCTATACAACATTCAGAAAGACTGCTATGTCATCATCTGAATGAGACCCCACTTTGTTGCACCCCAGTCTGTTGTGGTAGTATGGATTTCAGATTCACTTCCTGTCTAAGTGGACAGTCCTTGGACAGTATAGGCTACAATGTACACAAGACTTGCCAACAATCAAAAGTCTGACTCCAGCCAGACCAGAGTTGAATTGGCATACTAGCACTGTAATAGCACCCATTAGCACCCAAGTTTGAAAATGTACCATTTGATCAAAGCAACCAGTCTGACGTGACGAACTCATCCAAGTCCTTATATTCCTTTTTTTGATTCTTGTTTATTTTGTACTGAATAGCAGGAACAACCTTTTAAACTTTATATAACAACACAACATGGAACGACGGTCAAAAACTGTATCACTCCGTCACTTGCTTACGATCCACTAACCCGGATGTGACGTTTTTAATCACCTCATCAGTTAGCAAGGACATAATAAAAGCATATATAATTATAGTATAAACATTCTTAATCTTTACAAAAAATACAAGTACAATTAGTAATAATCTAACAACACTTAAATATTATCAGATTTGCACTAAATGTATTATGGCTCTAACAAGCACCTAAAATAGAATAGACCCCAGTAAAAATCTTTCACCAACAGGCACCTGGTCATCCCCAAAGCTGCCAAGAAAATAAGCCTGACTGAACTCATAAATGCTGCTGACAGCTGAAAATCTCATTTCAACACTGCATATTTAGTAGTCAAAGATAAGTTCACTTTGACTGAATTTGAACTGTTTTAGAAGAAAGGCAGTGTAGACATCAAGCCATATATGAAAATAGTAGAAGATGAACTGAAATTATTGCACAGATGAAGAATTTTCTATAAAATCTCAAGCTTTTAAACGGTAGTATGTAATTAATCTGGTCTTTCTTTGTTATAAAAGAACCAAAAATGTTCATGACGTATCAAAATCTTGCAGACCTATTAAAACTCCTAAACAATGTTAGCTAATAGCAAAATCCCTTTTCCCAGGATCTTAACTTTCAAGCAATTACAGAATCCAAACACACCCTCATTTAACAATAAATGTTCCAAAAGACTATACATCTTCCAATCTAGTGTTATGAATTCAATCATTTTGACTTACCATCCTGCACACACATGCACTCTACACCCATCATATCTGCTGAAGACAGACATTATGACAGGAAGATAATTTGCTAATGTAATCAGAAGGACTAATTGCTAAATGTCTTCTGGAGGAAGGGAAAGAGACAGCACAAGAGAGACAAATATCTCCACGAGCAAAATTTCATCAAAAGTGTAAAACGTAATACTATATTTAAATATGAAAAATGAAGAAGACACTGTAGTGAATAGAGTAAAGGAAAGACGTCTGAACATTAGAAAATATTTTAACATAACTGCCATACATCAGCTTTCACTTAATGTTTTATTTAATTGTATTTAATTGTAATATTTTAATGTTTTCAATTTGTATTTTTATTTAGCATTTATTTTTTTATTTATTTATTTTTGTCACAATTCACCTACTTATAGCCTACACTCAAAAAAAGTTCACTGCTGTTAGTTTCACTCAAACCACCCTTGTTCACATTACTTAAAAAAATCATGTAACTACATGAACGTAATTTAACTGTGTTGTTTCTACTAAAAATAAGTACTGTCAGCTTTACTTAGTAAGTGTTTGTTCAGTCAACTTAACATTGCTGAGTGAAACGCACAAATTAATGTTGACATGACTAACTGGGCAGTGGATCCGTAGTTCCCAGCATGCTTTGCAAGGGACTGCATTAGTAGAGTAAATTTAGAGATTAAAGTGTTATTTTATGTGTTTTTTCGTAAGGGGAAATATGTTGTTAGTTTATGTTAGTGTTTAATGTTCTGTTATGTTGGACATTTAGAGTAGTTTCTGTAATGTTTTTGAATTTTGTGTTTACCATTATGCAGAATATAATAAACATAACATTATTAAGTAAACTGGACATATAAATATTATGTAACAGTGACATTCAAATTATTTGTATTTACTCAAAGAAATTTTAGCTTTCAGCTTCAGCTTTACTTGAATTTCTTTTGTTCATACAACTAAATTTCTATTTGTACAAATTACTCAATATAGTTGCATGGAACCACTTGACACTTCTTTTTTAATTAAATCCAACAATTCATTTTTTGGAGTGTAGCCCAAAAAGTTATTTTTTTCCTTCTTCTTTTTTAAATACTTTGAGTGTGTAGCAGAAGAGTATGCCAGTTTTGGGACATGCCACACCATATTTGCACTTTTTTATGGACTGTGATGTTGCATAGTTATGTGCATCCCGTCACTGTAAACTGGCCTAGCAATCATCTTGTCACAGTTAACAAAAGTAAAAACTAAACTAAAAACAAAAAACACTGTCAATAAAGTACTTTGATATTAAATTTGAAAATTATATTCAGGTGAAAAAAGAAAGAGCAGAAAAATTAAAGTACAATGTCCTTCCTCAGCACTTCTGTGCAACTGTTCAGGAGGATTACATAATCTTTGGCAACCTTCTCTCATTCGCTCTGTCTTTCTGCATTTCTTGTTTTGAGCCCTGTGGAAAAAGGCAAGACTAGTATCAGTGTGCGTGTGTAAGTCAGAGAGTCTCATCTGGTGAGGGGTTATTGAGGGCACAAGGGGGATCACAGTGTCTCATTGGGGACGTCATTAGGAAAAGAATGAGTAGGACATGAGAAAAAGAGAGGGATGATGTGAAAAGGAGAAGGGACAACAGTATGAAGATGATAGAGTGAAGATAAAAACTAGATCTTTACATTTTCCACCAGGCGAAAATCTCAAATCCAATCACTTGGAGCAAAACAAAACTCTGCATGGTGATTTAAGTGTATGTGTGTTATATGTGTTTATCTTTACTGAAAAAACAAAAAACGAAAAAACAAAAAACAAAGACAGATAGTAAAACTGTCTGTAGCACAACACTGCAAAAAAATATTTGTTAAAATCCTTAACGCTCAGTCTGAAAAACCATAATAGTGATGCTTGCCTATGAAAAAAGGAACAAAACAAGAGTAGGGGTTGAAAGAAAAAAGCGGGGTGCTGGGCTTATGACAGACAGTTTTGCCATCTGTTCTTTTCTGTAAAGATGAAACCATAGCGCACACACACACACACACACACCTCACCATACAGAGCACAAATATCAATATTACATTTACGACTTTAGTAATCAGTACAAACACTGTATCGAGAATACTCAGTGCCAATGGCCAAAAGATACACACTCCTGATACAACACATTTTCACAGCTGTAGTGGCAGAGAAAATTCTAATCAGTGTCACCATCTCAGCGTTAAATTGAAATTCTTCTCCATGGAAGCATCTCATATGAGCAGCCAGAAGCTGTTTAGTAGAACAGACATCTATTTTCAGCAGTAACCTCTTTCTCTCTGACACATCATCATTTCATATACTCTTTATTTATACCTTCATTCTAAGTCGTATTGTCTTTCCATTGAATCAGGGAACAATAATAAAGATTAATGAATATAAGAGTGTTTCAGGCCAGTTGACAGAATTGATCTTACACTACCATTCAAAAGTTTGGGGTCAGTATGTTTTTTTTGTTTGTTTGTTTTTTAAAAATAAAAATTAAATTAAATTAAAATTCAAAATTAGATTCAGCAAGGATGCATTAAATTGATCAAAAGTTAAAATGAAGAAATTTATGTCAGAACTGGCATATTTGTGATCGAGATAAGTACATAATCGGCCGATGTAACTTCCTGTGTGATACCAAGTCCCTAATGAACGAATAATTGAAAAAATAAGATAATCAGAACAATCAAAGATCTAAATTAATACATAACCAAAGATTAATTACTAATTAGAAACATGATCTAAGGGTAATAATTATTCGAATTTGGAGTCAGATGAACCGCACATATAAAGTATATTAGAAACTAAATTCTAAAAATTAAGTGAACTTCACAGGGGCGCTGATATGACATACATGCATTTTCGTTGGATTCTGTTTCATTGGGCTGACGAGTGGTTCTTTACAAAGTCATCCACCCCTTAGCAACCATAGCAACATGACGTTACAACCTATTTAAACAGCATCAAATAACTAACTAAAACCTAAATTTTGCTTTAAAACCAAACTAATAACTGAACAAACATCAGCATAAGAACTACCCTAAAATGACAGAAACCGTCTTTGGAAAAAAAAATATTTGTAGTGTAAATGGATTTTATTTAGTTGGGCTAGATTCCAATTCGATTACATGTAGAGGGCGGGGATTATGACCTATACTGTAGCCAGCCAACAGGGGGCAATCAAAATGAAGACAACGTGCATGTGATCTGCTGATCTGTATTACCACAATAATAAAGCCATTTATACAAAAAAAAAAAAGGTTTTGTGATATTAATGCATTTGGCAACCCTGCCTGGCTCTTGCTAAGCAGAGCAGGCTGAACCTCATGTAGAGAGATTTGAGAAGATCTGAAAGGTCTCTGCTCGGCTTGAGTCTCTACTGCACTCCAGGCGGCACCATTAAACACCTGAGCCCCATGAGAGTAAAGGAGTGGAAAGAGCCAAGGGTGAATGTGGTGTTACTCAAATACACTGGAGGTCAGTATTCTTTTTCCTTTTATATTAAAATCTAATTTACTGAAAAAACTTTACAATTCATGTACTTAAATTTTTAGTTTCGACTGAAACAGTTTTGAGGGTCAGAATCATTGACTGAAACAGTGACACTAATTCAGCAGCCATATCACCCTGTAGCCCAAGACTGGTTGCCCACTGAAGCTAAGCAGGCCAGTAGTGAGGCCAGCAGGGGGTGCTCACCCAGTGGTCTGTGTGGGTCCTAACACCCCAGTATAGTGATGGGAACACTATACTGTCAAAAAGCACCGTCCTTCGGATGAGACGTTAAACCGAGGTCCTGACTCTCTGTGGTTGTTAAAAATCCCAACATCCTGGCCAAAATTTGCCCATTGGCCTCTGTCCATCATGGCCTCCTAATCATCCCCATACACTGATTGGCTTCATCACTCAGTCTCCTCTCCACCAATCAGCTGGTGTGTGTTCTGGCGCAAAATGGCTGCTGTCGCATCATCCACGTGGATGCTGCACATTGGGGGTGGTTAAGGATATTCCCCCTTCCGTATATAAAGTGCTTTGAGTACCCAGAAAAGCGCTATATAAATGTAAATTATTATATATATGGAATTATTTATTTTTATTATTATTTAATTAGTGCTTCTCTAATGGCATGTTTATTTTGTGCTTTAAACTGTTACTTCTGATATAAAACAGTCTGAGCTTTCAAATTCTGTCAGTGCTATTACGAAATTCAAACAACAAAATATCATTTTGAAGCACATATGTGAACTGATCATGTCTTCCTCTGTTTTAACTACTAGTATAGCACAATAAACATGAATGAACAGAAAGTTTGCTGAAAGAAACAGTACAACCTTCTGAAATGTCTCATGTAATCGTTCAATCTTTTATGCAGAAAGACTTAAGTCATGTAAGGTTACATTTACCTCAGAAAAGCCATTCAATGTCCATAGTTTGAATAAATCTGTCATGAAAACAAGTTATTACAGCCCCTTTTTAAATGTTTATTTATTTTTTTAAATGGAGTAGAAACAAATTATATCATTAAAAAGTTCAATTAATTTTTTTATATATAGGTCAATTTGATATACAACTAAATTTGAATAATTAATAGATTATTTAAAAAAAAAAACTAATTTTGGTTTTGGAATTTCTGTAAAAATATTAACTTTGGTGCATCACTAACATAAATGTGCTAAACATTCATTCTTGAATGCACATAAAGATAGAAAAGAAGTAAAATAATACTACTCTCTGCTATACAAACTACCACTTAATACCACTTTTTTTTTTTTAAAGCAAAAGTTGAATGAAATGCATCAATATTGTTTACTGGAACCTTTTTGTTCTCTGCCGAAATAAAAAGTAAAAAAAAAAAAAAAAAAAAAAGGTTTATGAATAATCTAAAGCATTGTTTTTATATGATACATAAGTGATACCTTGGAAAGACTGCAAAGATCAAGTAGCACTTACAGTATGTAATAAAGCAGTTTGCTAAGTATTTCTGGAAACTGGGTTTTCATCAACTTTGACATTTACAATTCTCTGCAGTTTATTCAACAAATGCATATTCAGCCATGAGAAACACAGAATAACACCCAAAAAGAACAGCATCCTGGAGATAACCAAACCCAACCTTTCAAAGGCCCTGACTACTCAAAAATGGCACATAAAGGGCTTCTTGTCAATATAAAAACACCCTGAAAAGATCAAAGCAGAGAGACAGAGAGCGAGAAAGAGACATAAATGACAGGGGCGCTCCTGAGATTACTGAAACAGGCCTGCACCAAATAAGATAAGTGATGCCTTGTAAATGCCACATGCATGCACCTCACACTGTCACCAAGGCAACAATTACTTGCATCCCCCATATGTCCTAATTATTCAGATTCCCCATTCAGATGACATGAGTCTTCAGTAATTACTCAAACAAGATTCACAGAGAGTCCACCACTGGGCATGAGCAGGCCAACAGAGCGCAGAGCAGAACAAAGTGAGTAATATGTATCTTTAAATCACAATACACATCTTTCATCTGCCCAGATTCAGTCTGAAGGCTTCCCTTTTCAGGTCACCACACTCCCAAACCACGCCACACATACTGTAAAGGCCCATTCACACCAAGGACGATAACTATAACAATAGCTATAACTTTTTTTTTTACGGCTGATGAACACACTGTGCTTAACCCCGTGTTATCATCTTTCTAAACACCGCTTTTATCCCGGGGTAAAGGAACGTTTCACACTTGTAATTTTGAAGGAATTTTAGCACCGCTTTTTACCTGGGCTTATGAAATCACCCTGTAGCCCAAGACTGGTTGCCCACTGAAGCTAAGCAGGGCTGAGCCTGGTTAGTACCTGGATGGGACACCTCCTGGGAAAACTAGGTTGCTACTGGAAGAGGTGTTAGTGAGGCCAGCAGGGGGTGCTCAGTGGTCTGTGTGAGTCCTAACACCCCGCTATAGTGATGGGGACACTATACTGTCAAAAAGCACCGTCCTTCGGATGAGACGTTAAACCGAGGTCCTGACTCTCTGTGGTCATTAAAAATCCCAGGATGTCCTTCGAAAAGAGTAGGGGTGTTACCCCGACATCCTGGCCAAAATTTGCCCATTGGCCTCCTAATCATCCCCATACACTGATTGGCTTCATCACTCAGTCTCCTCTTCACCAATCAGCTGGTGTGTGGTGGGCGTTCTGGCGCAAAATGGCTGCTGTCACATCATCCAGGTGGATGCTGCACATTGGGGGTGGTTGAGGAGATTCCCCCTTCCGTATGTAAAGCGCTTTGAGTACCCAGAAAAGTACTATATAAATGTAAGGAATTATTATTTATTTTTATTATTATTTAATCAGTGCTTCTGTAATGGCATGTTTATTTTGTGCTTTAAACTGTTACTTCTGATATAAAACAGACTGAGCTTTCAAATTCTCTCAATGTTATTACGAAATTCAAACAACAAAATATCATTTTGAAGCACATGTAAACCGATCATGTCTTCCTCTGTTTTTACTACTAGTATAGCACGAAAGCACTCTAGAGCAATGTTAGCACTGCTTTTGCACTTTTTAACATTTCTTTAATTGATTCAAAAAGATTCACTAATCAATTCTGATTCATATAAAATTAAGTGTTTAGGGGACTTCCGGGGGCACAAAATGGAATAAACACATTTTCTGAAGCTCTGCCTCACCTTCCCTAATTTTCTCAATCATTAAATCATTTTATCTGTGAAAAAACAATACCAATTCAGTCACGCAGAGTTCTTATTATTATTATTAGTTCGAATAATTTTCTTTTTTATATAATAAGATATTAATAGTTCAGAGGGAGGTTGGATGAAGCATATATTTGTTTCTGCTTTGATTGGTTTAGCGTCGCAAGATATAACAAATGGGAACTTACATTAACTGTACCGTGATGTTAGGTTTAAGTGAAGCAGAAGAGAAAGATGGACTTGCTGGGAATATGGGGGAATGTTCTTTGAGTTCTATGAGGGACTATGTATTAATTATTATGTCAGCGTTCCTGAGTCATGTTATATAATTTATGTTGTTCTAAGGGCACTTTATCATAAACATTTACTCAATTAAAGCTCTGAGTAATTCGACTGAGGGGTTGGTTAGATTCTTAAGCTGGAATGTATGTGGTTTAAATAGCCCATTGAAAAGAGGCATAAAGACATTTAAAGCAGATATACATTTTCTCCAGGAAATGCATTTGAAAAAAAAAAAAAAAAAAACAGCTCCGAGATGCCTTAAGCCAGCTTGGGCCTCCCAGGTATATCAGTCTAATTTTACAACAAAGGCTAGGGGAGTTGCTATCCTTATTAGGAAGAATTTTCCATTTATACATAAACTATTTCAGATAAAAATGGCAGATACATTGTGGTTCAAGGGATGATTAATCAGATTCCAGTTACATTTGTCAATCTATATGGCCCGAATTTTGATGATTCATCATTTTTTTACTAAAGTAATTGAAGCTATTCCTAACTTACAAGACACAAATGTCACCACTGGAGGAGATTTTAACTGTCTTAGACCCAGCTCTTGATAGGCAGCTAAGTCAGTTAACTATATCAAAGTCTTGTACGACTATTAATAATTATATTAAAAATCTCAATATAGTAGATATTTGGAGAGTACTTCACCCCTTTGAAAGAGATTATTCTTTTTTCTCTTCTGTGCACAAATCCTATTCAAGAACTGATTATTTTTTAGTTGATTCCAAATTAATATCTAGGGCTGTTGCCTCAGAATATCATAATGTGTTAATATCGGATCACTCCCCACATTCATTAAATTTGAATTTAGGTATAATTAAGGGAGAATATACATGGCGAATGAATAATAATTTATTAAAAGATACACGCTTCTGTGATTACCTTAGGAAAAAAATAGATTTTTTCTACAAATGATAAAGGTGATGTTCATGATGCAACTTTATGGGAATCTATGAAAGCTGTGTTGAGAGGAAATATAATAGCATATGAGGCAGTGGAAAGAAAACAGGAAAAGGGTAAACTGAAGGAAACTGAGGAATGCGTTAGCACAGATGGAGAAGGAATATAGAGCCACTCAAAATGCTGAAACGCTTAGCAAAATTATAAAATTAAAATATAATGCATTTGTCCAAAAATGTATTAAAAATGCTTAATCAAGTTAAACAAAAATATTTTGAATTAGGAGACGAGCCACAAAAGTTGCTTGCTCGTCAGTTGAGGCAGGCTCAAGAGTCCCGAGCTAGTCATTCAATTAGATTGGGTAACGGCAAACTCATAAACGACCCAACTGATATAAATAGGAAGTTTTACGAAGACGTATACCGGTCTCAGGACAATACAACTACAAACACTGCAGTATATTTCCTAGCCAATTTGAATCTTCCTAAATTAAATGAAGAAGCAGTTAAACATCTTGATGCAGACATAAGCCTCAAAGAGATTAATAAAGCCATTTTTTCTTTTCCAAACAATAAATCTCCTTGCTATTAAATTCTTTAAGAAATTTAGTGACAATTTCCCCCCTTCTTTTACGCATATAGTCGTGATCTGAATTGCCTCCTACTTTATATAGGGCCAATATAACCCTAATTCCTAAACTAGGACGCGATCCGTTATTAGTCTTCTCTTATCGTCCTATTTCGTTGATCCCAATAGAAACAAAACTTATTGGGAAAATATTGGCAAATCATTTGAAAAGTCACATTTGCACTATTATACATTCAGACCAAACAGGCTTTATGCCTGGTAGATACATGTTTTTTTAATTTGTGCCACCTTTTTAACGCTTTATATGCCAAGCAGCACACAGACACGGTTATTATCTCTCTTGATGCACAGCGTGCCTTTGACTAAGTAGAACGGTCATATATGAGGTCGGTCATAGAAGCATTTGGCTTTGGGCCAGTCTTTAGGGGCTGGATTAATACTATTTATGCTCATCCTGTTGCATCTGTCATCACTGACCAAAATGTGTCTTCTCCCTTTAAGATATGCAGGGGAACACGTCACGCCTTTTTTGTTTGCAATTCTTATTGAACCTCTAGCTGTAAGTATTAGGCAGTATCACCCATCATCTTTCATTATATGCAGATGACATATTGTTATATATTTCCAACCCTCAAAAGTCTGTCCCTTTAGTTTTGGCTTTTATTAAAACATTTGGAATTTTCAGGCTTTACAATTAATTGGGAAAAGAGTGAATTGATGCCTGTTACAACAAATATTGATCCACTATTTCTGAAATCCATACCTTTTTAAAAAAGGTATAATTCTTTTGTATATCTTTGAGTTACAATTACTAAAGAACCCAAAGATCTGCTTAGGACAAACTGGCAATTAATGTTAGATCAGTTAAAAGAAAATACTGATTTCTGGAGGACACTGCCCATGTCAGTGGCAGGGAGAATTAACTCAGTCAAGATGGTGGTACTCCCAATATTTTTGTACATTTTTCAGGCACTCCCCTGTTTTATCCCACAAAGTTTTTTTTTAAACAATTAGATGCTGTAATTGTGCCTTTTTTGTGGAATTATAAGAATGTGAGAATATCTAAGAAGCATTTATGTAAAATTAAAAAAGAGGGAGGGTTTGGACTGCCGCAGTTCAAATATTACTATTGGGCAGCCAACCTTAGTATTTTCACGTGGTGGAAAAAGCGGCCCTTTGATTCAGATAGAGATCCATCTTGGCTTAGAATGGAACAAGCATTTTGTAATAAGACGTCTCTTGCTGCTTTTCTTTATAGTCCTACTAAAATTGATCCGGTCTTATTTGATAATCATTTTGTTATAAATAATGCGCTTAAAATATGGTAACAGATCAAAACCTATTTAAAGGCTCCTGACATGTACCTAGATAGTCCTATATGTCAGAACCATGCTTTTTCTCCTGGTTTGCTTGACTCGTGTTTTACACAATGGGAGAAGAATGGCCTACAAAGCATAAAAGATTTGTATATAGATGGGACATTTGCCTCATTTGAACAATTGAAGACATTCAATATCAATATCTCAAGTTTTTATTAGATATCTGCAAGTTATAGATTTTGTGAAAAAACAGATGTCAAATTTGAATGTGATGACTAAGCATAAGGTACTTGAAGAATTATTAAGTTCAATCCTCTGCACCGGAGAGCAATGTCATTTCTACAGTATTCTGTTAAAACAAGAAGCTGTAGATAGAACTACAGTCATACAGGCCTGGGAGATATAATTAGGTCTTGAGACTGATCCAGACAGTTGGGAAGAAGGCCTTGAGAACATACAAACTTGTTCAATTAATGTAAGGCATAATTTAATTCAGTTTAAAACCTTGCATAGAATATATTTATCTAAGGTGAAACTGCACAGCATTTTTCCAGAGGTTTCTCCACTCTGCAATAGCAGAGGGATCTTTGACTCACACACTATGGTTGTGCCCTAAATTACAGGAATATTGGGAAAGCATATTTGATTGTCTAAGGCATTTAAAAAGAATCTCGAATCTTGTCCACTTTTAGCTATTCTTGGGATATCTTCTAGTAATCTAGAAATGTCTGATATACATGAAAGACAAGCTATTTTATTTGGTATAATAATTGCTAAGAGGCAGATAATGTGTTTAATGTAGTGCCTAAAGTTTTATTAGACAGCTGACAATAGTCAGGATAATGCACTTTATCTCTTGTTGTATTGTACACATTAGTCATAAGGGTAGTAGATATTTTATTTTAATATATATTAATAGGATTAAGTGACTCTACAACATTTACGAAGTGTTGTGTGCAAAAATGTCTTTGTAAATTTGTAAATTGTTTTCCTAATTTAATTATTGTCTCGGATTCAATTCAGATAGTATGCACTGAATGTGTATCCATCCACAAGGTCACATACAGGCATCCCCATGGATGCGTGTTACCAGAGAACAAAACGGTTTTAAACAGACCAGAGACAAAAGGTCACAGTCATAATATTATAGGTTTGTGATGAGATCTGAAACCTTCACACCAATATTGTTGCAGCACCGGCAGTGCTCCAAGCATCATAATTACACTGAGTGATGCAATGTCATGGGGAACTTGGAGTTTGGAGGGCTTTTAATTAGAGAGATTTAATTATCCTGATTACAGGAGTACAAAACACCAGGCAATCAAGGGGAAAATGTCAGTTAACATATTAAGCTTGTGACATCAGCCTGAGGTGAAAAAATCTTTCAAGAACTGAGCAAACTCTAGTTACCATAAAACAAAACTAACAGAACTAATAGTAAAGAGTAGACACTGTTCAGAAGTTGAGGTGCTTTAAATGCATGTCAAATCAGAATGTACTTGTAGGGAAAATCTGGTTTAAATTCAGCATGTCATGTCACATTTTATTAAAACCTCTTTCCGCATGACTTCCTGCTCTCTTGCTACTTTACTATGGATATAAAGTGACAAAAGCAAAACAAAAATGTAAAACAGCACAAATCAAAGCAAATAAAACAAACAAATAAAAAAACAAAACAAAGAACATAAAGCAAAGAAAAACATGACAAAGAAAAGCCAAGCAAACAAAAAACACAAAGCAAAGAAAGAAAGAAAGAAAGAAAGAAAAAAAGGCAACAGCAAAAACACTAAACCCAAACCAAATCCCAGTCTTAGTCAATGTAGATGAGTGGCTGGGTGACTTGGTGAGCTGATCCTTCCTCAAAGTACTAGTTTCAACACAGGTTAAAACTTGAATTCACCCAATGAACAGCCTCAACTGAGTGTTTATGGGAGTACTGGAAGAACCTGTAGTGCTTGACTTGACTATTCTCTTTTGTACCTCCTCAAAAAAACTGGAAGAAAAAAAATTAAAAGAGAAAAAGAGAAGGGGAAAGCAAATGGGCATGTTACATAACACCTGCATAAAACATTTTTCACCAGTGTTCCTAGTGCTGGGCGGTTTGACGGGTTTTTTTAAGATTCTGATGGTCACATTTTTTTGCACTGGACCTTTATTTTGGCATATTTTACTGTCAGGAGTGCAAGGAATATATTATATAAACATTGTAAGGGCAATTAAAAATTAATTGTAATCAAATCAGTTCATAAAGCTAACAATTTAGCTTAAAATGTAATCAAATAATTTAATAATTTAAATAAATTAATAATATTAATAAGTAGGCTACATTTTTACTGTGCAATTTGTCATTTCAATGAAGACCTTTGTGGTTATTTTAATAAACAGTGTTCATTATTATTATTATTATTATTATTATTATTATTATTATTATCTCTATTAATTAAAGTATACTCGATTGTACAATAGTATATTTCTGTTATTTCAAGTTATACCGAACTTTTATTTTGACAGCGTCGCGAAGACCTTTGACTTCCTGTGTATATGATATGACAAACGTCGATAGTTTTATCAAATTAAACGGTAAAATGTTCATAAAGTGACTCTAAGAGCAGCTCTGCAGAATAAGTTTGAAAACAGACATTTCAAGCAGCATTAGGTCAAGAAAACAAAAAAACAAGCATTTTAGATGCCATTTAATTTGCAAAGTGGAACCATATTGATTTAGAAGGATACACTTCAAGTCAGTGAACAGCACTGATTTGACATAATGATTAAGGGGTCACTGGCTGACAGGTCTTCCACATGCGGCATTTAATACGGTCATGAATTTCATCCAAAACCTCAGAATATCATCCAGTGAACCCAGTGTAATGGACAGTTTGCAATTCTAATAAGAGGGAATATATTACCATACAGTTCACTCAGGGGAAATTCAGAGTTGTTTTTTGTGTGTTATGATGGCTGTGAGTGTCTTTCTGACAGCAGCTGTACTCACATTAAATGACATGAATTGCATCTGGAGCAGAGGTGTTTTCGATTGTGCAGGCAAAGTGATTGTGTTTGTATAGTCTCTCTTTCGCTGTATGTGGTGAAGCACACACATTAAAGTCCATGTAAAGCAATATTAAATATGTGTTCTGAGTTTGTCAACCCCACAGAAAAATGTGTTAACCACCCAGCTAAATTTGAATGATAAAAGAAATCCGCTAAATAAATAAAATAAGTTCTTGAAAGAATAAGCAGTATTCTCTGCTAAATATCAGGAAGAAAAAAAAAAGTTAGCAATTATGTAACTAGCATAACCGAACTTAGCCAAGTTAGGCTAATCAATAAATAACACAGAACAAAACATTTTTCCACATTCCCATTTTATTAGGGCCCAAGCACCAATGGTGTGAGGACCCTATTGTAATTGCTCAGTCAATTATTCTTCTTCTCCGAAATAAATCGCAATTTTGAGGGCCTAAACATGCTCGAAAACTCATGAAACTTTGCACACGCGTCAAAATTGGTGAAAATTTACGTCTGATATAGGTTTCAGAATTAGGTGTGGCAAAATGGCTCGTTAGCACCACCTACAAAATTTCCATTAAGCGCCCTTCACGCTACGTTACACGTACAAGTATGAAATTTGGTATCCACATGTAACACCCCAATACCTACAAAAAAGTCAGTGGATGCAAAATCTGAAAAACCAACAGAAAGTGAGATTGTACGTTGTACTTTAACGAACTTCTCCTAGAGATTTTATCAGATAAACATCATGTCCAACCTGCCCCAAACTTCACATGTGTGATGAGTCCTGGCCTGAAGACATCTATATGCCAATATTTAGTTAGTCATAGCGTCACCTGCTGGCAACAGGAAATGGCATTAATCCACCTCTTCTTGATTTCAAACCATGACCGAGCTGTTTTGTAAATGATCACAACCAGGTAATATGCATTTACGTGACAAAGGCATAGTAGCTAGCTAGCAAACTGTAGGCTATAGTAATGGTCACTCACGACTGAGCGGGCAAACCACTGTTGCTAATGCACTCTAGTTATTATAGTGTTAGGGGAAGGGCAATGCTCGGTGGCTCCAGTGCACCATCGAGCCATGATTTCAGGCCCGCCCAAAAAATGTGTTTAGAAACAAATCTCTAAATTGCCTTTACACAGATTTTAAATCAGTGTCCATTCGGCACCTGTATAATATTTCTGTCTCCACAGATTACTGACAAGAGTAAGTTTTGCTTAGCCAATTTCGTTTCATATCAGCTCTGTCCCAAACGCAGACATGTCAGTCAATCTCTGGCAGTCTGAGTGATGAGGGAGCAGTGGATGGATGGAGACTTGCACACAGACATCCTTGAGCAGAGTCAATCAAACTGCAGAAACTTCAAAACTCCCTGTTGATTGTGATTCCTGAAGCTCGTTGAAGCACAAGCTGTGTAACTGATAACATTCAATGTTCAATCACTCCACTCTCAAAAAACAAGGCATAACCTACTGACAAAAATGTTGATGTATATGCACACAAAAGCTCTTTAAAATCAACAGCACTGCTAAATTTACATTGTTCCCCACTATATTTAAATGTACGTCTCATGATTAAAACATGACTAAACTGTAACAGCCAGGAAAAGATGGTGTTTGTTTGTGTATGTGTTCATGATAGAGAGAAAGGGAGAAATATATTCTTAAAATGTTCAAAGTAGGTGGGAGAAAAACTAGATTTGCATTTTCAGAAGGAAATACCAGATCTCGCAAGGCAGTAGGAGAGTAAATGTCAAGAAGTTTAAGTTTTAGGCTGCATGCAGAGAATGCATGTCAACATTACAATTTAGAGAATCTGGTATCGGAGGTAACTATCAAATATCTGTGGTTTCAGAAATGTACATATAATCATGCAGTTAGTTAACAAAGTTTCTGCACATTTGTTTCTGCATAAAAAAAAATAAATAAAAAAAACACAGAGCTGCTTTACCAATGATGAAGAAGAAGAAGAAAAAGAATGAGAAGGTGAAGGTGAAGAATGAGAAGAAGAAGAATGAGGTGGCAATGGATAAAAATGAGAAGTTGAAGATGATGTCAAAGATGAAGAATGAGAAGGTGAAGAAAAAGAATGAGAAGGTAAAAGTGAAAATGAAGAAGGAGCAGCAGAAGATAATGAGTAACAGTAAGAAGGTGAAAAAATGATGATGAATAAGAAGGAGAAGAATAAGAATGTTTGATGAATATCAATCCAATTCTGCCATGCAAGCACTGAAACACAAACACAAAGAAAGTAGTGATTAAACATGAGAGGGTGTGGCTATAATCGTGCCATAGGGGATCTCTGACATCAATCAGTCGTCTTCAAAGCAGATAAGCCTGGTCTGGAAAAATGACATCTACAGAACATCGAGAACAGAGCCTGTGGCTCTGATATGAACTCACCCGAGTCAAGACAAAGGGAAGATAACTAAAGACTGTGATCTCCCTATTAAATATGTTTCTTATTAGAGAGAGCCCTCAGTTCAAAGCTGAGCACAAAAAACCCTAGCTACAGATCATTAGACAAGCATCAATATTACTCGATCGAATTTATGATTTTTACTTGGTGGATAAAACTTTTAATAAAACACTGAAGAAAGGACCTTTTTAAGAAAAATAATAATATAATAATAATAATAAATAAAAACGTTATTTTACATTAAAACTAAAGTTACAATACTAATATTTATGGCTGTCCTAACATTTTGAAATGTTAAACCATCAAATTTTTCTTCGTGAGAAACCCACATGAAGGCCTTAAAACATCTCTTTTGTTGATAAGCACTTCTCCTTACAAGTATGGGATAGGGATACTCCGATCAATCAACCGCAGATGATAAAAAAAGGCTATCGCTCAAAATGCCATAACTTTTAATACAGTTTACATGATTGTGAACAAGCCCAAACTTGATTTTATGACCCTTCATAAATACTTTCTAATAGTGTTGTCAAAAATATCGATATTTCTATATTGAACTGAAATATCTGAAACAATTCCAATACTCCTTTTCTGTGGTGGCCGAGAGAGCGGTTGCAACTGAAGAAAGCACATGCTAATAGAAAAAACACCAGGGAATTAACAAAACATCTTCATTAATTTGACTCACAATGCAACCAAATACAGAAACACGCTGCAAACAGCACAAAGCTCAACATCCTGCAACTGAAGAAAACCCATGCAAATAGAAAAAACACCAGGAAATTAACAAAACCTCTTCATCATCTTGACAACACGTGCAGCAAATACTCACAACACAATCAAATACAGAAATGCACATATTACTCATTCCCACAGGTTTCATACTCAAACCAAAAGCATGCGCACCACTGCACTTTATAAGTGCTACGCACATAAAGCCACCTCTCAAACAGCTCACAGGTACCAAACTGAGCCACTTTTTCATGGCTTATTGCACTTAAAAGGTTAAATACACACAAAATGATGTCAAAATGCCCATCTTGGCGAGTATTCAGGTAAATACAGTCAGTTTTGGACTAAATAGTTAAAAAAGAAATGGTATGTTGTGTAAAAGTATATTGGATCTGTGCATTCACTCTTAAAGTGACAGCAGCCTGCTATCTGTCATGTTAATCAAAGAACAAAAGACAAAAAGAACATCACTCACTGCTCTTGACTGAATAACTTTTGTAACTTTAATTGTAAGCATTAATCTGCAATTTTACATTGAAGACTATACGGTGTTATTTTACATTTAATTACATTATTTTCTGTAGTATTTCTTACCCAAATACTACTGTTAGATCCACCAGAAAAACTTCAATTCATGTTTATTTAATTTATCTCTTTATTCTATTGTATTTATTTGTGCCATTGTTTGCAATTTGTTTATTTGCTGTTATTTTATTACTGATGGTTTACTTTAGTTCAAAGTTTCAAATAAGCCCTCCATGTGCTTTGTGTAAGATATTGCAAAAAAAATATAAAATTATTAAAATAAAAAGTATCTACATGGCAGTTTTCCCCTTAGATATCGAAAATAGCATTAAATATTGATATTTTTCAAGGTATCATATTTAGAAATTCCAGTATCATGTCAACACTACTTTCTAATAGTCATTATGTCAAGTATAATTTTTTTAAATTATATATATATATATATATATATACACACACACACATACACATACACACACATATATACACACATATATATATATATACATACAGATAACACAGTCACTTTTTCTGGGGGGTTTTTTTTAGCACTGTTGCAACATTAGAACCTCCAACATGATCAAAATCTCTTTTCTTCAAAATGTGAAAGGTTTTCTATCAAATGAGACCATGTACTTGAGGGTACCTTTTTTGTTTGTTTGTTTATGTATGCCACTTAGACATAAAATCATTAAAAATGCCTTCAGGGTGCAAGTTGTTACAGTCAACAGAAAGTTTACATAATATTTATATAAAGCTTCTAATGATCGGGTTCAGGAGATAAGAGAAGCAAGGAAAACCCCTGCATTGAGAGCACTCCTCATTGCTGCTCTCAGATCCTCCCCACCCCTCCATCCCTCCTTTCTCCTCTCTTCCTCTTAACTGGCCTGAATGCTTAATCGTGCCTCGATTCCCCAGTGGAGTAAAAACAGACTGGAGGTCCCATTGGCTGAGCCATGAGGTGTGTGGTCTGTGATGCTGCGCTCTAATTGGTTAACAATCTGAGGGCAGAGTTAAGAGGTCCCCAGTTACCAGCTGGGAAGGGCAGGGCAGGGCATGTCTTCAGCCATGACAAAACACACAATACACACATGCACATACAAGCTCCTTGGTGGACAAAGAACCAAAAGGCAGAGTGTACGAGTCAGGGGTGTCTGACCTCAGAGATCTAATTATGCATACAAAGTATAATCCGTAAAAAATTTATATTAACTTCAGAACTACACAAATAATCATCAGCCACTTTGTCAAAAATTATTTTAACTTCCATTTACATTTTTTTTTAAATGTTTTATTGCTTGGTCGATGTCGTTGTGGGTTTTGTTTCTTTTGCTGTTATAGGCTGTAAGGACCTTTTGAATTAACTGAAATCATTTGGAACTGTTTGATATGGAACTGTAATGCGGTCAAGACCTGCCTATAACTACCTTAGCCGTGCGTTTCCCTGAAAATAATTACACACCTTAGAACGTTTATCAACCAATCAGATTCGAGCATTCAACAGTATAAAATGTTTTATTTAATCCATTTCCATTGGGACTACATGAATAATTTCCACTGACGTTAATTCAAAACTGCATGAAAAGGGCAGGGATTTGTTGTTCTCAGTATGCATTTTCCATTTTTAAGCATACTTAAATATAATTAAAATTTATTTTATACACTTAAACCATTACCATATTCCATATCTCGATGATATTAAAGCGTCAACGGATTTTACATTAGGAAAAAAAAAATCAACATCCATGAGTGAATGAGAAAAAAAAGTGCAGGGTGTTATTAAGTATAAAAGCCATAATAAACTGATTTATTTCAGATTTATTCTGAGGTACAGTAAAGATTATGTACATATTTTTGTGCATAGACTCAAATTCTTTTTTGGGGTGACTGATATCAAGCTAAACAGTTGAAACTATGGATTCATGTGTTTCCAGAAACCAAACAGGTGCTGGAATTGTTGCACTCACTAACCCATTTAAAGCAGGACAGGACCTGAGCATCAGACTCAAGGGAAGCTACAATGCTATCAAATCAATGCAGCATTATGTAAGAGTAACGGTCTCCACTAACCTCTGAACAGCTCAGAGATTGCTGTAATGGTCTCTCTCCTCTCTCTCTGTCTTAGACTGCCAAAACATTCATTGTTTATGAATAATGAATTAAACACCATATAATAAAAGTGAATGGGGATAGAAGGTAAAGGTATCGTTAAGGGTATGGTCCATACGATTTGTGTGTCACATTCCAAGTCTTCTGAAGCAATATGGAAGCTAATTTAGAAAATGTTTAGTCACTATTCAGAGATACTACAGCACACAGAACTTGTGTGTAAAGACCCCGTATACTTCAAGCGAAATCAAAGAACGAACTGGTGTGATGTAATTTCGAACAAAATCAGGCCAAACTAAAGTTAGTCTGGAGTTAAAAAGTTAACTTTGTCTGGTAAATACCTTTGAACTACCATTGGTCTGTGGTTATACGTAATAGGTAGGTGTGGCTCTGTGGCCCTGCTTTCTTTGACATGGAAATCTCTCTGGTTCATTTCTCCTGTTCAGTCCGTCAAGGTCAGACGTCTGTGAGTAAAAAAAGCATGAACACACTGAAGAACTGCTTTATAGCAGAAATTGAAGTTGCAATTCTAATTGAAAGTCATGTTTAATACTATAAAGCAGCTTGCTTTAATGCAATCTAAAGTGCTATATAAATAAACCTGACTTGACTGGAGTGTCAAATTGCTGAGCTCGTGCAAACATATCCATGTCACTATGGTCAGATGTTTTCTTACCGCTGTTATTTTTGTTGTGTAACCTTATAGTTACAGTACTGTTCTGAATATGAGACTGCTTTTTTTCTTAGAAATACATCTGAAAAAATGGGTTTGTCATATTTTCAGGGTCTAGACTTTTACATATCAATAATACACCTGCAACATTAGGAGGCCAATAATAGGCCAAATATGTGTAATACGGCCAAAAAATATGGTGTGTCAGAGAGTAATGTTAGAAGTCTTAAAAAATGCTAACACAAAAAGAAAAGCTTACCGTCTAAGAGCAGCGTTAATTATGTTTGCGTGCCTCGCTGACAGGACCAAACTTCCCCCATACATGATTTTAAAATGTAAAGACAGTACCCAGATTTCAACTACAATAAGATTTAACATTGTTTTCACTATGAGATGGATAGCCTAATTGTTATATAATTCAGATGGGCTACAGGTTATTTTTATGGTATGCCAAAAAGTGTTTATTTTATTTTTAAATGTGATCGTTGGTACAAAAATATTTAATATGAAAATTATTTTCAAATAAAAGCATGTTCTTTATAAAAAAATTCTTTATAAAATACAAAATTTGGTCTTCAAAAAGCCTTTTTTCAAAAGGTACATTTTGAAAAGGAGGGGTCGTCTTATATTCAGAACAATATGGTAATATTTACATATTCATCCAAATCCCACTCCCTACTAAGTAGGGCCTACGGGATGCTGCGCATACACGGTCAACACAAAATGAATGAATCACTCTCTGAGGCAACTCGTTGTTTCAGAGTCATATTAAAGATTCATTCAAAATTAAAGCTGCAAGCAGCATTTACCGGGGTTCATGCACTTTAAAGCCTTTAAGCACATATGCATAAAAAGATATGCATTTTTAAGGTTTTATTAAGCAAGTACTGTATGTAACAACTTATGATATATGCTAAAACATACACAGAGAAAGAAAATGCTTAAACGATAATACTTGATAAATACTAAGCATGCTTACAAACACACACACACACACACACACACACACACACATTTTCTTGTAGATTCAGTATTTGAAATACATGATGGTTAAAGATGTTTTCTGCAAATCTCAGTAAAACATCCTTTTCAGGTTTCATTTTACTCATAATGTGGCACAACTGTTACAACTAATATTCTAATGAAAATGTATTGATGAATTTTGACAAAAAGTGACAGTATATGTTAAAATAGTCTAAATATGAATTATAGAACAATATTAGTGAGTAGTATGACAAAATTACTATTTTAAACAGCGGGTGGCAGCAGAGGACCTCTTATTGGCTCACTTTCATTAACTTTCATTTTAAAAGTGTCTGTTTTGTGTTAAGTTTATTTTCCATGTTAACTCCATTAATTAAATGTGCTTACACACACATTTTGTTGCAGATATGGATATTTGAAATCAATAATAAGGTAAGAAAATGCAGATTCCAGGTTCCTCCTTTAAAAATCATAATTTTCAGGTCTCAAAGTAATTGTAATGTTATATTATTGCAAAAACATACAACAAATGAAGTAGAAAACCTTGACAAAATGTGATTTGTAATGTTATATGGATTTATATAGTTTAAAAGGGATTTTAAATGACAAAACCTTAAAAAACTTGAACTACATTAGTGGCCTTGTGCTGCCAACTGGTGGCACAAAATGAGAGTGTCAGGTAATTTACTATAGAAAAAAATACAGGTGCTGGTCATATAATTAGAATATCATCAAAAAGTTGATTTCACTAATTCCATTCAAAAAGTGAAACTTGTATATTATATTCATTCATTACACACTGATATATTTCAAATGATTATTTCTTTTAATTTTGATGATTATACCTGACAACTAAGGAAAATCCCAAATTTAGTATCTCAGAAAATTAGAATATTACTTAAGACCAATACAAAGAAAGGATTTTTAGAAATCTTGGCCAACTGAAAAGCATGAACATGAAAAGTATGAAAAGTATGACCATGTACAGCACAGCAACCAATACTTAGTTTGGGCTCCTTTTGCCTGAATTATTGCAGCAATGCGGCATGGCATGGAGTCGATCCGTCTGTGGCACTGCTCAGGTGTTATAAGAGCCCAGGTTGCTCTGATAGTGGCCTTCAGCTCTTCTGCATTGTTAGGTCTGGCATATCGCATCTTCCTCTTCACAATACCCCATAGATTTTCTATGTGGTTAAGGTCAGGCGAGTTTGCTGGCCAATTAAGAACAGGGATACCATAGTCCTTAAACCAGATACTGGTAGCTTTGACACTGTGTGCAGGTGCCAAGTCCTGTTGGAAAATGAAATCTGCATCTCCATAAAGTTGGTAAGCAGCAGGAAGCTTGAAGTGCTCTAAAACTTCCTGGTATACGGCTGCGTTGACCTTGGACCTCAGAAAACACAGTGGACCAACACCAGCAGATGACATGGCACCCCAAACCATCACTGACTGTGGAAACTTTACACTGGACCTCAAGCAACGTGGATTGTGTGCCTCTCCTCTCTTCCTTCAGACTCTGGGATCCTGATTTCCAAAGGAAATGCAAAATTTATTTTTATCAGAGAACATAACTTTGGACCACTCAGCAACAGTCCAGTCCTTTTTGTCTTTAGCCCATGCGAGACGCTGTCTGTTGTTCAAGAGTGGCTTGACACAAGGAATGTGACAGCTGAAACCCATGTCTTGCATACGTCTGTGCGTAGTGGTTCTTGAAGCACTGACTCCAGCTGCAGTCCACTCTTTGTGAATCTCCCCCACATTTTTGAATGGGTTTTGTTTCACAATCCTCTCCAGGGTGCGGTTATTCCTATTGCTTGTACACTTTTTTCTACCACATCTTTTCCTTCCCTTCGTCTCTCTATTAATGTGCTTGGACACAGAGCTCTGTGAACAGCCAGCCTCTTTTGCAATGACCTTTTGTGTCTTGCCCTCCTTGTGCAAGGTGTCAATGGTCTTCTTTTGGACAACTGTCAGCAGTCTTCCCCATTATTGTGTAGCAGAACTAGACTGAGAGACCATTTAAAGGCCTTTGCAGGTGTTTTGAGTTCATTAGCAGATTAGAGTGTGGCACCAGGTGTCTTAAATATTGAACCTTTTCACAATATTCTAATTTTCTGAGATACTGAATTTGGGATTTTCCTTAGTTGTCAGTTATAATCATCAAAATTAAAAGAAATAAACATTTGAAATATATCAGTCTGTGTGTAATGAATGAATATAATATACAAGTTTCATTTTTTGAATGGAATTAGTGAAATAAATCAACTTTTTTATGATATTCTAATTATATGACCAGCACCTGTATGGTTTTAAAGGTTTTTTGACAGTTATAGTGCCACCTATTGCCTGATCCACTTTTTTGGCGTGTCCTCAAAAGTGTGTCCATACATATGTGTGCATATTTTGGTGAAAATATCTAATTTCATGTTAAAGTTATAGACACATATATATGAGAGCATAAAAAATGACCCATGAACGACTTTGATTAGTTAGCAAAAGTAGGTTTTTCACATAATCATGAATAGTTAATGAACGATTTGATTGACAGCACTGGTTCTTGAGGCAAAGTTGTTAAGAATGTGGAGATCGATCCAATGATATGCATATAGTGTGGATCTGTGAAACACCACGTGATTACAGAGGCGTAAAACCTCATTAGCACCAACTAGTGGCTGATTTCTTTCAAAATTCTTACAGACCTCTAGACCCATGAGTTGAACATGCCCACCGAGTTTCGTTCCGATCGGCCTCCGTTAACCTTGTCTAATAGGTGCTCAAACATCATTGGCAGATGGCGGCCATGTTTTTTGAGATACGCCAATGTCCTCATAGACTATCATGCGCCCTTGGACCTAGACACTGCATGCCAAATTTCAAGTCGATCGGACTAAAGGTTGCATAGTTACAGCTGTTTTCTTGTTTTTTTCAAGTTATAGTGTCCAATTTTTTTATCGTGACCAAAGACTCAGCCCATACATGTGTACCGAGTTTGATGCAAATGTCTCATTTCGTTCTCGAGTTATAGACATTTTAGTAAAACTCCGTCCTCATCATACATTTTGGTGCCCCTTAGCAACCGGGAATCAAAATTTCAACTTTTTTTTTTGATAACTTTTGATATTCAGAATCCATAGAACAATTTTGCACTGGTTTGGTTCCAATCGGGCGAAAAACCTAGGACTTGACATTTGATATTCAACCGTGTTTTGATCTGCCTGCACTGACACCATTGTATGCGAACTGAACTGAGCTGGATGATGACATCACTGTTTACTCCAGTGCTGATATAGATAAATTAACAAAATAAATAACTATTGATTCTTACATCGGAATTAATCTATACTGAATTTACTTAAAATGGATAATGACACCATTTTCTTTAAGAGCTGCTGTGCAGCCAAAATTATATACCAGTTATCACTGTAAAGCTGCTTTGACGCAATCTGCATTGTTAAAAGCGCTATATAAATAAAGGTTACTTGACTTGACTAGTTTGCAAAAGTAGGTTTTGGACAAAATTCAAAATGGCGGAACATTTTTCCAGGCGGAAATGAAATCGGAGATATTTGTTTTGTCCGTCTTGAGCCAAGGATTCCAATGATATAAGACAAAAGGTCTAGGAGTTATAAGCGAATTTCAACTTTTGATCGCTGTAGCGCCACCTATTGGCCGATTTGGACGAGTTCAGGTATCTGAGTAGCGAGCAATATATATCTGAGTATCATCTGACAAAGCTTCAAGTCTCTCGGCCTTATGGTTTGGGATGCCCGATCAGTTTTAGGGAAGAAGAAAAATAATACAAATCTGAGCAATTACAATAGGGTTCCAGCACTTGAAAAAAAGTGCTTGAACCCCTAATGAACGAATCGTTCATGAACGACACGTCACTACAAAACACACCACAGTGTGAGCTTGAAGTGAATGCATTTCCTCTCTGATCGTCTCAAACACACGACCACTAAACAGTGCTGTGAGATCCAGTGAGCAGCATTCCAGATCGGTGCAGAGTTCTCCCATACAAACCACAAATCAAATGATTAATGATTTAAACTAGTTTAAGGCCAGATGAAACAGCGCTGACATTCTCACCAACACTGATACGGAAAACAGGAGAAACACTGAGCCACAACAATACAGTTAGAAGGCTTTTCAATCCACAAGCTGCCAACATTTACCATGATTTAGTGTAGTAACACTAACTGAAACTATGATATGTGGCAGAAATGTGGGATATTCATATTCATTCAGTTTTTTTTATATTATGAATGTAGACATTAAATGTATTGAGTTATGGAATATAATTAGGCTACAGTATTTTTGTTATTAAGCTATAGCAGTTTTTGTGCACTTATTTTATATTAAATTTCTTTAAGCAACTGTTTTTCATAACAAATAGGTTACCATAGAAACAATATAGTTAGTATGCATTTTTTCTCCTTCTGCTGAACACAAAAAGTTTTTGATAATCAAACAGTTTTGGTTCCCACTGACTTTCATTGTATTTTTTGTCCATAAAATGGAAGTCAATTGGATCCAAAAATGTTTAGTTACCAACATTTTTCATAATATCTTTTAGGTTCTACAGAAGAAATTAGGCCTGTAGTCATACAGGTTTTTGAACGACATGAGGGTGAGTAAATGATTCAGAATTTTTTGGTGGACTATCCCTTTAAGGGTGGGCTCTTTTCTGCCAGTAAGCAACAACCTAGCAACACCCAAACAACCACAACGCAACATTATAAAAAAATAAATACATTTTTCAAATTCAAATTGTGTGCATGTGTGTGTGCGTGTGCGTGTGTGAATATGAATATGACACAGAACAGGACTTCAAAAAGAGATGCAGATATACAGGAAGTGACAGGAGGAGGGATCATCTCGGTGAGTGAGAATAATCCCACGAGACGCATGTTCTACCAGCAGGATTCAGTCTAACAAAGAGAGTTTGACCACAGCTGCTGAATCTGAACACACACACACACACACACTTCACATCAATGTCTGACTAAGTTTACTGCCTCTCAACCACTCTGAAAAGAGGAAACCATGACAACAGAGCAGTAGAGGAGGCAGGAGATGATATCAGCGAGGCAGCTGGAGAAAATGCTGTGAGGAGGTGGAAGAGAGATCCATAGAGATGAACTGAATATGTGGCTTTAATAACCAGAACGAATCCCTTTTACATTCCAGAGATTGAAATGAATAGATAAACAAATTAATGAAGAGATACATAAATACAATTATTTATTTTTATGTTTTCAGAAAACAAAAAATTCTGGCAATGTGAATCCTCAATTGGCATGTTATGAAAACATCAAATACAATATATACCGCTGTTAATGTACTCTCACTAATACTGATATTAGCCTCTACGGAAAGATCACTGCATTTGAAATGTACATCTTTTATTAAGCAAGAAAGCCTTTTAATGTTTAATAACACCCATAAATTATTAAATGGCTGTACATTTTTTTAACAAGGCTGTACCTTCAGCACTGAACAAAAAAAAGGTTCAAAGAACAATAAAAACAGTATCAGGCAAAGCTAACACAGAAACACTGTTATTGTTACAGAAAATGAGGCTTGTTACTGTATGTTAATGAGTTGCTGGATAATTTGTTAAAGACCTCATGATTGACAAAGACAGAGGAGGGCTTTGATTTGGGTTTGTGTTTTTAAGGGCCTCTTAACTTGTAAGGTAATCAAAACCAGACAAAAGCTGAATGATGTTTTACCCTTGTGAGGTAATTTAGAACAAAATATCAGGAGCTGAAACCTCTCACTGCTTTTTTGTTTTAACAAAGTAGAGAAAAATAAGTAAAATAGAGTAAAATAACAAACATTCAAATGGAATAGAATTTGTTTTATATTCAGAAGAGGAATAACACAATAGTATTAAATTAATCAAAATGAAACAAGAAATAAAACAAAGCAAATTATATATTTAAAAAATATATTAAAAATAAAGTATTATCATTTTATATAATTCTGAAATAAAACAAAAGTGCAGAGATAAATAAACAAATTTTTTTTAAAAGTGATTAAGATAAAAATAAGTAAAAAGGTTTGTCAATAATTATAATAATCTATTTAGTATAATTGCAATAATCAGTGTATTACCTCTACTATGGTGTTCAAAACATTCAGATACCTAATCATATATAACAAACAAACAAGCAAATAAACATCCATGGTAGTAAAACAAATTAATCTTGCTTCCTGCTCCCTCAGTGCTGAAGCATTTGAGCACTGACATGGTAACACAGACATCCCCAAACCACACACAAACACAAAAACACATGCACAACATGTATATAGGGAGGATAAGGGAAATCCCTGAAAGCCCTTTATGTAACTCAACCTTATAGCCGGAGCAAATGAACGGCAGACTAAACAACCACAAGTGCATCTCCTCAGCCCAGCATTACCCACAAACCCCTACTGACAGCTTCTGTCCACATGACTTCCACCCAGAGATAAAGAGCCCATCTGACTGTAAACAGTCAACACAATATTTGAATATTCATGAGAACGGCATGTACTTTTGGTCTCACACACAAATTTGGTATCACTGTTCACCATGAATGATATATTTTTAATAAGTGCATGGAACCTCGAGAAGGATGAGAGTGAGGAAAGAAGGAAGACTGGGATGAGAGAAGGAAAACAAAAGGTAGAGAATGACAACGAAAACAGGGATAAGTGAAGGAAGAAGAGAAAAGAGGTAAGAGAGAAGGAAAAGAGAAGCTAGAAAAATTAAAAGAAAGACAGGAATGAGAGAGGGAAAAGAGTAGAACGAAGAAAAGGAAAGTAGAGAGAAGGAGAAGAGAAGGAAGACAGGGATGAAAGTGGTAAGAAAGGGAAAAGAGAAGGAAAAGAGACTGTATAGAAAGATAAGACATAAGACATACTATTATAATATTTATTAATATTTTGAATATTTGATGTGCTTTTTTCATTTTATCTTTGATTTTTATATTCCTATATAGTTTTATTTCAGTTTTAGTTTTTTAAATGTTAGTATCTGTCAATTTTCAAAGCAACATTTCTAATTAAAGTATTGATTTTATTTTATCTAATATTTATATTTTATTTTATTTTAACTTTAATTCAATAACTACAATTTTTTTTTTAACAGTTTCCGTTTTAGGGTGGACAGGGAACACCGGAAGGAGGACAGGGAAGAAAGACATGATATAAATGAGAGAGGAAAGAAAAAAAAAAAAGAAAAAAAATGGAAGAGAGAGGGGAAGACAAGGAAAAAGCCGGAATATGAAGCAAAGGGACTTTTTAATTACAATAACAGTATTGAAGTGGTACTATGGCACAGTAATATATTAGATAAGAATACCAATGTACAGTATTTTGATATACACCATGGTACTATTTTACTACCATATTAATGTATCATTGTACTTGTTTAAAAAGGGCTGACAGGCATCACAAAACAACAAACACAACATGCCTAAGAGCCTCCTTCACATACAGCAAAAGATAAAATTATTAGCACACACACGAGCAGAGATGTTGGAACGAGGAGGAAAGAGGCTGTATACATACTGCTGTAGAGAGTGTCTATCCAGGAGAGCCTGGGCAGCTCACGAGTGCTCAGGTGCTCCATCCCCCCGCCTGCCGTCTCCTCCAGTGCTGCGTCTCCTCCAAACACTCCCCCCGATCTCTTCCCTTACTCTATCTCTCCCTTTACTCGCCCACAACTCGCCTGATCTCCTTAGTGATTATGGGAGGAAGTGGACATATCTGAGTTTGAGATACAAAACCGATGTGTGTTGCTGAGGAGAGATCCACACATCAGTGTGTGTTCATTCGTACTACAGCTCCTCACATGTAAGACAACAGGCTGGAGCCGCTCGCTGCCAACGGTTGCTATGGGAAGGAGAGGCACTCCTCTCTCTCTCTCTCTTTCGCTCGCTCACTCATTCACTCTTGTTCAATCCCCTTTTCTTCAGTCCACTGCCTCAATTTTGTAATTTCATTCACTCTTATCTCTTATAGTAGTGGTTGCTAAGGCAAGTACCATTTTACTATTGTTTATAATTAGGGTTATGGATTAGAACTTTTTGTGATTTCGATTTTTTACTTAAAACAGCAGTGGGGGAAAAAAAAAAAAACCTGCCTTAAGGTGCAAAATTTAGTTGAAATTTCATGGACAAAAAGGTCCATTGTATATTGTCATTAGTGTAGCAACATATAAAGCTCACAGAAGTCAGTGTCAAACCAATCAGATTTAGCTTGAAGTATATTGGGGCCTTTACAGTAAAAACTGAAGTTGCAATTCTATTGGAAAGCAACACTGACACTTTTTTTTCCTTTTTTTTTTTTTTTTTTCATATTTAGTACTGTAAAGCTGCTTGCTATTGTATAAAGTGCTATACAAATAATTGTGACAAGACTTGGCAGGAGTGTCAAATTGCAGAGCTCATGCAAACATATCGAACAATGTAAGGCTACATTCAGACTTTCAGTCCAAATCTGATTTTTGTGCATATCTGATTGAAATCTGATCAGATTTAGCAAGTGTGAACAGCAATAAACAAATAAATAAAAATCACATGAAATGTGGTTAACAAATAACAAATCCATTCCAAGCTACATTCATATGTGGTTTGAAATCCTATTCACATTTCTGGAAATCTGTTTCAGTTTGACCGCTCTGTTCGAATTTTGCATGGTTTATGTGACTGTAATGCCATGTAAAACATATACATCACACGTTGTTATAGGAAACATGCTGAAAGTCACTGTAGAAACAAGGTGGTGTTGTTGCAAAGTGCCAGACGAGCAGAAAATGACAATATAACGGAGACATGTTTTGAGACAGACAGAGATGACAGTACGTAATAAAGGCGCTCATACCAGCCTGCTATGTTTCTGCTGCTGCCTCATAAGACGCAGTAGTGCAGTAGTCCACCGCGGCAGCTGCACACTGTCATGTTGTAAATAGGACAGCATCTTATATAGATGAGATGCAAACCCCACTGTAACGACTGAGACAAATCAGACACAATTATTTGTTGATTTAACAATTGTTTAAAACTCATTGCCTGTGGGCCCGCCTTCCCCCCACCATATGCTTAACCCAGAGAGAAAGAACTCTTGCCTACTACAAGAGTCAAATTAACAGCTTAAGTTGTTTTATATTTCTTCACCCAACGCAGAAGATATTGATTACAACTTCGGACCGAACCATCAAGGATTTCTCCTCAGCCTGCAGATCCGATGCTCCTCCACAATTAAAGGCATTTTGCTAGTATCATACATTTTAACACTAAACAGCGAATTAATTTGTGAACCACCTTTGTTAGCAATGGTGCATTATTACTGAGAAAACTGATGGTCTTTTCCAGATTGTTTTTGACTTTTCCCCCATAGCTTCATTTCCTGTCCCACTTCCGGTTCAACTCTATCATTGCAAATTTTTTACCTATGTATGTGTGTGACCTGCGTGTATGGTATGTGTTTGTTAGTTTAGTTATGTGTTTTGTGATTTAGTTGTGTCTCAACTTGTGCACAATACATATTTGGTTCTGACTCTCTGTCTGCAATAGATTGCCTTTTAAATTATCAGATCTTATTACCAGCTCTCAGTGCTTATTACAAAGCACTGTAAAGGCTAAGAAAGAATTATTTTTTTGTGGCCATGAAAAATACCATTCTCTTAGAATTAATTAATAATCAATACTCATTGTTCACAGGATGAACTGATTTATTGATTGTAATTTTAATGTAGCTACATCAAGTTAATCTGATTAACTGATTCAAATATTCATAATTAACCATAATTAATAATCATAATGAGTTGTGGATAATTATTAATATTTCCCTTTTGAGCTAATTTGCTACACCACCATGTTGTGGTTGTTGTTTTTGGAGTATGCCTACCAACGCAATGTCATTGCCACAGAAATGCAGATATTCCATAAAACGAAAGAGCAGCATGGACATAATATACATAATATCGGATTTGGACTGACAGTCTGAACACAGCAAAAAGAACTTCCCCGTGAGTATATCGGGGCCTTAAGTTATATCTGGAGACCAGAATATCACAGAGACTTAAAGGGATAGTTCACCCATGAATGAAAATTCTGTCATAATTTACTCACACTCATGTGGTTCCAAACCTGTATGACTTTCTTTCTTTTGCTTTCTTTCAAGAATTTTGGTAACCAAATCATTTTGGTGACCACTGACCTTCAATTTATTGACAAAAAAGACATTTCAAAACATGCTTTTTTATGTTCTGCAAAAGAAAGAAAAAGACTTACAGGTTTGGAACAACATGAGGGTAAGTAAATTATGACACAATTTTCATTTCTGGGTGAACTATAAGAGTGGACTATTTTGGGCCAGTACACAAATATCCAACACCCATAACACCCTAGCAACCACAGATGATACTGTTCATTCAAATTCCTCTTCCTCTCAGGCATCTCTCATCCCTCTAATCTCTCCTTTCTCTCTCCGTAAGCAGCCCTTATATTAGGCGTCCTCCTCAGGGATTTGGGGTGATGTGGTAACACCCTCCTGCTCTCCAGAAAACACAGGGTGTGTGTTAGGGTTGGGCAATATAAAATAATATATACCATAATATTTTTTCTGCCTTTGGATGATACTTAATGTATGTGTCATTGTTTTTGCATTTGTTCTTATGGCTTTAGAGGAACCACATCAAGATTAAGTTATTATACAAGTTAAAAATAATTAAGTTTATACTGTCTTTACTGTCTAATTAAGTACATACTGTCTAGCTCAAATTTCAGCTCAATATTCAGACAATATGTGTTTATATAATGCTGCAATTTGCAAGGGGAATCATACATGTTTCTCATTACATGAAAAAAAGTAAAGTAAAGTAAAAAAAACAACAAAAAAAAAACATTAACATTATCATGAGAAGGATCTAGAAACTGGTCTGATGTTTTACTATAGGAAAACCTACTGGGCAAAGCACAATGACTAATGCAACATTTAGAATGTCGCTTATTTTTCTCTTTGTCTCGAAATCATTGCAAATATATTCTGAATATTCAAAACATTGCCTAGTGTGTGTGTTTACACGCTCTGAAGAAAGAATGCTAAACCAGGACCGCTAACCTAAGGAGATGAGCGAAATCTCTAAACTCTGGAGGACAGAAGATGGATGGAGAAACACACGCAGCAGGACGCTGGTTCCAAAGACATGAAAAAAAAAAAAAAAAAAATCAGGAATGTAGATAGACGGAAAGAACGGGGAAAAATCCACTAAGGAGTGTGTAAGGTCTGGAGCAAATGGGCCATGTCAAATCTCTCTCTGTCGGTTCCTGTGGCAGCTCATCTCATTCTCACTGGTCCTGATGAGACCGATGGTGCTCATGTTAAGCACATGCTGTGTAAAATATGCACAGGGATGCCCATCTCACACTGGCACAATCTAAACATCAGATATGTCCATCTAAATGCAGGATATGCATGTATGATTGATGTAATATCTGTCCAGGGTGTCATGGTTGAATAATGCATTTGTACAATAGGGGTGGGCGATATGAGCTAAAATTCATATTACGATATTTTCCACTGTCCAGACGATATCGATATTATATTGCGATATGAGAAAATACTAGACTAATGTAATGCACAGATCTCTTTTGAAATATAAGAAGTTTCTGTCCTGTCTGTTTAATACTTTAGGACATAACTGTGTTTATATTAGTTTCGCGTCATAAAAGCATTTTGAGAAGCAAGTACATTTAAGCTCTAGTTGCACACAGCCGCATTCGTGAGCGCTCTCAAACAAAGTGCACGTGAAATCGAAAGAAGCCTTCTGTCAGTGAATTTAATATTTTTAATATATAAGCCCACGGCATTCCAAACAACATAAATGACGCCTTCGTAGAGCATTAGTAAAGAAAATAGGCCTACCGGCGGGCGAGACCACGAACTGCAAGCATAACATCAAGCAAAGCACGCGTTTCTCACAGCTCTCTCATACCCTATGCAATGAATCCCGCGAATGTAATGTGCTTCAGCTTTTCCGAACTTTGAGCTTCATGCTCAACTTCAGTAGGAATGAATTGAAAACGCTCGCTCTGCTCCGTGCCAGTGGAAACGCACCAAGCACACGCAGTGCCATCGTGCATCTGCGGTTAAAAACTAAGCTCAGAGTCTATCTATTTTTTTTCTCTCACCCCTATTGCCTATATGCACGCTTGTTTGTTGCTGTTGTGTTTTTGAGTAGGCGGTTTGTGCTCTCTAATTTGGACTGTTACAATGCTCTCTGTGTTTGATTACTAATGCATGTGTAGTTAGGCGTTGGACACGGTAGAGGACAAAAAGTTAAACGTTAAGCCTCGATTCGGTTTTGTCATTACTATTGTTAAAAATTGTAAAAGAGTACAAAATTAAACAAAACAATATAAATGAAAAAATTAGAGTTCATTAATATTTAACGGTATCCACAGCAAAATAGCCAAATCTATATTATGGCACAACATAATACCGGTAGTCACTTTCATACCGGTATAGCGCCCACCCCTACTGTAGAATATACAAGTATCTCAGTTTAACCCTATTATCTAACCCTAACAGCATGAAACAATGTGTTGTGAAATTCAATCATGTGGCGAGTATGTTTTTCTGACATGTCACACAGCATCAATCCATCAGACCACTTACTTGAATTGAAACTAAGGAATAATCAGTTATGATTTATTTATTTTTTTAAACAACTTCTGTTCAATACATTTCTGTTATCCACATAATTATTGTTATTTTCTTTTACAAGATTTTGACAATTATGGTGATTGTGGTATTTCTCCTCTGCACTATTAAAAAACACATACACTTTAATTAATGTACACTACCATTTAAAAGTTTGGAGTCAGTAAGATTTTTTATGTTTTTAAAACAAGTCTCTTGTGCTAATCAAGGCTGCATTTATTTGGTCAAACAGTAAAAATAGTAATATTGTAAAGTATTTAAGTATTTAAAATAACTGTTTTGTATTTTAATATATTTTGAAATTTAATTTATTCCTGTGATGGCAGAGCTGAATTTTCAGCATCATTACTCTAGTCTTCAGTGTCACAATGCTGCAAAAATCATTCTATTATGCTGATTTGGTACTTAAGAAACATCTCTTATTATTAATAATGTTATAAACAGCTGAGCTGCTTAACATTTTTTTTTTTTCAGGATTATTTGATGAATAGAAAGTTCAAAACAGCAGCATTTATGTGAAGCAGAATTTTTGTAACAATTTACAATTCTTTACTGTCACTTTTGATCAACTTAATACATTTTTGCTCAAAAGTAATAATTTCTTAAAAAAAAAAAATCTAACCGTCCCCAACCTTTAGAATGGTAGTATAATACTTAAAAAGTGTTCAGTTTTATTACCGGCCATTTATTGATTAGTTATTGGCCATTACACAATATCTGCTTGCTGTTATTGGCCAGAATAATAATAATTATTGCTTATAGAAATTGTGTATGATTTAACCCCAAAACAAATAATACTAGAATCTGAGTACCCCTATTTAAAAATGATCCACCTCAACAAACATTTCAATACATGAGTATCACACTCTATCATGCTTTAATTAATCTATCGGAGTCTGAACTACAAAGGATTGCTTACTTCACAAGACATATCTCACCCGATCATGGATGTAACAATGAAATCAATGCTTACAAGCCCTCCCTTCATTCCAGTGATAAAGATGCCAATTAACAGAAAGAGAGAGAGAGAGAAAGAGAGAGAGAGAATTAATGAATGACTGAACTTAATGCATCATGCCTTGGGCAACAAGGAACCCCCACAAACCCCTAAAAAGACATTCCTGTTCCCCCCCAAACCCCACCCCCACATACACACACACACACACACACACACACACACACACACAGAGGCAGGGGTTGTGATAAGCCAGACTGAACAACTTCAATTAGGACACAAAGGCTCTGGGAGGATTCCCCCAACCCCTCACAGCAAGCTGCCGGCACTAAACCCAAGACAAAGAACACAATCCACATACATACACATACAGTATTCTCACTCATTACAGAGTCATACATAAATAGTGCATCTCAGAGTATCCACTTAAACACTCAAGATCTAAATGTGCATAAACTCAAACACACATTGTAATGTCTCGCCAGAGATTGTTTGAAGTCAGACTTTCAGAAAGGCCCCAAAAGACCCTAAATTAAAGTGCTGTCTCTTGCCAAGTATGTATGTGTGTGTGTGTGGGGGGGGGGGGGGGGGGGCATGTAAACGTGAGCACAAAGCAATCACTGCACCATCCACTTGTGCCTGTGCATGAGACTATTCAAAGTGACAGAACGTTAAAACAAAGAGCAGAATAATATAGGTCAAACACACACAGACACACACACACATAAGAGACAGAAATAAGTCCTTACATATGTGTGTGTGTGTGTGTGTGTGTGTGTGTGTGTGTGTGTGTGTGTGTGTGTGTGTGTGTGATTTATGAGGACACAAATTTGTATAATGACATGGGTATTACACTGCTATTATGACGTAAACATGAAATATAGCTTTAAAAACATACTAAACAATGTTTTATCAAAAATGTAAAAATGCAGAAAGTTTTCTGTGATGGGTAGGTTTAGGGGATAGAATATAGAGTTTATACAGTATAAAAATCATTAGGTCCATGAAAAGTCCCCATCAAACGTGTGTGTGTGTGTGTGTGTGTGTGTGTGTGTGTGTGTGTGTGTGTGTGTGTGTGTGTGTGTATATATATATATATAGGAGGCTACACGCGGCAGAGATAAGTAGCAGTTCATCAAATATGGATCTAACATAACACACAAAGCTTTTTGTTTCTGGATTAAGGCCAACAGGACATCAACACAACGGGGGCTTGTGAGATTAATGTGCTACACAAAGAAGAATAAGATTGCACACGCACACGGTTAGTGATTCATTAATTAGTGCACCTATACTAAAATTCTGACTGATTAAAAACCACAAATAATATTCTTGTTATGGCTGATAACTGATAAATGGCAGATATTACAATTAATTTCCAATTTATCTATATAAATTAAAAGTAAAACCTAAACATAAAAACTACATTATCCAATTTTAAAAAATTGATATTCAAAAACATTTGCACATGTCTGCCTCAAGAGCAAGACATGGACAAATAGTTAAATATAAAAGCGAACAAGAACCCATTATAATCACTGGCGCTGTCTACCCTGGATACAGTATACAGATGTGCTTTCAGTTTCTGACATACTCCACGCATTTGTGTCTGTCAACAGGACAAATGGAAAGCTGAAAGAACTTTCAATTTGACGTGTCCAGTTTAAACAGCTCATTTGCGTCTCTGTACAGACTTCAGAAGGATCCCAGCATCGGAAACAAGTGGATGGTTTATTTTAATGGTGTCCTGGATTGCGCACTGAAGGATTATATGTTTGTTCAGAGCATTTTGTTCACAGCAAAGAACATATTAAAATAATTTTAAAAAAATCCATGTCATGACCTCTTTAAATCTCAAGATCGAACTGTTAGGCTATGTTGCGTGAACAAAACTTCACTAAATATGATTTGTATCGTATCAATGTGGTAGGCACTTTTAGTTTCAGCTTTCACATTCTTTTCATTTTATAACTAAATTAAAAAAATAAAATGTAATTTTCTTATGTCTTATATTCAATTTAAATGTTTGTAAAAAACGAATTAATTAATTAGTAAAATTAATTAAATAACTAGTTTTTGTCTAAATAAAAACAAACTCAAATGAAAAATAACTTTATTTGAGCATTAGATGAGAGTAAAGGTAATCTAAATTTAAAAGGGGGAAATGACCACATGCACATTTAAGTACCAATACTAGCCAATACTAATAAAATAAAACCTTTCTAATATTGTCTGATAACCGACACGGTACCAATATATTGTGAGGCCATAAATGATGACAAAATCAATAATGATGAAAGAGGCAGCAGAACGGTCCCTTTAAAGGGTCATGAAACCCCAAAACACAATTTTTGAGATGTGAACAGATATATACAGGCTGCACATCACTGAAAACACTAAAACCACTCAAATTTAAACAAGAAGTGGAAATTGGTTATTTCTGTGTTTTGAGCAATTCCGTTCTTTTAAGTTGAAAAGCAAAGTCGAAGCAACATCATGGAATCTGATGTAGAAGTGTGCATCCGGAGTGTGTAATTGGCTGCTGGGGCTGGAGAGGCATGATTCTACGTCATCCGGTTCTGAGCACTTATCTGCATTTATTCATGAGAATGAACTAGTTTAATCTATTCACTCTGCTGTATTAGACATGAGATTGTTACAGTGGAGAATTCAAACAACATGAACAACATGCGTGTTTCAAGTTTTTGCATGTTTCAAAACTGTGTATGCGCATGTATTTAATCACGTCTTCTTCAAATAAAATATACGCTCAAATTAGAACATTGATACAGTGCCATATGTCTTATCGTGAATGCGATGACATGAGGAATTATTCAATTATTTTGATACAAAGAGGACAATGATGTAGACCAAAAATTCAAAGAACAATGGACAAAAAAAGTACCTATGCCTTTATTCCTTTGTGTTAAACTGACGTGTGTCGTTTGTTCAAAAGATGACATATCCTTTGAGTCTTACTCATGGTTCAAAATTGGAGTCCTTAAGTTAACACGACAGTCAGAAGTTATTTAAATACTTTAGAAAATTTATAGCAAACAGATGCTTTAACACATATTTAGAATTAAAATCATTTTATTTCAGAAAGATGTTTTAAGTTGCTGTTGCTGTTCTTGTGTGTTTACATATTTGGCAATAAATCTTATTCTGATTCAGATTTTCTCTCTTAAGCTGCTTTTCCACCATCGGGCCAAATGGTTCTAAGAACGGTTTCACTTGAGCTTGGTTCCATGCAGAACCGTGCGGCTAGAATGAGTGTTCGCAACTCAGAATTGTTCACTTGTCTGTTGCCCGGCTACCAGTTTTAAAAGAAATAATCGGATCATCCTCCATAACGCAGTCACTATTTACATCTCATATTGTCTGTAAACTCTTGCATTACCAAGGCAATGTTTGTATTTGTATTACACTCCGTTATGAGCCCCACAGATGAAAATGAAACCATATCCATACCGGCTGGGCCGAATTGTCACAGAATGGAAAAGTTAAGCAAAAAGAACAGTTTGGCTGGACAGTGGAAAAGCAGCTTTAGTCTCCTTCCATCTATTCCTCAATCCTTCACTCAACTCACTGAAGTGAAGACAAGCTCCACTGCTGTGTGTATGACTGATGCTATACCCTCTGCTGTCGAACACACCACTGGCACCAGCAGGCTGCTGGGAGGAGATTTAAAAAAGCAGACAGTAGGCAGGTACTGAATCATGGGGGATGTAATAGCACTAGCATATTAATTAAAACTGACAGGCTGAGTACTGCTCTTGCAAACACCATAAACAAACCCAAACCTGAGCTTTTCCTCCCCCATTATCCACTTTGCTTCTGTCCCTCTGTCTGTTCTTTTCACTGCTATATTCCTCAAATCACCAGCCGTTAAGCAATTAACCCTCTCACCTCTCTCTCTCTCTCTCTCTTTGTGCAATTTCAAAGGCCAGCATGACTGTTTAATAAACATACTGCTAAAGACTCAATGCAAATAACAAAAAAACCTACTAAAAAAAAAAAAAATAGATCAAAACATTAAAACAAAAAACAAAACAGGCTATGAAATATAATGCACAAAAAAAAAAGAACAAAAAAATATAGCTGCAAGCAGCAATTTCATTTTTCTAGAGCAAATGATTCAGAAGTTATAACCTTTAGAAGATTTAATTTTTTAACTGGTGGTGGCGCTATAGAGTTAGTTCTAGAGACTCCAAATTTGGTCCAATCACTATTCATGACCATCTCTACAATTGTGCCAAATTTCATCATTTTCTCATGTTCCGTTGATAGGGCTGCCATAGACTCCCATTGGGGAGGAAGAATAATAATAATAAAGTAAACTAACGGATACAATAGGGGCTACAGCCCATTCGGGGCTTGGCCCCTAAAAACAGAATCTTATTAAATATTATATATGGCATATTTTTTAATTCTCTCTCTCTCTATCACTATATCATATTGTAAAATGAGCTCAGAAATTGCCTCTCATTTCCTGAAACAGAGCCATGACTTCAAAACCATTAATTATGTATATGCTGACGACACATTGTGGGCTAGTTCATCTGGGCATTAGTTCGGGAGGGTTTCTCATTCAGAAGAATGAGACAAAGACTCACGTCCTTCTGAGTGGATTTGCTGGCACAAATTCTGTACCAACCAAAATCACTTTGATCTATTGAGGTCACAGCATTGTGCTCTGACTGGCTAGTGGGTATGGTGGTCGGATATCCGTTTTTGTGCACAGAACATCTCACAGCATACTGATCAAAATGAATATCACTGGTGTAACTAAGGGTGCTTTCACACTGGCAGTTTAGTAAATTACACTATGCAAGGTGTATTCTTGTTAAGGAGAAAGTAACAGACAGAGATGGAGAGCAAGGTAGCTCTATCCGAGCACTTCACCTAGTATTTTTTTCCAAAATATCCATCAAATCTTGCCTGGGGCAAACACCGTTCTCTGAGAAACTAAAATCCATTAGTTTACACCGATGCACTCAAAGCCTGCTGACCGCACACTGACCACACAAACACTCTGCTGCCATCTAGTGATGCTGCTATGTTACCATTCTGGTAAAATTTAAAGGTGAAGTATGTCCTTGTTGTAATACTTCATCCTATCTAGCTATGAGAAAGCCAATCATATATATACATATATACACACATACACACACACACATATAAATAATACGTATATATACACATATATATATATATATATATACATATATACATATATATATATATATACATATACATATATATATATATATATATATATATATATATATATATATATGTATATGTATATATATATATATTATATATAATATATATATATATATATATATATATATGTATATATGTATATACATATATATATGTGTATATATATGTATTATTTATATGTGTGTGTGTATGTGTGTATATATGTATATATATGATTGGCTTTCTCATAGCTAGATAGGATACACATATATATATATATATATATATATATATATATATATATATATATATATATATATATATATATATATATATATATATATATATATATATATATATATATATATACACATACACACACACGCAGTGGGTATGGAAAGTATTCAGACCCCCTTAAATTTTTCACTCTTTGTTATATTGCAGCCATTTGTTAAAATCATTTTTTTTTCCTCATTAATGTACACACAGCACCCCATATTGACAGAAAAACACAGAATTGTTGATTGTTCATTTTTGCAGATTAAAAAAGAAAAACTGAAATATCACATGGTCCTAAGTATTCAGACCCTTTGCTGTGACACTCATATATTTAACTCAGGTGCTGTCCATTTCTTCTGATCATCCTTGAGATGGTTCTATACCTTCATTTGAGTCCAGCTGTCTTTGATTATACTGATTGGACTTGATTAGGAAAGCCACACACCTGTCTATATAAGACCTTACAGCTCACAGTGCATGTCAGAGCAATTGAGAATCATGAGGTCAAAGGAACTGCTTGAAGAGCTCAGAGACAGAATTGTGGCAAGGCACAGATCTGGCCAAGGTACCAAACAAATTTCTGCTGCACTTAAGGTTCCTAAGAGAACAGTGGCCTCCATAATCCTTAAATGGAAGACGTTTGGGATGACCAGAACCCTTCCTAGAGCTGGCCGTCCGGCCAAACTGAGCTATCAGTTTGAGATACTGAGAATATCCTTGTTTCCTTTCCAGGTAATCCAGCAAACAACAGGTCCAGGAGCGACAGAGAGCAGGGACTAAGGAGAGCCAGAACGATACGGGAACCTCAGGTGAGAAGCACAGGTAAGACTGTCCAGGAACACAACTAGGTAAGGTTGAGACAGTGAGCGACCAGGTAAAGTGCAGTATATATGGGGCTGGGGCTGATTGCTGTGAAGCTGTGAAGAGACTGAAGGTGTGCTAGACAAAACACGGCTAGTTTTTAATAGTTTTACCTTAAATATCTTCTTTCTGATGATCCTTGGAAGCCAAAATCGAAATCAAAAATAAAATTAGCTTAATATCACAGGCCTTAAAAGTAAGCAGACGTTTAATTGTTATTATGTTCTTTGTCTATGTGTCAGTTAATCCAACCAGTGATTAAACGGTCCACTTCACGTTTATCTTAGTAGGATGAAAATAATCTGTTATTTAAATGGTGATTAAATTATATATAGAAAGCGATCAAAGAATGCTCTCTTTACAATCGCTAGAGCTGTCAATCAAACAGTGCAAGTTTATCAGTGACTAAGTTCTGGACTCGCACCAAAACTCCCATTTTATTCAACTGATCTCTTAGTTACATTGCATTTGCACTGTTAGTTAAGATGAAAGCTTTCGTTAGTGTGCAGAAATCGAGTTGCAATGACAAGATCCCTGCTTTCATGCACTCAACAACATGTCTATGATCGGCTACAATGTTCATCACTTCAACCTTTTATGCCACAATCTAAACAGATTTAAACAGATTTTAAAGCCATAGATTTAATCAACACTTCTCACAATTAGTTAACCTTGAGAGCTGCAATAGTAAAAACGTACTAAAGTTTTCAAGAGAGTAATACTTTTTTTATAATACCATTTCATATTGCAAAGATGTCAGCCAATCACAGCAGTGGGCGTTTACAATGAACCAGACACGCCCCTTAAAACAGAGCATTCAAGTAAGAGGGCTAAAATCAGGGTAGGAAAAATACCTTTTATGTCTAAATTATGATCATTTTTTATGTAAAAGGGAAACATTACAACAACATTACAAAAACAACGCAGTTCATGACCCCCCAGGTGAAAAAAAAAAAAAGTATACTTCCATAATGTACTTAAAATGCTTTATTTTCGTGCACTAATTTTTTACTTAATATACTACAAATTTTTCTTTAGTACTTCTTAAAATAATATTAAGAATATCTAAGTGTGCTCAACTGTGCTATTTTGAGACACCATGAATATGAACTAAAATGTGCTTTTAACATACTACTGTATCTCTGTATTAAAAAATGTATTTAGTTACCACTTGTAGTACACTTGAACCCATCTTGCATACACTAGTGTACTACAAATGGTCACTAAAAACATTTTTTAACACAGAGGTAGTATGTTAAAAGCACATTTTAGTTCATATTCATGGTGTCTCAAAAAATTAGTTGACTTTACTAATCATCTAGTCAGTTGATGGAGACAACTCTGCTAACAGATGCATACAAAGAAAATGCTAACCACACTTCACACCTAATGTGCACAGTTTTCTGTGATGGGTAGGTTTAGGGGTAGGGGTAGTGTAGGGGGATAGAAAATACAGTTTGTACTAGGGTTGTCACGCTACCATAAAAATGTCTTGCGATACTATACCAGCTGAAGTATCATGATACCAAGTAGTGTCGCGATACCATGCAGTATTGTGTTAATTTATAATTCAAATCTACAAAATGAACCAAACTTTCATAAATACACAGATGTAAATAAAAATAGACCAGATTTTCCTCTAAATACTTCAATAATGAGAATGAATAACTGGCTATTGTTACCAATCAAATGAAATCAGTGTGAACAAAATGAATCTTAGCACTGCACTGTAGCACAGAAGCTGCATTAAGTGACATTAAGATGTGGTATTTATGCATTTGCATTAAATAATGTTATGAGATTAACGTTTCAAAAATATGACCAAATACAGAAATATGAAATGTTGGGAAAAAATGAAATACTAGGCTACTTTTGAATGGGAAACAGTAGGGGGCAGCAAGTGTTAATGATGTCACTATTAGGAGCCTTTTTCCCGCATATCTAAATGTAGAGCAGTATGTATATTAAAATGTATCATTCATTTATGATGTTAAAATCACGTTAGCATGATAGATAAGAACCGAGTGCCAAGTGATTGAGTGTTGATGAATGGAATTGTTCCAGAACCTGTTCCAGAAGTGGACAAATGAGCAACGGAAAAACTGTGAGAATACATTCTTATATAAAGATATTATGATGTTGATTTAGTGATGCTTGAGCTGTGGGTTTTTTTAAAAATAATTTCAGACCCTTTCTCCTGATAAACTGCAGCAGAAACAAGGATGGCAAGTGCAACTTAATCTCATTGCAAAATGAACTGAAGCATTGGGAAACTCTCAATGAGGCGTTAATTCTACAGAGCATTTACTTCACAGGGCACAGCAGAAAGGCAACAGCACTGTGTTTTTGCAGGCATGTATGTTTAATTGAACTTTTTAGTGTAGGCTACCTGCCGCACATACAACATTTCTTACGGTACTACCGTACTAATGATACCACAGTTTAAAAAAACATAATGGCATCGCCAGTATTCTGAAGCTTTAGTATCGCAATACTACTGTAGTACCGGTATATCGTGCAACCCTAGTTTGTACAGTATAAAAACCATTACGCCTATGGAATGTCCCCACAATTTACAAAAACAAACGTGTGTGTGTGTGCGCTTGTTTAACTATACTTGTGAGGGCTAAATGACCTCACTTATATAGTGAAATACCATGACATGACATTTGAATCATGAAACAACATGAGGGACAGTAAATGATGACAATTTTCATTTTGGAGTGAACTATCCCTTTAATAACACTTCTGCTCTGATAGACTAATGCCAAGGTCACAAGAACACAATGATTTCTGACAAATCCATCTGTTAACTTAAAAACAGCACACAGGATGCAAGCTTTACAGAAATGTCCAGCACTTCTCCATTTCACCTGGTCCAAGACAGAAGTGAGACTGATGAAGAGGGGAACACTCTGAAAAGACAGGGAGGCACTTATATCAAAAACACACACACACACACCTTAAAAGACACAAAATTGTATCCCTTAAGCATTTATGTGCAGGGTGAATGTATTTGTGATACCACACTTGCTGAGCCACATGGTTCAGCATTTTAGATGTTAAGTTTTGAAACACAGTATCTTACTATGTCAGACATGTGAGCAGAGTATGCTAACATACAGAGAGACAGACAGACAGAGGAGGAGGAGGAGGGAAATACCATAAAACGAACCTGCTTCCCACAAACCATTAAACGGGTCCACATTCTCTGCTCCTCTCTGTGGTTTTCATGACAGTAGGGTGGTGTTTCAGATAAACCTCATTCTGTGCCCTGTCTGAGACGAGGGGTCTTCCACAGTTTTATAGACCATTTCAACGGCTATTTGTTGGTTTAGGGAAGTTACGTCTTGTTTCCAGTTAATTGTCAAGTGCATTCAAAACATCAGCAAGAGGTGCTTGATGCACAGTGGGATTGCGATAATTCATTTAACCCTGCTTTTAAAAATGTCAAAATTAAAATTAGGTCCATGTTGCTTGGATGCTTTCTCAGGCCCAGAACTAACCTACTTTCGGAAATAAAAATGTTTAAATTTCTGAAAAATAAAACACAATGTGAAGCCTGGATTGCAGCAGTGAAGCGAGAAGGCTGGATATAAACTAGCAACTTTAGGATATCCAGCACACATTTTGATTCTGGTAAGTAAATGACATTTTTCCCATTGAATTATTTTTTATTTATTTTCATTAAAAGTTTAAGTAGGATGCTGTATCATTAGAGCTAGTATTTTTGTGGATTTGTCATTGTTTGCATTTGTAGCTAGTTACTTAACATTTTGATGTGTGTAGTGAAAAAAGGTTTTATTTTTGTTTATTTCTGTTCCAGCTGCAGGAAGGCATGAGGACTGCAAATGTGACCAGAGCAATAAACTGCAATGTCCGTAATGTAAGATGCTTAAGACAATGCTACAGGGAGACAGGAAGGGCAGCTGATCGTCCTTGCAGTGCCAAACCACGGGAACCATTTGTCCCCCCAGATGTAAAGTAGCTGGTGGCCAAATGTCTGTAAAACTTGTTCAGTTTAGGTTCAGAATCTTTTTATTTTCATACAAATATTTAGGTTCAACATGGAGAGGAGCTCACACACATAATCAGAAAATTTCTTATACACAAAAAAAAAAAAAAAAAAATATTCAGACCAAATACAAAGACGCACGCTTTTGATTTACATCGTCACTGCTATGATTATGTGTGCGAGCTTCTCTCCTTGTTGAACTTAGATATTTTTTGAGCTTACACACCAAAGTCTTTTGTTTGTCTATAAATTCCTTCTGTATTTGGTGCAGATGTGAGTATATCTATGTACGTATGTATATGTGTGTATGTACTGTATATATACAATTGTATACTTGACAACCATATAGGAACATTTTCTGTTCTGAACTGCTCTTTATCTGACTTGCTTAGAAAAGTCAATGTCTGCCACTGGCTTTGGATCAATCTATAACAAAGTGGGATTGTACATTTACTAATCTAAAGTATCTACTTTAACATAAAAGAAGTAATAAACAGTTTATGCATTAGAAAATACATGGCAGCCAGCACTGTACTGAATGCACCTTCTGTTTATTGGTGACCACACGCAGGGCTCAGATGGAGCATTCAAACCCTCTCTCGCACACTGTTCCACAGCAACAAGGATTGCAGCAACATGGCTAAAAACTTCACCTAACCTAAGCGCACACATTTTGACACATTAAAAATGAGTAATAATGGCACATAGCAATTAGTTTACTAGCATACAGATAGCAATGTAATTTATAATTTGCATAGATATACAGACTGACCATGCAAGTGCAAAATAACCTTCTGCTTTCAACACCCACATCTCAAATTCTAATCAACAACTACTGGATTAAACCAAGGCCCCAGGCTTACATTTTTTTACACATTATGGAACAAAAGATCTGTCGTTACTTCCATTTCATTGCAACTTTAAATTAATACAGACTGTTGTTTATGTGGCAACATTTTTTTAGGTTACACTTTATTACAGTGATGTAGTTATATTGTACCTAGTACTCATCAATACTGACTAATATTAAATAACTACATGTACTTACTATAGAGTTACTTGTAATTATGCATAATTTACTGTTATTACTATAGTAAGTACACATAGTAACATGTAACTACGTCACCTTAAATTAAAGTGTTACGTTTTTCTTAAATTATAAAACGCATAAAGGGTGGATGGGAGCTCCCCTTCTGCAAAAACAGAATTCTCTGGAAAACAGTAGGAGGCAGAAACCTTATGCAATGGGAACATTCTCCCTAGTTAAAGACCATTTAAAGGACGTAGACAATAACAAATGTGTTGGAATGCTACTGTGCATGTCTAATCCTTAAGCATTTCGGTGGCACCATTTTTAAATATCAGACCTATCAAAACAAGCGCATACTTTTTAAGTCTAGCTAAAACCGAACAGTTAAGGAATTTACAAAAACTGAAAATAAAATGATGATGTGGAATTACCGGAACATTTAAATAAGACTTTAAGGCGCAAACTTTTCACACAGAACATTAAATGTTTACCTGAAGTATCTTATTCAGACATCTATCATTCTGGTTCACATCTGTTTGATATTGCGTGTGTCTACACAAGAGATGCAGTAAAAGCATATCACAGTCTTTATGCTTACTTTCTTAGCGGAAAGGTTGGCAACATTTATTTGTACAATGTGGACAAAATTTGTCTTGAGTTTGATGAAGTTAGAGCAAGTCAAACGTTGACAAAAACGTACTCTGCATTGTTCGTCGTTAAGGTGCCCGTTACAGAGGCAGATGAATGTGAGCTTGCAGGCAGGGGTTTTGCAGACTATTGGATTATTGGAGAAGTACAGTATACTTCACCAAAAAGTGAAGTTTTTCTGGATGATCAAATTATGAGATTTTAATTAAAAATGAGGTAAAAAAAAAAAATAAATAAATAAATAAACATGCACAAATAAATCATTAAAATTAAAGTCAATGATATGCATTTAAAAAGGTTTCACATTAGATATTTTATGAGAAGCAATTCAATTGCAAATTAGACCAATTTTGTTGTTGTACCCAATCATAGCAGTGGGTGTTTACTTTCAAGTCTTAAATGCAGTGTTCGAAAGAGAGGGTCAAAAACAGGATAGAAAATAGCTTATTACTTCTAAATTAGGATGTTTTTGTAAACATCCTACTTTGTTTTTGGATGTTTATGTTAACATTATAAGTGGACCACTATTATGCCCCTTGCAGTTATTTGCACTATTATGCAAAAATGCAGTTCATGACCCCTTTAACTAGGGTTACTAGTATCGGTATCGGGCCCAATACCAAGCTCATGTACTTGTACTCATACTCGTAAAAATACCCCGATACCATAGACCGATACCTCACGTGATGTAACTGACAGAATTTTCCGTGCACAGAGACACTGATGGCAGCAGCAGAAACAATCAGCCTCAGAGGTGTGGAAATAATAATTAAAAATTGATGATGGCAACCCACACATTGCGAACTGCATGCTTTCAATCACAATTCATTAAGTGGACGTAAACATTTGGGTGAAAACAGGATGTGTCTCAGTATCCATGGATTCGGTCTTAAAGGGACCTTAGCCTATATTTGTCATTAATGTTAATTAAACAACAAAATATGTTAAATAAATGTATACATGGTAAATAAACCTACTGTATCTGAAAAACAAGTTTATTTAATTTGTATCTCTATAGTATTTGTTGTATTGTTTGTAATTTGTTTGTAAATTTATTTTTATATAACAACAATTATATTGGTAATTATGCCCTTTGAAGGTTATTGGACACTGTGGAAATTTTTGTTCTTTAAGTTTGTGACAAGCAAATAAAAATTATTACTTTTTTTCGTTAAAATTATAATAAAGAAGCTGTCCTTGTAAATGACCACTTACATAGGTGTGGTTCCCTTTAAATTTATTTTGAGTTACATTGCATAACCACGTTAAAAGGAAATGGCGTATAGCGATCAGTAGTCACGCTGCAGCGGAGGGAAGATTAACTCTTGTGTCTCCACATGGCGTGGGGGTAAAAATGAAGTTTAATCCTGTTTAGTACCTTTTTGGCAAGCGGAGCGAGTTACGCAGTGTTAATGTTTGTTTGTTTGTTTAATTTAAGTGACGTTTGTTTGTTATACAGTGGTATGCGAAAGTTTGGGAACCCCTTCAGAATCTGTGAAAATGTGAATAATTTTAACAAAATAAGAGAGATCATACAAAATGCATGTTATTCTTTATTTAGTACTGTCCTGAGTAAGATATTTTACATAAAAGATATTTACATAAAGTCCACAAGACAAAAAAATAGCTGAATTTATTAAAATGACCCTGTTCAAAAGTTTGGGAACCCTTGGTTCTTAATACTGTGTGTGGTTACCTGGATGATCTACGGCTGTTTTTTTGTTTTGTTTGTTTGATTGTTTGCTTTGTTTTGTGATGGTTGTTCATGAGTCTCTTGTTTATTCTGAGCAGTTAAACTGAGCTCTGTTCTTCAGAAAAATCCTCCAGGTCCTGCAGATTCTTCAGTTTCAAGGATTTTTTGCATATTTGAACCCTTTCCAGCAGTGACTATGATTCTGAGATCAATCTTTTCACACTGAGGACAACTGAGGGACTCAAACACAACTATTAAAAAAGGTTCAAACATTCACTGATGCTCCAGAAGGAAACACGATGCATTAAGAGCCGGGGGGGAAAACTTTTGAACAGGATAAGGATGTCCACATTTTTCGCTTTTTTGTTGAAATATCATATTTTTCATTTAGTACTGCCCTCCGGAAGCGACAGAAGACACCTACATTTTTCCCGAAAGACAAATTATGTACAATTTACCTTGATCTTCAAATTCAAAATGTTTTCACACCCGTCTATTAATGCATCGCGTTTCCTTCTGGAGCATCAGTGAATGTTTGAACCTTTTCTAACAGCTGTGTTTGAGTCCCTCAGTTGTCCTCAGTGTGAAAAGATGTATCTCAGATTCATACAGTCACTGCTGGAAAAGGGTTAAATATGCAAAAAGATGCTTGAAACTGAAGAATCTGCAGGACCTGGAGGATTTTTCTGAAGAACAGAGCTCAGTTTAAGAACCAAGGGTTCCCAAACTTTTGAACAGGGTCATTTTAATAAATTCAGCTGTTTTTTGTCTTGTGGACTTTATGTAAACATCTTTTATGTAAAATATCTTACTCAGGACAGAACTAAATAAAGAATAACATGCATTTTGTATGATCTCTCTGATTTTGTTAAAATTATTCACATTTTCACAGATTCTGTAAGGGGTTCCCAAACTTTCGCTTACGAAAGTGGTGTTATTGGTTATTAAGCTTTGTTTGTTAAAGGTTTCAATGGTTTATTTCATTTATGTTTTGTAAATGTTTATTTGCTTTTGTGTACATTTATTGTGTTGATTTACTTTTGTTATTCTTTAGTTTCACGGTGCTTGAATGTGCTCAAACGACTAAAGTAAAGTGACGAAACTCATGATGAGCTGAATAAAGAGAATGCACCGTCAGAAACTCTCCAAGTCTTGTTTGGGAAGCCAAGGGGGCAGCCTACAGTCCTACATTCATTAGTCTCACTGTGTTGTGCTTGGAAAACTGCCACATCACCAAAAAAAAAGAAAAAAAAAGAGAGAGAAAGAGAGAGAGAGAGAGAGAGAGAGAGAGAGAAATTAATAAATGTATAGGCATCGGTATCGGTGAGTACTAGAAAAAAAAGTACCATTTTTTAAGCTTTATTTGTCAATGACCCTTGTACTACACTATATGTTTGTTGTGTGCAACCCCTGATCATTCTTGACTTTGAATCACTGGAAATTGCTCTTTTTGCATCAATGCTTGCAGGTTATGAGTTCTGAACATTTGCTTAAGAGAATTATAAAAGAAAATCTGAATCAAAATGACTTTCAAAAAAAGAAAATGGCCCAACAGGAAATGTGCATAAAAATATGTCCATTATTACACTGTCATTAAGGCACAATAACTGAAAGGAAGTTAGCGATTTCTTAAAGACTAATTATTACTATACAAATGCAGAAGTCCTGTTAAATTATTAAAGATGTCACACTTCAAGCAGCCTGGCCTGATGACGTTGGTGTAAAAGCTTCAAGAATGTTTCTAAAAGATATTATCAGCTGAAACACGTGCTAAGCATGCTCAAAAGTCACATGGTCACAGCACGACTATAGAAATCACTGTTGTCATTAAGCAATGTGACTACGAAAAGACTCATTACATGTGCTCTGCAAAGCAGGTCTTTTGATGGGAAATCTTCAAGCAAACAGGACAGACCAGTGAGCCATCAGCAGATGTATCCCTCGGGTAAAACTGCATTGATTATATCAGTTCAGGTATCACAAGGTACTTGATCAACACATGCACACAGACTGTGTACTTCAAACCTATAAAGGTCAGAGAGATAACACCACTGAAGATCTGTCTGAAGATGTAAAAAACAAAACTTCTAGCATGTCTTTTTGCTGTCAACACATTACAGAAATGATAAATAGTGCTTGACCAATATGGGTTTTTCAATGGTCGATTCTGATCATATTAATCAAGCAGGGTGGACAACAGCTGATATAAAACTAATATATGCATTTTGGCAAATGACGTATACACAAACTTGTTGGTTGAACACTTGTTTATACAATCTTTATGGCACAAATGCGCAAAAAATATTTTGGTTAGGGTTAGATTGGTAGGCAAGATGAGCTTTTTAATAAAACCCGACTGTCTTTGCAGTAGAAAAAAAAAAAGGTAAACTTTTAAAATTGGTGCTATATTACTAAGTATAAGGAAGTATGATCTGTAAGGAAGACGAGCCTCTGAGGAAAACACTGCAAAGCTGTTAACACCACGGTAACTGTATTGAGGTGTAGATGATGCTGAATGGATGATGGTGTGGCATGACACAGCAGGAAATGAGATGTATCTTGAACTTGCTTTGGTTTAGTTGCAGTTGCAGAGCTGCAAAGTGAAGCTAATGCATGTGCAGACCGCAGAAACGTTACAGACCATCTTCACCAGTTCACATACACCATGCAGTACATAAGTGGACTTATCCGTTCCTTATAACAGCCTGATTACCATGGTAACACCTGAAAGTTATTCCATCAGCTAGATTCACCATTATGTGTCAACATTAAAAACTCCAAGACAATAAAGTTTTTTTTAAACATGTTAGTTTGGGTCATCAGTTTAAGGGTTCAGTTAGGGTTCAAGTGGATCAGGACAGCTGACTAGATTACTAGCTTTTGTAAATTGTTTGTATTAGACTTACTATTTTTAGCTGCAGTAGTAAATTTATACTTGTGACGCATCTACGTTGCACCCTAACCCTTAAGGGTTTAGTTAGGATTCAAGTGGATCAGGACAGCTGACTAGATTACTAGTTTTTGTAGACTGTTTGTATTAGACTTACAATTTGTATCTGCAGTAGTAAATTCATACTTGTGACGCAACTACATTGCATCCTAACTATGCGAGACATAACAACAACAAGCAATACTTGTCTCTCTTACAAATTAATTTGAGTTTTTTCCTAACCAGCCAGGTCCGCAGCAGGCAACACAAAAATGTTTTCATTCTATTGGTTTTATTTCTGTCATTTTGCACTGTGTAGCCCTGCCGACAGGGAAATCTCATTGGTCTAAAACCCTGCTCCACATGACTTTTTTTAAACATCAAATACATTTTGAATAGGGCTGACAAGGTTTGTACTGTAAATATGCTTGACTATTAAAGGTGGAATATTTTTTCCTAATCAAAGAGTGCTCCGACATAACTTTATAAAATAGCTGCTGAAAGTGAGTTATTTTGTAAATCAGATACAGATAAATTAGCACAGTACCCGTACCAGTACATTTATTTGAATACATTAATGAGAGAGCGATTGCATGTGTGAATTAGTCATACCGTCCCTCTATAAATTGTGACGCTGTGGGTTGTAAGTAGTTACTTCAAACGCAGAAAAAATATATGATATGATCAGAAAATCAATGTACCTAATAATTCTGCATGCACTGTAATATTTCAAAGTATTTGACAGCATATCTAAAAGAAGTCTGGGGGTCAAGAAGTCATCTTCTAAGTTTAGCTGTGGGTTGATGTGTTTAATATCTTTTCTGTTTTGTTTTGTTTTTTTTTTGTTTGTTTTTTTAAATATTTTTTTCAACATCAATTTAAAATCAAGCATTTTGAGAATTTAGTCTGCGTAAACAACAAGATTCTAGTCCTGATTCTGATTCTAGTTGATGTCATATTCCCCAGTCTTTCTCTCTCACAAACAAACACACAAGTTCATGCACAGGCTTGGCAGGCAGTGTAGAGTATTCTCTTCCTCAACCAGCTCTGTAACACGCCTCAACAAGCAAAGCATTAAAGCATTTTAGGAAAAGAGGACATAGAAAAAGGAGGGAAAATAATGTATTTCACTGAGGCATTTTTTTACAACACAGACTAAGGGTGTACTCACACAAAGCACGGTTGCCTTGTACCGTGCCCTGGCACGATTGTCCCCCCCTCCCCAATCCCCCACTGGCCTGCACTTACATTGCAATTAACATTCCAGGTTGGAGCACTCTTACGTAATTTACGACGCAACTTTTTGTTTTGAAGAAAACAGGAAGAAAAGAGCTTTCGCTAAAAGACTGCCTAACAGATTTATCATTTATGTCACGCAGTGATTTTCACCTGATTGTGCTGCATGTATTAGAAAATTATTATGAAGGCAGCTAAGACAGCTGGAGGAATTTGCAGCTTTACTCGCAAACTTTGCTGATTTTCTATCGGAGTTAGTACTAGCTGCAAATAAAGTCCTTGTTGTTGGTGATTTTAATATCCATGTAGATAATGAAAAAGACGCATTAAGATTGGCATTGGCATTCTAAATTCTATTGGAGTTAGACAACACGTGTCAGGACCCACTCATTGTCGTAATCATACTTTAGATCTAATATTGTCATATGGAATCGATATTGATGCTGTTGAAATTCTGCAGCAGAGCGACGACATCTCAGATCATTATCTAGTCTTGTGTATACTACATTTAGTCAAGGCTGCTAAACTGCCTCCCTGCCATAAATATGGTAGAATTATCACTTCTACCACTAAAAATCGCTTTATAAATAATCTTCCTGATCAGTTTCATCACCTTAGCATACCAGACAGCTTAGAAGAACTTGATGTTGCAACTGAAACTATTGCCTCTGTCTTTTCCAGCACATTAGACTCAGTTGCTCCTTTGCGTTTAAAAAAGATTAGGGAAATTAATCCAATGGCGTGGTACACTGACCACTCTTAGGCCCTAAAAGGTAGCAGCCAGAAAAATGGAGCGCAGCTGGAAGAAAACAAAACTAGATGTTTTTCGCATTTTGTGGAGGGAGAGAATGATTGAGTACAGAAAGGCCTTAAAATCTGCTAGATCTGCCTATTTTTCAAAACTTTTAGAAGAAAATAAGAACAACCCTAGGTATTTATTTGATACAGTGGCTAAATTAACAAGAAATAAAGCTTCAACTTCTGATGTTTCCAAAGAGCACAGCAGTAATGACTTTATGAACTTCTTTACTTGCAAGATTGACAATATTAGAGAGAAAATTATAACCATGCAACCGTCTACTACAGTATCGCGTCAGACAGTGCATTGTAGTGGCCCTGAGGAAAAATTAATTCATTTACTGCTTTAGGAGAGGAAGAATTGTCTAAACTTGTTAAATCATCAAAATCAACAACATGTATGTTAGACCCTATACCAACTAAGCTATTAAAAGAGATGCTTCATAGATCTTCTTCTTAAAATCGTTAATTCATCTTTATTTTTGTACCAAAAACTTTTAAGCTGGCTATTATTAAACCTCTTATTAAAAAACTACAACTTGATCCTAGAGAATTAGTCAATTACTGGCCCATCTCAAATCTCACTTTTCTGTCAAAAATACTAGAAAAGGCAGTATCATCACAACTATGTTCCTTTTTAGAAAGAAATACTATCTGTGAGGATTTCCAGTCAGGATTTAGAATGTACCATAGTACTGAGACTGCTCTCATTAGAGTTACTAATGATTTGCTCTTATCATCAGATCGTGGTTGTATCTCTCTATTAGTGTTACTGGATCTTAATGCTGCATTTGACACTATTGATCACAATATTCTTTTAAATAGACTCAAAAATGATGTTGGCATTAGTGGAATGGCACGGTCATGGTTCAAATCATACTTATCTGATCGTTATCAGTTTGTAGTAGTAAACGAAGAGATGTCATATCGATCACAAGTTCAAGGCTCAGTACTAGGACCGTTGCTGTTCACTCTGTACATGCTACCCTTGGGAGATATCATTAGGAAGCATAGCGTTAGTTTTCACTGTTACACTGATGATACTCAGCTCTATATATTCCCTGACGAAACTTACCAATTCACAAAATTAACGGAATGCATAGCTGATATAAAAAAATTGGATGACCAGTAATTTCCTACTACTAAATTCAGAAAAAACAGAGATTCTAATATTTGGACCAAAAACTTAATAAGTAATAACCTAGAATACTGTCTAACACTTGATGGCTGATCTGTTAAGTCTTCGTCGTCAGTTAGGAACCTGGGTGTGCTCTTTGATACCAATCTTTCATTTGAAGGCCATGTTTTTAGCATCTGTAAAACCGCATTCTTCCATCTTAAAAATATATCTAAACTACGACATATGCTCTCAATGACAAATGCAGAACAGTTAGTTAATGCGTTCATGACCTCAAGGCTAGATTACTATAACGCTCTACTGGGTGGTTGTTCCGGTTGCCTGTTAAACAAACTACAGCTCAAACAAAATGCAGCAGCTAGAGTTCTTACTAGAACTAGGAAGTATGACCATATTAGCCCAGTTCTGTCAACACTGCATTGGCTTCCTGTTAAACATTGTATAGATTTTAAAATCTTGCTAATTACTTACAAAGCACTAAATGGTTTAGCTCCCCAGTACCTGAGCTCTTAATGCATTATAGTCCTTCACGTCTATTGCGATCTCAGAATTCAGGCCAGCTGATAATACCTAGAATATCAAAATCAACTGCAGGTGGTAGATCCTTCTCCTATTTGGCACCTAAACTCTGGAACAACCTTCCTAGCATTGTTCAGGAAGCAGAGACACACTGTCAGTTTAAATCTAGACTAAAAACGCATTTCTTTAACCTGGCATGCACATAACACAATTCTCCCAAGGTTTTTTTTTCTTTTCTCCATTTTAACACCTATTTGCCACCTGTTTGCTATCTGATGTCACCTGTTGGAGTTTGGGTTCCTTGCCGCTGTCGCCTTTGGCTTGCTTAGTTGGGGACACTTGACATTTGATATTCAACAGTGCTTTGCATCTGCCTGCATTGATACCATTTTCTTTAAGAGCTGCTGTGCAGCCAAAATTATATACCAGTTATCACTGTAAAGCTGCTTTGACACAATCTGCATTGTAAATAAATAAAGTTTCACTCGAAACGGTATTTTCATATACAAAACCATATCTCGCCCTTAATGTCTTTGCCATTAGCATGTTTAGTTTCATTTCAAACCTCTCCGAATGATCTAATTAACAATGTATGTTACATTACTGTAAATGCATTCAATGTAATTTGAAGAAAATGTACTCCGATCTGACCCCTCATATACTATGTAAATTGGGTCGTAAATGGAGACAAAGAGAAAGTTTGCCCGCCAAAATTGCACCCTCGCCACTGGCCGGCGCATCCAAGGAGGCGTTTTGGTTTGTTTGTCCTTAAAAGACAACGACACGCGTCTCTTTGTGCAACAAGTTTTTCTTTTGTCAAGCCTTCTTCATCCGTCGCCCAAAGCCTTCACTCTTCATCGGACTCTTTCTTCTTTATTTTCCGGTTATCTTACTTTTAAGTTAAAACCTTGTTTGAAAATCCCGTCGAAGAAACCTTCCTCGGAAAAGGACCAATCGCTCCAGATTGCGCACACGGAAACTCCTGCAGAAAGACGAAGTAACCACAGCACCTAAACATATGCAAGTACAGAACCATTCCTTTCGAAGCGTTTTAAGCTCCATTTGTGAGTTGAGTTTCCTTGCTGGCTCTCAAAGGTTTTAACTGTTTGTAATTTTGCCATTTCTTTGATCACCTCTGCTTTCTTGACTTTACTTTAGTTTTATTCTATGCATGTTCTTTTGTTGTATTTTAGTCATATATTCGTAGTTCGTATCTATTAAATACATTATATTCGATTGTTTCTGTTGCTCATTCAGAAAATCAAGTCACTTCTACGTTTCGATTCTGCAAACTGCTTTGCGCTTTAATGCTAGAATAGGGAATTATATCTTGTGGCCAGAGGAATAATCCCCTTTTATAATAGTCGATAAAGAAAACTGATAGTTTGCTGGACAAACTAAACCAGTCTTTCTATTAACTATTAAACTAGAACTAATCCTGAACCATATATGTAATTAATTATAATCCGTTGTAATTAATTCACAATATATGTGCATAATTCCCTTTTTGGTCGATTTATATTATAATCGATCATAACGCGTTATGATTTAATTATATATATCATTTTCACCCATAATTTGAATTAATTCATTCATTCATTCATTCATTCATTGTCAGTCGTTACAATTAAGGGTGTAAGAAAATATTGATACACGTGAATATTGCGATATTATGTTTGGTGATACTGTATCGATTCTCAAAAACACTGTATCGATATTTATTTAATTATTTATTTACATCCAGTATTTGAGGGTTTGTGTTCCATTTAAACCAGACACTGTATAAACCCCAACCGCTAGATGTCAGCGTTATCTCAGAACGTAAACTGACGGGTACCCGGAGAAGGTGCATAGCTAGCGTTAGCATTAGCAAACCCAGCTCACAACAAGATAGAATTATTCAGAGCTGAAGTGTGGACTCATTTTTGGCTTCAACTATAAAGAAACCACTAAGGAGATCGACAAGAGTCAACTGTTTGCAAAATAGGCCATGTTATAATCCAAAACTCGGGAAACGCATTGAATCTGAGGAGCTCACTTAATATCCCAACGCTATCTGCGCTGCTGAGAGAGGCATTCGATCGAATATGTAATATGTACTGCACGTTTTCCTCTCCATAACAAAATAAACACACAACAAAAATGACAGCGGTGACAGCAGAAAGAAAGCATCTGATCGTAGCGATGTGGATATGTTTGCACCAGCTCTGTTCAGCACTTCAGTGAAGGCACATTTATTTAAATAACACTTTATAAAATAGACTGCTTTAAAGCAAGCAGCTACAGTATTAAATATAAAACAAACAGACATTCAGGAAATGGACTATGCACTAGTTGTTAAATAGTTTAGAAATTAAAAACTGCTATACTGTGAACCTTTAAAACATACACCTAAAGAATCCTGCACGGTTATATGAATGTATCTCAGAAGGGAACTTACTGTCTTCAGAAAAGTTTCGATGGCAGTGGCATTTTATTTTCGTCTTACCTCCAAATAAAGTAACTATTTATAAACGCAGTGCTTTGTTTACAGCGGTAACCAAAGAAAACGCTGTATCACTGCTCTTCCATAAGCCCCACCTGCTGTCAGAGAGTGAATTTTTCGTCACATTCCGCCTGTCTACTGATTTTTTTTTCATGCTTTTTTTGTGTGTAGCATATAATTGAAGGTATATATAAAGAAGGTATATATAAAGTATGTAAAGTAAACATCTGAAGGTATATATAAAGTCAGACCGTTCTGTTTTTGACTGATAGTTTTTTTGATTTGATAGTTAAAAGATTAAAACATTTTACCAACATGAGGTCTTATGTCACTGCCAGTCTTTTTACATCAGTGCAAAACTAGGGTATGCAGATTAAGACAACTATTAATCCCATTAATGATTAATCCCATGTTGTAGCCCAAAAAAAAAACATTGTGCCGGTGCGACCAAATCATGTGCCGGTGCGACCAACTGAGAAAGTTGGTAGCACCAGTGATTAGCAACCAGTGGAAAAGTTAGTCTGGAGCCCTGGAGCCCTGTGCTATGCACCTTTAGCAACTACCTTTAATGCCTTTAATGCCTAACCACCATTAACCACCAATAATCACAAAGAGCTCCACATTTTGTTACAAACAAAAATGCCATTTTGACGCTCTTTCATGTGGTGTGACAGATCGCAGTACAGGTTCATTTCAAGCGTCAGCGCGGAGCGCCATCATCTCTTCCTCTTTAATACTATTTACAGAATAAACATGAATGAACATCTGAAGGTATGTTAAAAGATACATACAACTTACTGAAATGTATAATATCTCAAGTAATTGCTCAATCAGTGTTTCAACAGTGGAAAGACATCAATAAAACAGCTTGTAAACACTGTCACATAGCATTTACCTCAGGAGAGTCCACAGCTTGTTAGTTCGCCAGAGAAATTAACTTTTTCGCTAAATATATGCACTATATAGCCTTTATATTCATTATATTTTACTTGTTAGTAATGTCTTGATTATTTAATTTATGTTTAAATAAATCTGTCATGAAAATGACAGCCACTTCAGCCAATTCAACAACAAATTGGAGTAAAAACATAATTTCATAATTAGATTTAGACGTTAATGCAAAAACTACCTTATGTGCAGTTTACAAGATTGCATACAATTTGTTATTTGAGTGTTGATTATTATATCTAAAAATAAATAGCAACTGAATTTAGGCTAATAGTTTGGGCTCTGAACCTTTATTATTATAGTAATGTGCAAGTAAGGGCTCCCTATACAGTTTACAGCATTAGCAGAGATATTATTTATTTATTCTTAAGAAACTTTTAATTCTAATTTAATTCATTTAAAGACAGACACCATTTGGCGTGACCACCACCACATCAAATGGAAATTAAAGCAGAACAAAACGGCGCTACTCATTTGTGCGTCGCTGACCATTTATCAGTTCAGACCAATAATAGACAGTGCAGCACTAGCTACTCACTAGCCGATCTTGCTCACGTGACACTATTACTACACAGCACTGATAATTAATAACATTGCTGCGAGATCTAGTGAGAAGCATTGTTTGTCTGGAGCCTACTAAACTTAAAGTAAAACTGCACATTCTAATTTCTGTAAGTTAAGTCTATTTATTACCAAAGCATTTGTCAGTAATACAGTCAAAATAGGGGGAAAAATAAATGACCTGCAGGTTGATTTAAGGTGTGCCCCTAAATTTTCTGCTTGTGCTCCTAAAATATTCAGTAAGGGGCTACAATGCTCCTAGTAAAAAAAAGTTAGTCTGGGAACAGGAAAGGACCTCAAGTTGGGAATCAAATTCAAGCCATATGTATTGCAACCATGCCATAATGAGCCGATGCAAATGTACATCAAAATGAGCTTCATGATATATCTTATTAGCAGGGGTGCACATAACTTTCTTGGCCTGGTTCTCAAGGGAGCACCTGGAGATGTTGCTTGGTACTCATACTTTACATGACACACTTATCCTAAAAGTTGTCCTCATCACTTTCCTCCTGACTGCTCTCCTCATCTTCTTTTCTCTCTAATATGGTAGATGATAATGTTTTTTTATTTTATTCTACTAACAGTAATGACACAGACAACAGCAATAATATAAGGCTGCTGTCACTTTAAGAAGGAAAGCACAGACCGAATAACTGACACACATCCGGTTTCTTTCTCAACTGTTCACTTATGACAACTGAGAGAATACTTGCCAAGACAGGTATTTTGACATAATTTTGTATGTATGTGTCCGTTCAAGCGCAAGTAAACGTGAAAGAGTAATTAATTCAGTGTTCGAGCGCTGTCTGACTGGCTCTCTCTCTCTGCATGCGCGTGTTTTGGGGATGTGAGGCTGTGCGCACAGATAACAGTTTGCGAGTCCCGATTTTCGCAAATCACATGCGTGCTGAACCATTGGACCTTATCCGTACGGATCACAGAGAACACGCTTATCATCATGATTGCTATCTTACCAGAGATGGAGAAAAATCCTACTCGAATAAGTAAACATTGTCCCTGTGAACCGGTCCTCAAAAATGTTGGTACTCAAAAGCGCTTCCCTCTTTTTCTGATGCGCATTGTTTATTTTTACTGCGCATGCGCACCTGCGCACCACTTATGTGCACCCCTGCTTATTAGACAAACTTGTGAGGGAGGCAGCTGTCTTCATGTGAAGAGTTAGTGAGACCTCGAAAGTGAAACATTACAGGAAATCTATCAGACTGTGTCAAGGTGGCGGTGGTATGCAAATCCTAACCACAATTCTTTTGGTAATTTTCTTTTTTGATCCAGCTGCATCCTGTACAAAGAAATTTTAGACTAAGTTGATTGAACTATAACCAGACTGTGTTGTAAGATTCATGGCTACTTTATAACTGAGTCATTACACAAAAAACTGGTGCATACTTGAGACATAAAAGAACTTCACAGAATAAATCTGATCTCATTCAAAACAAACTACACAGAGCCTTTTTAAAGCCTTCAAGGCTTTATAAAATTGACTGATAATTAGGTCAGAAAGAAACACTTAACCAATTGCGATAACGCGGCTGAGGCTAATAATAAACTGTTTCAAAGCGTCACATAGAGACAGCAGTTTATATTTACCTCACTTAATATAAGTAGCTAAAGTTTTGATTTTCATCGGATCAATAGTGCCTCTATAAAATGGTATTTGTATACACCCATGGTGAACTACCTGGTTAATATAAAACTGACAAGAAATCAAAGAACATTTTGTATTGGCACGACTGCAAAGAAAAAAAAAAAAAAAAAAAACACCTCCCAACCAAAGATTCACTGAACAGTAAAGAACCTTGTACATGAATACATGTACAGAATAAATGTACATGGCCTTGGTTAAACTGAAAGTTGTGTGTAGTAATAACACAACATGACAAATATGTAGGGGTGTAACAATACACTCATGTCACAATTTGGTACAATACCTACAATATACTGAACTCATGATATGATACGATAAATACTGTTGATTAAAACTGTACATTTGGTATTACATTGGGGTGGACTTTAATAGGCTTGGACTTGTCTTTGTCCCCAATGCACAGGGCAATAAAACAGAAATAGAAATATGATAAAAAATACAGAATATTGTTAGACACATGCAATGAACTACATATATTTAAAATAATGAAGGCTCCTTTTTACTGGTAAAATCAGAAATTGGCATTATCAGCACCCACAAATACTCCCTCATTGCAACCCCATTATACATTATATTAGTGCTAGGCCGCGGTATACCAGTTCATATGGTATGCCGGTTTCAATTTCGAGACCGATATGCATATTCAAAAACCGCCATACTGAACGCCATACGTAGCTGAAACGGCTGTTAAATCGATACATAGTGCTTCATGGCCATTGAAGAGTGTATAGAGAGCGGACTTCTATTAACTGCATACCCTTCTTACACTAATGGAAACAACTTTATAACACAACAATAAATAACTCACAAAACTAACTCTCTTTAATACTGCACATACCATGTAGAGCCATATGATTTCGGCGATGCAAAAAACACGGATGAAATCACGGAATCCAGTCACAAGAACTTACTGTATAAAGCGGAGTGTCACAGAATTTGGCCATTTTTGGATAAATACATCAAAAGTAGGGCTGGACAATGAATCAGATATCGATGTGTACTAGTGTCTGTGAATATTAAAGCTAAAAAAGACTGCTATTGAAATCTGAAGTCTGTATGAATGAGCGCCGCATTTTCGTCTCTTACTACACATACTGAAGCACGCTTGATGTTCGCGATGATTTCAGTGTCTGCTGTCTTACTCACTATACATGAGCTTCTTTTGCAGAGCTGCTAGAGTCACTTTATGAACATTTCACCGTTTAATTTAATAAAACTATCGACATTTGTCATATATACACAGGAAGTCAAACGTCTTCACGACCCTGTCAAAATAAAAGTTTGGTATAACTTGAAATTACAGAAATATACTATTGTACAATCGAGTGTACTTTGATTAATAGAGATAATAATAATAACCATAATAATAATAACACTGTTTATTAAAACACAAACTCAAAGGTCTTCAATGAAATTACAGAAATTGACTACCAGAAGGCAGGTTTAACTTCAGATTAACATTGTTTTTTTTAAAAAAAGATACATGTATTACTTGGATATATCTCGATATTGATATACACTGTGTGTGTGGGTTTGTTTTTTTGGGGGGTTTTTTGATGCCGTTCACTTTATTTAAACAATTTATTTTGATTTATCACCATCGTTTCTGGTTCAAGTGTGATTGCTTCATATATAATTCATCTATTTAAATAGAATTCATTACAAACAGATTTCCAGGCATTTCTTTTTTTTTTTTACAGCTGATGTATTTTGCTTGCTTTAAAAGGACTGTCTCTTGTTTAGTAAAGGTTTTTTTTTTTTTTTTTTTGCAGTCTTTTTCTGCTGCCATTGTTTTCCTTGGATTTGCTTCTCAGTTCCATGCAATTTTAAGATTTACTTGGTTCATTCCATGTTTTCTAGGCAACCTCTTTCATGCCAATTCAGATTAACACAGTTGGTTTTAAATTAATCTAGTTTATTTTAATTCAGGTCTCCATAGTCCAGGTTTTAGTAATCTGTACGTAATCTGTGTTTCAGAAAGCCATTTTTTAAGCCATGATTAACTTTTCTAGATTAAGAACAGCCTGTCCTGTCTTAATTTAAAACCTGTCCGGGAAACCGCCCTAAAGTGTGCTAATGATTAGTTAACTTGAAGTGTGCTATTGTGAAGCACTTATTTTGTACTAAGTATATTTTAGTTGTAATAAAGTTGTATTAAAGCATAACTTTAAGTATATTTAGTGTACTTTAGTGTGCTAAGTTGGAACAACTTCAAGTATACTTAGTACACTTTAAGTATATGCCTGTGTAGGAACTAATTACATGCTTGATTAGTGATATTAAAGTGTACTTAATTTGAGTTATAAGTATATTTTATTTGTTATAAATATACTTTGTGTTATAAGTACACTTTATTTGTGATTTAAGTACATTACAAATTAATTACGAGTGTCTTCCGAACACACAAGCAATATACTATGGCGATGACACTGTTTATTTTCTGTTATAAATGTGTTTACTTGATTCACCTGCTGTTGGGAGGAGGTGTCCGGGAGGGGAAAGAGTGAGGAAGGAGGGGCAAGGCAGCGCTCAGGAAGAGAAGAAGTGAATTGGCCGTGAGCGACTAATTTTTAGGATCACGAATACGAAAAAACGCATACAAAATTTTCGGACTCAGTGTGCAAAAGCCTGTGAGGGGGATTCAGACGAGTACCGTGACATCAGCAGCTCTGATTGGCTGAAGGCAGTGAGAAACAAAATCTGATTGGTCACAGACCAAGTTGAAGAGACATTTGAATTCCGATAAGCGTTAACTTAAGTCCAACCACTCAACATATTTTTTTCGCATGTAACGTTACTTGTGCTGCTGGTGTGTTGTTTAATATAGATTTGTGTGTACGACTGTAAAATGATTCTGCCAGTGTAAACTTATTAAACATATTTACACATATTTGGAAATTGTAGGCCACACTGCATATATTAAAAAATTGGCTTTTAAAGGGTTAGTTCACCCAAAAATGAAAATAATGTAATTTATTACTCACCCTTCGTTACAGACCTTCGTTAATCTTTGGAACACAAATTAAGATTTTTGTTGAAATCCGATGAGGCCTGCATAGCCAGCAATGACATTTCCTCTCTCAAGGTCCATTTACATATTTAAATCAGTTTGTGTGAGTACAGTGGTACTTATAGTGATGGCCGATTTTAAAACACTGCTTCAGGAAGCTTCGGAGCATTATGAATCAGCGTGTCAAATCATGATTCGGATCGCGCGCAAAACTGCTTAAATCACGTGACTTTGGCCCGCCGAACCACTGATTCATAACGCTCCGAAGCTTCGTCAAGCAGTGTTTTGAAATCGGTCATCACTATAAGCCGTAATTTTTTTTTTTTTCTTTCTTTTTTTTTTTGGCGCACCAAAAATATTCTCGTCGCTTTATCATATTAAAAATATCTTAGGCCCAATCCCATTTCTACCCCTTACCCCTTCGTTTTCATCCGACCACTGTCTGTCACGTGCTTTGACTTATGATATATATAGTTTACATAATAAAAGTAATCTTAAAGTTATACACCTCTAATCATTTAAACAGTCCTTTAAATTTGGGGCAAAAACTCCAGGCAAAGGTGCGTTTTCGTGTATTTTATTTTATTTTTTCCCAGCGCTGAATGTCATATGGTGATTGTGAAACACGGAACACCTCACTCGCCAACACTGCTGATTCTGCTCTGCTCCTGCTACCCGCAATGCTCTAATCTGTTAACATGGGCTCCGAAAAAATACGCCCTGCTTAACCACCCAGTGTTCAACAGGCCTGTAACATGACATAAGTTATTGATAAACTGTGGCAGCTCACATTCCTCCAGAAGAGGCCTTAATTGGCGCTTTGCAGGTGATAAGAGACTTGTATGGTAGAAGTTTTTAGTTGTTAAACTTGTCCTACCTGCAGAGGAGTCGTCATCATGGTCGGAGCTCAAGTATCCGTCAGGTGTGCTGCGTCCAGACCCGTGAGAGCCGCGGAGCGCGAGCGAAGGAGACAGTCTGCCATCATCTGAGTCCAGCTCTCGACTAATGCGGAACCGAGGATTCAGTCGGTGATTCTCCCGGACCTTACACTTTGGGTTTATAATGTTTTTTCGGAGGAAGTTTTCGTTGAGCTCCACGTCCTCAAACTCATGTTCACTGTCCTGCTCGCTGTTCCGTTGCTCGTCAACGCACAGAGAAATGTCACGAGCAGATGAGTGATCTTGCTGAACATCTGGCTTTTTCCGAGGAGGGACGGGGATGGGCTTACCTGTCTTGTTGTCCCGGTCGAAAGGCACTTCTTCACCTCGGCCATCTGTCCCGCAAGTTCTGTCCTTATCTAAATCTGCTTTGTTCCAGCATTTCTCAATGTCACAGTTTCTCTTCTTCTGCGCGATGGTGGCCTGAAGGTAAATCACCTTGAACTTCTCTTCCGACAGAGCCTGTTGTAACACCTTCAGACTGGCTTTGCATTTCTCCAGCTCTGCCTCTATGTCCTCCACCGAGTGGAGATTCATCACGGGCACTTCACCGTCGGGAAACTCATTCCTCCAGTGCTTCTCAAATTCCGCCTGTTCCCACATTGTAAGACCAGAGTGGGGGGAAAGTCTTGAATATGTCGAGTTCCTGCTAAAACAGCTTTGGTTCACTGCCTCAAACGCCCGTTGTGAAATAGCGACTGCTCATTTTCTCTTTCGAGCATATCCAGTCACTCACGCCACAGATCAGTTTACAACTGAAAAAAACTTTCAGCTTCCGCTACATTGGAAAGTCGTGACGTCAGCTGGACACGGAGCCAATCAGATCCTTTAGCCGTTTACATTTAGACGTGCAAAATCCTAGCCTGTGGTTGCTTTTTTTGACACATTAAAGCCCCACCTGTTGAGTAAATAAGCGTCGTTTATTGAAATACATTTCAGTTCAGGTTGACAAATGTACTTTTTAAAATGTAAATAAAAAAAATAAAAAAATAAATGTATGTAGTTTAGATGCTTACAAAATAAGCAATATAAAGTAAAATAACAATAGTGCAAATTGAGAAAACGAGTAACAGTACAAATAAAGATTAAATTAATAAATTACAAATAAATAAAATTATGAGTAAACAGTAGAAAACATATTTAAAAATGAAATTAACAATAATTAATCATCATAATAAACAACAATAATAACAATAATATTAAATAAAAAATAAGCAGAGTAAAAATGATAATATAAGTATAAATGCATCAAGTTGGAGCAATAGTAATGATGAGCAAAAGTTGAGTAATAAAGAAGAACACAGAAATCTTTGTGTTCTCTGGATCGTAAGAGGGGTTTCATTGTTTTACATGCAATGTTAATAAATACATTTTTTTGCATTTATTTCATGCAGTCTGCAAGAAACACAGCCTGTTGTCGAATTTTGTCATAATTTTAGTTTACACTCTTAAAAAAATAATGGCGTTTGCGCAGCAATTTTTATAGAATTAATATTTTGGGTTCCCCAAAAAGAACCTTTTGGTGAAAAGTTTTAAATAATTTTTTTTTCTTAGTGTGAAGAATATTTAAATATTCAGAAAAAACTTTTACCACAAATAATCTTTTTTGAAAGTTTTCCAAGTTGCAAACGACTTTTCTCCAGTGTTGTGACAAATTTCCAATTGAAACGGAATATTGAATAGAGGGCAGAGTTTTAATTTAGCACTCCTCCTCTCCATCTCTCGCTCATAGCAGACTAACTGTTGGAGGGGAGTGGTTTAAGCTTTTTCAACCCAAGCCATCAAACTGATGTCATTAGAGAAGGGACACCGTTGCAGAGGGGAGGAGCATTTTCAGATTTTGATTAAATATTACGAAGCCAAACCATTTTTTTGTGTGGATTGACTTGCACAGATAAATTGTTCACCACAAAACTAGCAATTTGAGCTAACAAAATAAATAAAGGTCAATTTTGATTTCATGTGTACTTTAAAGGTTTTTTATGGAACCGAATGTAATGATGTGTATTGCATCTTGATAATTAATGGATATTATCCTAATTCTGCTCTGCATGCATTACTTGCTAAGTAGTTTGCGGACTGAGGTTGGATATTTATGTCAGCGGAGTCTAATTCATGGTCCATTTTCTGTTCATAGTCTATTCTTCATTCAGATTCCCCTTCTCACACCGATGTCAATACCATTAGCTGAGACGTGCAGGACAAATTCGATATGGGTATCATGATGTTACTGGAGAACTGGAATGGCTGGGTTCCAGCAGTTCTTTGAGAAACTGAAGATGAGAGATGTCTGTATGTGATCCACAGCATGAATCAGTCCACTTTATAGTAGTCTATTTGAGGAGCTTGAGATGCTACATATTTTTCTTTTTTCTCCATAAAAAATACTAGCAATTTAACCTCTGCAACTAGTACACAATGAATGCGTGTTTATTATGCGTGCTCTTGCATTAGCACCGGACATTCAAATGCAGTTTCAGCTACACTGTAGAGGAATCAATTTGAATAATTCATGAGATTTGCATCATTTGGTCCCATTCTGTGCTGACTATCAGCTTCGTGCCTTGTAAAATGTATTTGTGTTGGACAGGTTAAGCACTATATAATTATTCATTTTAACAGGTTAACAAAACAACCAAAAGGGATTTAAAGTGATAATTCTCCCTCTCCTTCTTCCTCACCCACATTATCATTCCAAACCTGACTTCCGTTCTTCTGCTAAAAGATATTTTGAAGAATGTTTAAATTTAGTCTTTACAGCAAAAGTCAATGGGTTTCAAAACAACATTGGACCCCTTTGACTTTCATTGTATGGACAAAAGAATATCTTATTTTGTGTTCAACAGAAGAAAGAATGTCATACATGTTTAAAATGACATGAGGATGAGTAAATAATGTCAACATTTTCATTTTTTGGTTGAACTACTCATTGTATATTTGTTTGCAACACTGAAGGGAAATCATAAAATAAAAAAAATAAAAAAAAACTGCATTATATAAAACTAATAATAATTAGGAAAAAGAAAAATTACTTGTTTTCGGTGTGGGAGGAAAAAACTGTAAGATGATAATTATGAGGCAGTTGAGGGGAGGAAAGAGGAAGAAGGGTCTGTAACATTAGAAACATGACACAAGAGCATTCACTGAAGCTAATGCAGTCATACCTCAGAAAAGCTGGGGGCTTGTCTCATCACATCTTCTGCTGATGCAAAAGGTTAAGTCTGTGTGAACCATCCATAGGGTGTAAACATCTAACTTGATCTGGTATAACTGTTAGCATTTCTAATTATTATTTTTAACAATTATTTTAATAATTAACAATTATTGTAGTTACACCAAAGCCATCAAGCTTAGAGCTATTATAAAATCGGCATAAAAACAGACAGTGCCAGAAACTGAAGACCCGATTAGGTCATCTTTTATTTGATATGCATCAATGCATTTAACTCCTGCTTGAATAGCAGCCAAAGAGAGAACGTCTTCCTGTAAATTCAAGCTTGTTTTAGTAGCTCAAACCGTTATTTGATGGAAGGTCAGCACAATAGCTTTCATTTGGTGAAGAGAGAAATCTTAGAAGTCTTTGTTTTTTTTATTCCAGTTCCATTTTGGACTCCATCCCAGAATCACAAAGACATTTTTACTAAAAGCAGTCAGCAGTGACTTAAATGCATAACATAACTTGGTTCAGTTACCATGGTGATTCACACATTAAAATCACTCTACACTTTCTAGCAAACTGATGAAAGATTTTGTAAAAAAGGAGGGGCACAGTGGCATGATGCACCACATTATACCATCTGTGAGTTATAGACACAAATGACAATGAATCGCTTGGTATTTACACAAGGTGATGGTGATTTAACAAAGATTTAGATGCCCATTTTATGTTAAAATTATTCAAGTAGGTATACTGTTTCAGTTTTTCTACTTCAAAATTTCATGTTTACATCATTGTGTTACTTTCTGTTTCTTTGCAATTTTTGAGTGAAAATTGTTTCTAAACCTTTTTTTTTTTTTTCAGTTTACATATGCAAGATTTGTTCTCCAATGAAAACATATATTTTACTTTTTATTTCTTATGAAAGCAATTTTAAGATAAAATGTCCATATCCAAAACAAATAGGATTTGGGTCTTTAGTATTTGTAGATATATTTTTTTCACGTTTCTATGAAATATTGGAAAACAATGATAAGCATTTCATAAGTTTTAAAGACTTTTTTTGGTAAAAACATCCAATATGCAAAGAGTCAATATATACAGTCATAACCTGTGCAATTCATTCTGGCATGCTGTATATCAGGTTCTGGTCCAAATCCTGACTGATGGAGATCCATTCTTGCCTTATTAGTGCACAGATAATCACCAAATTCTCCTGGGTCGTTGGGAGAAGTTGTTCTTGCAGGACGTTTTGAGACCATTCTTTATTGATTGCTGTGTTTTTCAGTAGCTCCTCAATGCAGAACACGAGATCCAGGATCCAGATCCAGGGGCTGGAGATGGATAGATTTAGGGATATGTAAAGTGGGAGGAGTTGGATCTGGATCTTGTGTTCTGCAGCGAGGACCATATTGTGATTTTTAGGCAGAATTGTGACAAACACCCTTAAATGAAAGCAAGCCCATACACATTCACCTTTTCCTCTCTGGACAATCTATTTTCCAGATGTCCCAAACAATCAGAAGGGGGCTTCATCAAAGAAAATATCTTTGCACCAGTCTTTTGCTGTTCAGTCGTTGTACTTACTGTATAATTTCAGTCTGTCCTTGATGTATTTCATGGAGAGAAGTGGCTTCTTTGCTGCCCCTCTTGACACCAGGCTGTTATCCAAGTCTTTACCTCACTGTGCGTGCAGATGCACTCAGTGCTGTTTCTAGGCATAGGTGAACTAAGTGGTTGCCTAGTGTACCACAAGCTGGAGGGGGTGCCAATGAACTCATATACTGGCACTACGTTTTAGCAGGGGTGTATCTAAAGCAGGGGGTCCTAGATGGCTATCGCCCTGCAGATTTTAGCTCCAAACACACCTGAAGAATCACAGCGTTCACACAGCTAATCACAGTGTTCAGGGCTGCTTGATAGTCGACCCTTCGCCGGGAGTTTGATTGACAAGCGATCTAACCAATCATTGTCCGACAAAGCAGTCAGGAATTAGAAGATTAACCTCGGTGGACTTGAAAATGGTGTGTATTGGCGTCTTTCTGCGTTTGAAACAACGTTCCTTTTTCATGTTTATTTGATGCTATATATTAACTAGTAGGAAGAGATGACCGGTTCACGAGCTGCTTAAGCTGAGGCACTACAGCAATCTGTCACGACACATTAAAGAGCCACATAACGGTTTTTATTGTTCGAATTTCTTAAAAAATTACACAATTTGAAAGCTGGGACTTTGTTTAATATCATAAGTATCCTGCTCTGTCTTGTCCGTTGACGTGTTGTCAGTGTCCTCTTTGCTCCGCGATGTATTTTTCACTCTGTGTGGCGTGACAGCTCCATGGCTTGTCGGGACAAAGCAACAGTAACTAAGGGGGGCGGGTCTTTGCGAAGTGTCAATTACAGACAGGTGTGTTGGAGCAGGATTGGAACTGAAATCAGGAGCAGGGTTGAACACCCCTAATCTAAATGGGTGAAATATAATTGCTGCCTCCACTGGTAGGAATTGCACAAGCCTTTATATATATATATATATATATATATATATATATATATATATATATATATATATATATATATATATTATATTATATAGGCCTATACAGGCATCTAGTGGCTACACAGTGGTATTACAGATAATAAATTAGGGTTGGGAGTGGGGGGGTGTGGGGGTGGGGGTAGGCATAGGTGGGCCAATAGGGATTTCGCCTAGGGCATCAAAATGGTTAGAAACAGACTTGGATGCATTCACACCCACCTGCTGCCAATACTGAGCAAGCCATTTTGATGTAAAGTGATGATGGCTGCACAACCAATGCTAACATAAGAACACAATGATTGGAAGCACTTCTTCCCTCCTTTTATAGCAACCAGTCTGTTCTTATAATCCAATCAGAATTATAGTGACTTCACTTGACCAGTACTTTTTCACACTTTCCCATGTTCTGATGATATGATTAGTGAAATCATGTTAGCTGGACATTTTGTGCTAAAAAAAAAACCCCAATGCATTTTTGTCCAAAAAACTGTGTATTTTTTGTGATAAAGTTCTCCTTTTTTGGCCAATGAACCCTTTTGCAATCATTTATAATGCATTTGATCACTGCAAAATAATCTAGAAACTATGTGAATCAACAGCACAACTAAAGCAGCAAACATTGCAAAACACAATTTGTCACTGCCAATAGGACCTTAAAGGATAGTTTACCCTAAACAAAAATGCTGTCATTGTCATCACATTCATGTCATTTATGTAGATTTAATAAAGACCTTTATTATTATTGGAAAGATCTTTGTGAGACAAAATAGAAATCTCTGGTTGTATAATGAATTTATTTACTCTATATCCATCCATCTCATTAAGACTAACAAGACTTCATGTAATACAAATATATTTGTGACTGCTTACATTAAAATACATTATATTCCACATTTTGACAACATTGAACTTCATCAAGCAATACTTGTTACCACCTGGACCTTAATGACACCACAGAACACAGTATGCGATCAAATGTATGGAATAATTGGTAAATGTGTTAAAAATAATCCTGATTCTACTTAAATTTGGAATAAATTTAGAAAATCTGTTCACATTAAGTGAATATATTATTTCTTGCATAGATATTATATTTTAAAACATCACATTTCAAAATATAACAACAATGAGCTTTTCAATGAACAATTTACACAAGCCATATATATCACAAAAGAAAATCACAGTGGAAAAAGCATACATATTTCTCTAAATATCAGACTCTGTTTAATTAAGGCAGTACTTGGGTTGCACCACTGAAATGAGGATGAATTCAGGAACTCCAAAACTTAAACTACAACAAACCTTTGCATCACAAACAGCACAAAATACAGACTTTCGCCACATTATTAATTCCCAATGATGCATGATGTAAAAGCACAGTGCTGAGAGGTTATTTTGTGGTTGTTTTAAGGCTGTTTCAGGTCAGTATTTGAGTCAACAGTGTGTTGAATCAGAGGCTAGAGGGCAGTGAAGACGGTTCCTGAGCTTGTGCATTTTACATACACAACATCAGGATCTGAATTGTGCAGACATATATACTAGAGGTAGACCTATATATTATTTTAAAAATCTAGGAATATAAATTCATCAGTACATACTGTGGAATACTGTGGATTTCATCAAATAATTTCAGTACAAAACACAATATATTTGAAGTCATTAAAAGTGTTAGAAAATACACATTTAAAAAAAAAAAAAAAAAAAAAAAAATCAAAATCTTCAGACTACAAATAAAAAACTAAAATTTGCTCTTTGCATTTATAAATTTGTAAGTGGGCAGATATATATATATATCTTGTTATGAAATAGGTGTTTTACTCCAATACATGTTGGCCACACTTATCCCAATCTGGCCTCATCTTCAACCCAGTCATTTTCTATAGGGTTCAGGCAAAGGAACTGGTGGCCATGGCAGAAACTTAATTTTTGTGCTGAGTGACCCATTTTTGTGTTGATGTTTTTTGTTGTTGTTGTTGTTGGATCATTGTCCTGATGGAAGATCCAGCCATGGCCCATTATAAGATTTCTAGCAGAGGCAGTCAGGATTAGATTTTTTTTTATCTGTTGGTACTTCATAGAATCCACGATGACATGTATCTGAACAAGATATCCAGTACTTCAGAAAAATAGGTCCACAATATTAAAGATCCAGCAGTATTTTTAACTTTTTAGCCCTGAGTGCACCAAACCCATCTTGTGTGTTTGCTACCAAAAAAGCTTTTTTAGTTTCATCTGACCACAGAACGTGGCCCCATTTGAAGTTCCATTAGTGTCTGAAAACTGAATATAACAACCCCCAATTCCAGAAAAGTTTTGTTAAATGTAATAATATCAAGAATGTGATTTGTTCATTCTCTTTAACCTTTATTTAACTGACAAAAGTACAAAGAAAAAAAGATTTTCAATGATTTGCACTGACCAATTTAATTGTATTTTATAAATATATATATATATTTTTGTGGCTGCAACACACTCAAAAAAAGTTGGGACAGAGGCATGTTTAACACCATGTCACATCACCTTTCCTTTTAATTACAGTTTTTAATTGTTCAGGAACTGAGGATACTAATGGTTGCACTTTTGCATGTGGAATTTTTGCCCAATCTTGCTTAATACAAGACAACTGCTCAACAGTCTGCGGCCATTGTTGTCCGATTGTCAATACATTTTTAATAAGAGACAGATCTGGACTGCAGGCAGGCAGTCAAGCATATCCCTTCTATGGTATAGAGTGTCTAAGAAACCACTCTGTTGTAGTATGTGCAGAATGAGGCCTGGCAGTGTCTTGCTTCTTAGGAAGGAGGTCATCTTGATGGCAGCATATGTCTCTGTACAATCCCAGTATACTTGTGAGTCACCCATTCCATTTGCACTGATGCACCCCCATACCGTGACAGATGTTTGCTTTTGCACGGTTCACTTATGAAAGTCTGGTCGGTCCCTTTCGTCTTTGGGATGTCAGTTTTTTCCCCAAAACAAGCTGAAATGTGGACTCATTTGACCACAGCACACATTTCCACTCTCTTTTGGACCATCTGAGTTGAGCTCAGGCCCAGAGAACTTGGCAAAACCTCTGCATTGAACAGATGTATAGCTTTCTCCTTGCATTAGAGATTCGAGTTGCATTTGTTAATGCAGCGGCAGACTGTGTTAAAGTGACATTGGTTTTCCAAAGTACTCCAGAGCAGAGGCTTCCTGCCTTGCCCTTTTATTGGATTTTTTCAAAATGTCCCAACTTTTCTGGAATTGGGGTTGTACTTGAGTTTGTTTTTCAATAAGAGCAGAGGTTTTTTTTTTTTTCGGTTTTTTTTTCTTGAAACCCTCCCAAACAACTTGTGATTGTGACTTGTGATGATGCACATCAGAACTATGTTCCTTCGTTTTACACATTGTAATGGATAATTAAGGGAATTTGGCCTTTGTGTTACAGTACCTCAAAGTCATACTCCTGTGAAAAAGTCATGGCTGGACAATTTCATGTTTTAGTCACCCTGGTGTGCTATAAGATGCAAATATGAATGGGAATACTTCATGGATATTTTACTCATAAGAATTTCTAGGGGTGCTAATAATTGTGGGCAGCATGTATTGGAGAAAAACATTTATTTCATATTTGTGATTTTCTCCCCACTTTTAATCATTTTACTTTAATACTTTTAAAATGTAATTTATTCTTGTGATGGCAAAGCTGAATTGTCAGCTTTTGCAGCATTTCTTAATATTTTTGTGGAAAACGTGATACATTGTTTTTTCTTTGATGAATAGAAAGTTCAATATCTGAGATATAAATATAATTGTTTTAATGCTTGCTGTATAAAAGAGTTACGACCCGAAATCTTACTGGTAGTGTTATAATATACACTTTCTATATATATATATATATATATATATATATATATATACACACATACATACATATATATACATATATATAAAAAAACAGCAAATATAAATTATATATATATATAATATATATGCATATATTTATATTTATTAATTTATATATAAAGAAAAGTGGGTAACACTTTACAATAAGGTTCATTAGTTAAACATTAGTTAATGCATTAACTAACATGAAATAACCATGAACAATACATTTGTTACTGTATTTACTATTGTAATCTTTGTTAACCTAAGTTAATGAAAATACAGTTGTTCATTGTTCATGTTAGTTCACAGTGCATTAACTAATGTTAACAAGATTTTAATAATGTATTAGTAAATGTTGAAATTAACATGAACTGCATTTATACAGAATTTATTAATCTTTGTTAATTATTAGTTCATGTTAACTAATGAACCTTGTTGTAAAGTGTTACCGAAAAGTGTTTCTTTTAGATATTGTATCTGGTCACAGTCTCTTTTTAAAGATAATTTTAGTGAACTTTGGCTTTTTTACTTTTTAATTAAATAGGTTTGTGGTGTAATAAGTCAAATTTTTATAAAATGTTATAAAACTGTATTATAATTATTCAAGAATAATAAATGTTTTAAGTACTTTTACATGAAGTACAGTGCTTGACACACACATTATGTCAACTAAGCGTTAGTGATTTTTTAAGAGAAAACATTACTTGAAAGCTTTTCTGATTGCATTGGCAGCCAGTATTTCCCTACAAGTGGTCATGAACGCCTGCTGTTTCTCATAATAGGCAGCCTCATTAATAAACGTGGGGTATACCGTGCTGGCACCTTCATAAAGGATTGTTCTCCCATCGAAAGTTAGGAACATAGGGTCACCCTGGTTCAAAGGCTCCCAGTCACAGTCCTACACAGAAAGAGAAAGAAAAAGGAACAGCACCATTACTGTGGAAGTGAAGCCTGGGAGTCAAAATAAGCACAGCAAACATCTGAGTCATAGGACACATTTTCTTACATGTGTTTCCCCCTCCCTTGGTCATAAAGAGCAACTCTTTTTACGTTGCTCAAGGGCATATGTTTTGCTTTAATAAAAAAAAAAAAAAATTCTGTATGCGTTTACTAGATGGTCCATTTATAATACCTGTAGATGAGGATGCACCATAGCTGTGATGTTGCCGTTGGTGTCTCTGGGGTAGTCCATTCTCTCCTGGACTCTGAAAACTTCCACTGTACATGGAGGAAACTCTACACCTATGACAGATTAAAAAAAATCATGCAAAATGAGATGATTCTCCTAAGAAAAAGGAAAAAGAGATATCACTCTTTTTGAAAAAAAAATAAAAATAAAATTTAATATTCCAAACTGCCATGACTTTTCTTATGTGGAACACAAACATTTTTAAAAAGGTCTCATATTGTATCTCATGTTGTTAATTTAATCTCCTATGTGTTGTCAATGTTTAACGTGGTTGTATTAATTTTCTTATTTTTGTAATTTCCTGAGTATTTCTCAAATGGATTTAAAATGAAAGACTATTTTGTTTCTTGGATTCTCCTGCATTGTGCGCGTCATTACAGCCACACCTGACACTTCTGTCGTGAGCAACAATGCAATTCACAATAGGTTATAAACATATTAGCTAGCATAGTTCATGTTTGTTGGTTGGATTTCAGGCAACGTTCTTTTAGCTGCTGGAGGTTGTTGGCATGGTCTTGAGCCTTTACTTTGTATAGATCAGCCCTCTGTTCGGCTGGTTATGAGCTGCCTGGGTCCAGAAGTTAGTTGGTATGCTGAAATCTATCAGATCCCTTTTCAGGACATCTTTATACCTCAGCTTGGGCCTTCCAGTAGTGCAGGCAACCTCCTTGAGCACACTATGCAGAACTGCTCGGGGTATGGGGGCATTCTGGTGACATGATCAGCCAATCGGAGACGAATGCATTTTAGATGGGAGGAAAGTGGTTCACTTTTGGTCACTTTGAGCAGATCTTCATTCAACATTTTATCCCTTCCGGTCTTACAGATTATGAACCTGAGGCTAAGGCATTGTACGGATGGATTTTACCAAGACTGAATTCAAGATTCCTATCCTGTAATAAAATAAATCTCTCTAATCTGAAGAAAGGATATGCAAGAAAGAGCACAGGACAACACCTGGCTCGACCCCCTCTCTTCCCCCCCATGCTGAGTCTCTGACTCCTCACACCTTCTCCTTCCCCTCAGGCCATGCAAACCTCACAAATTTACTATCTTAGTTGTTTCAAGTGACATCAATGTAAACACTTCTGGTGCGACAGGTAGGAAGGTTTCAATCCCACATCAATAGAACAGACAAGAATAAAGAAAACAAAACCTGCTCTCCTTGTGTGGGAGATGCCCCAATAAAGATATCATTTGTTTTGATCCCCAAAACCAGGCGTGTGACCCTTTGGGGCACGAGAAAAGGTCCAACAAAAGCTGCATAAATATTTGGGTGCTAAATGTTTACTGTCCTTTTGTTAAGATCTGGGTACTTAAAAGGGATTTGGCAAACCACAAAGGGAAGCATCTGCATTCAGAACTTCCCACACCATTGCTGTGTGTATCTCTCTATTTGCCAGGTATGTTGACTCTTTGAAATCACTTTGATTTTATGTTTTAAATTGTATTTTGTATTTTATGCTGATCAGTTGTGTGATACATCCTTTCTAATTCTTTTAATTGACGTTTGACCCTGCCTGGCAAATCAATAAATGTTATTCTTGATTTATTCTGCATTATTCTTAATTCATTATTTCTAGTAGATTAAAGCAAAGGTATTACCTCAAATCTGTGTTCAGGATTGATCATACGGAGGACTTAATAGATGGAGCATAGGGCATGTCAATTAAGTCCATCTTGATTTCTGACAATCGCTGCCTTAAATAAGTTGCAGTTTTCGTAAATATATAAAAACTACGCTTTTTGTTAAGAGTAAGCAGAGCGCGACCGACAAAGGTAGATATTTACCCTGCATCCAATGTTTAAGATCAAAACTGATGAGTTTGTGTCCGGGAAAAGCACTCTGTCGGCCGACGTGACTTTTCTAAAGCGATACCGGGACCGCAGTGAACGAATAATTGAAAATATAAGATAATCAGAAAAATCTAAGATCCAATTTAAAATGCAACTAATCTTATGGTCAGCTGTTCCATCGGAAACATTGTGAAACTAAGAGTAATCTAAAATTGGAGTCAGATTTAAATTATTCATGGGGTCAGAATTAAATTCGACACAAATTATATTTAATTAAGGTGATTTTTACAGAAGTGCCAGAGGACGAACATGTGCGATACCTTCAACCAGACCACTAGATGCCATCGTTGGGCTAGTGGGTGGAACCCTACAGCATCTTAGCAGACTCTCTTGATGCCTGTAGGTAGTCCAGCATTCAGCACCATACAACAGGAGGCTCAGAACACGTGTAACAAGATCTATAGTTCAGAGAAGAAGGACTGGCAAACGATCAACGTAACTTTAAATGACCAAATTAATGAAAGGGACTAATTGTGGACACGGGTGCGAAATCGCACATTATTATGGACATTGGAAAATTCAAAAAGTTTGACAACAAATTCCAGCCGGAGAAAGACTACAGTGAGCTGGCAAACGGGACCAGAGTGAGCAGAGTGGCGCTGAAGAGAGGTGACGTGGATTTACAACAAGGGACAACAGCTAAACAGCTTAAATCAGCTTTCAACAAGGACGCGACAAACTCATTCACAAGAACGGTACAAAGTATAACATAAAAGAGTAGGCTACAATAGACTGTACTATCTGAACACTTTCAACGAAGACAATGGTAGTTGTAACTGATGTTATGACATTTAAACCTGGCACAAAATCCTTGGTTACCGTAATTATGTAACAATTTAACGAATTAATTAGCTCAAATTATGGGGTAAAATATATATATATATATATATATATATATATATATATAAATATATAAATCAAATCATAACGCATTATGATCCATTATAATATAAATCGACCAAAAAGGGAATTATACATATGGTAAATTAATTACAATGGATTATAATTAACTATGTATATATGTTTAAAATTTGTTCTAGTTTGTCCAGCAAACTATCAGTCCAATTTTTTTGTCAACTATTACAAAGGAAATTATTCTTATGAAGCAGTTAGCAAAATCGGAACGTAGAAGTGATTGGATTTTCTTAATGAGCAGAAACCGAAACAATAAAGCATTATATTGGATTAAATATGTGAAACTACAAATACACGACTAACTAACAGAGAATACATACATATAATGAAACGAAAGTAAAGTCAGGGAAAACAGAGATGATCACAGAATGGCAAATTACAGACAGTTAAAACCTTTGAAAGCCAGCACGGAATCTGTTCAGCAAATGTAAGCTTTAAAACGCAGCGGAAGAAAATGTTTCTTATACTTGCATAGGCAATTTTGGATGCTGTAGTTCAAAAGATGCACGTCGTTCTGCAGAGGTATCAGTGCGTTTTGAGCTGGGTCTTCGGCGGGATGTTCAAACAAGGTTTAACTCAAAAGTAACATGGCCGGGAAAATAAGAAAGAAGAAGTCCATCTCGCAGGTCCAAGGAAGACCGTGAGGACGGACAAATGAAGACTGGTCAAAGGAAGATAAGCTGGAAAACAAAGTTAAGCTGAGCTACTGGTGAAGACGCGTTGGTTCGTTATATAGCAAAACATCTCCACTCCTCTCAAGTGTTGACTGGCCAATCGCCAGGGTGAATTATGTAGCGGGAAATATCTTTGTCTGGTTTTATGGTCTAATTTGCATATCTTATGAGGTATCAGATCTGGGTACGTTTTTCTCAAAAGTACTTTAAAAGTAGCATGTCACATTTTATAGTAACATAACATACACAGTTGATTAAAGCATTCGTAGAGGTTTAGAACAAAACTAAACATGGTAGGATGACAAAGACGTTAAGAAAGCACACATATGATTACAAGCATTTAAACTTATTCTTGAATAACTAAAAATCACAACTAGGCTAATTACACATGGGGACATGCATACACAAAAGGGATACACCATATACTTTCTAGAAAGTATGGTTAACTTATAAATTGGATTATAAGAGTTTTTCCTCTATATAGGTATGTGTGTGTATATTGAGTCCTGGCGTCACCCAGTCTGTCTCTAGCCCAACAGGAGGTCAATCTCGCACCTTTGGAAGCTCCCATAGTTGCCATAAGAAAGCTTATGTTTGTGGTTAGTCTCTTTGGGAGGTAATAAAATGTGACAAAAAGCTACGTGGTCCCGACCAGTCGGCGCCACGTGGTGAGTTACAGGAAGGGGGTCAAACGTCACGGCTTACACAAACTTAAGAGTCGACTCGATCATTTGTGATTTGCATCCAGATGCTACAATTATGATGATGTTTCCAAATTGCAGGATGTAGTTGATGGAATGAAAATCAAGGGTAAGATTGATAAATCTAACCTAAACTGTGAAATTTGCACATAAGGTAAATTTGTTCAGAGTAGAAACAGAGAACCTGATACACAAGCTAAGGCTGCGCTTGAACTAGTGCACACAGATCTAGCTGGTCCTATTGACCCAAAGCTAAAGATGGTTTCAAGTATGCTTTGGCATATACTGATAACTCCTCAGGTGCAGTGTTTGTGTATTTTCTAGACAGTGTGACACATTTTCTAGACACTGTATTTTCTAGACACTGTGACACAGAGTGACACTGTGAAAGCTACTGAAAAGTTCACTGCTGACAGATCCCCTTACGGGACTATAAAGTTTGTTATATCAGATAACGGCACAATTTATGGCTAAACAGTTTCAATCACTACTAAACAAGAATCGTATTAGACATGAAACCTCAGCACCATATTCACCCCATCAAAATGGGACTGCTGAGAGAAATTGGAGAACCCTGTTTGAGAAGGCAAGATGTATGCTCCTAGAGAGTAACTGGATCAGTCTACAAACACGGTGAGTCATGTCATCCTCTCCTAGCATTGTTACCTGTTCCATTTGCCACATGTTCAGTATAGCTCTCTCTGTCAGCGACGAGGGGTTTACATGTCATAAATGTAGGGAAATAGTCAGGCTGACAGAGAGAATCTCAGAATTAGAGACACGCATCCAAACTTTAATCGAGGATAGTAAGAACGCAAGGGCTTCAGATACGGTTTTGGATGCGATTAGCTTAATGAACTCTGTACATTGTTCGGTTCCGGCTGTAGAGCCCGTGCAGCAGGGCACCTGGGTAACGGTGAGGCGGCCTAGCCGCGGAAAACACCACTTTTCCGTTCCAATAATAACATCAAACAGGTTCTCCCCACTCAGTGACGCACCCACTGAGAATCCTTTTGAAAGTGCCCTAGTTATTGGCGATTCTATTACACGGAACGTGAAAATAGAGACACCAGCCACCATAGTCACATGTTTGCCGGGAGCCAGAGCACCTGACATCAAAGAAAATTTAAAAGTGCTGGCTAATGCTAATCGTAAATACTCTAAAATTATTATTCACGTCGGCACTAATGATGTTCGACTTCGCCAGTCGGAGATCACTAAAATTAACATTAAAGAGGTGTGTGAACTCGCAAATACAATGTCAGGAGAAGTAATTTGCTCTGGTCCCCTTCCTGTTCGTTGGAGTGATGAGATAGTTAGCAGATTATCATCACTCAATGGCTGGCTGTCTAAGTGGTGTCCGCAAAATAATATAGGTTTTATAGACAATTGGAAAAGTTTTTGGGGCAGACCTGACCTGTTGAAAAGAGATGGTATTCATCCCTCTCGGGATGGTGCTGCTCTTCTCTCTAGTAATATGGCACATAGTCTTAGAGCTGAAACATGACAAACTGTGGCCCAGGTCAGGAAGCAGACTGACCGGCTAAACCGACCGTCTGCTAGCTGCCTCACGTTACAGAAGTCAAATAATTCCCAACACATAGAAACTCTTACACCTAGATATTATCACATAGAGACTGTGTCTGTACCCCGAATTAGTAAAAACAAAAAACTTCCAAACCCATTTAATGGTAAAAATTTAATTGATGTTCAACAAATAAAAAATAGAGATAGTAATGATAAACAAATGATAAAGCTTGGGTTGTTAAATATTAGATCCCTTTCATCAAAATCACTTATTGTAAATGATATTATCACAGACAATAATCTAGATATGCTGTGTTTGACAGAAACTTGGCTAAAACCGGACGATTACATTACTTTAAATGAGTCTAGCCCTCAAGGTTATGATTATCGACACAATCCTCGTCAGAAAGGCAAAGGGGGAGGTGTTGCTGTAATTTATAGTAATATTTATAGTATTAGTCAAAAGTCTCTCAAATATAATTCCTTCGAAGTGATGGTACTTTACGTAACATTATGTAAGTTGACATTTGTGTTGGCTACTGTATACAGGCCACCAGGACACCATACAGACTTTATCAAAGAATTTGCTGATTTTCTATCGGAGTTAGTACTAGCAGCAGATAAAGTACTTGTTGTTGGTGACTTTAATATTCATGTAGATAATGAAAAAGACTCATTGGGATTGGCATTTGCAGATATTCTAAACTCTATTGGTGTTAGACAACACGTGTCAGGACCCACTCATTGTCGGAACCATACCTTAGATCTAGTATTGTCATATGGAATTGATATTGATGCCGTTGAAATTCTGCAGCAGAGTGACGACATCTCAGATCATTACCTAGTCTCGTGTATACTACATTTAGTCAAAACTGCTAAACTGCCTCCCTGCCATAAATTTGGTAGAACCATCACTTCTACCACTAAAGAACGCTTTATAAATAATCTTCCTGATCAGTTTCATCGCCTTAGCATGCCAGACAGCTTAGAAGACCTCGATGTTGCAACGGAAACTATTGCCTCTGTCTTTTCAAGCACATTAGACTCAGTTGCTCCTTTGCGTTTAAAAAAGATTAAGGAAATTAATCCAACGCCGTGGTACAACAAGCACACTCAGGCCCTAAAGGTAGCAGCCAGAAAAATGGAACGCAGCTGGAAGAAAACAAAACTAGAAGTATTTCGCATTTTGTGGAGGGAGAGAATGGTTGAGTACAGAAAGGCCTTAAAATCTGCTAGATCTGCCTATTTTTCAAAACTTTTAGAAGAAAATAAACAAAACCCTAGGTATTTATTTGATACAGTGGCTAAATTAACAAGAAATAAAGCTTCAACTTCTGATGTTTCCAAAGAGCACAGCAGTGATGACTTCATGAACTTCTTTACTTGCAAGATTGATAATATTAGAAAAAAAATTATAACCACGCAACCATCTACTACAGTATTGCGTCAGACGGTGCATTGTAGTATCCCTGAGGAAAAATTCAATTCATTTACTCCTTTAAGAGAGGAAGAATTGTCTAAACTTGTTAAATCGTCAAAATCGACAACATGTATGTTAGACCCTATACCAACTAAGCTATTGAAAGAGATGCTTCCAGAGGTCATAGATCCGCTTCTTAATATCGTTAATTCATCTTTATCACTAGGATACGTACCAAAAACTTTTAAGTTGGCTATTATTAAACCTCTTATTAAAAAACCACAACTTGATCCTAGAGAATTAGTCAATTACAGGCCAATCTCAAATCTTAGTTTTCTGTCAAAAATACTAGAAAAGGCTGTATCATCACAACTATGTTCCTTTTTAGAAAGAAATAGTATCTATGAGGATTTCCAGTCAGGATTTAGACCATACCATAGTACTGAAACTGCTCTCATTAGAGTTACTAATGATTTGCTCTTATCATCAGATCGTGGTTGTATCTCTCTATTAGTGTTACTGGATCTTAGTGCTGCATTTGACACTATTGATCACAATATTCTTTTAAATAGACTCGAAAATTATGTTGGCATTAGTGGAATTGCATTGTCATGGTTCAAATCATACTTATCTGACCGTTATCAGTTTGTAGAAGTAAATGAAGAGAGGTCATATCGATCACAAGTTGAATATGGAGTACCGCAAGGCTCGGTACTAGGACCATTGCTTTTCATTCTGTACATGCTACCCTTAGGAGATATCATCAGGAAGCATGGCATTAGTTTTCACTGTTACGCTGATGATACTCAGCTCTATATTTCTTCGCGCCCTGACGAAACTTACCAACTCACAAAATTAACGGAATGCATAGCTGATATAAAAAATTGGATGACCAGTAATTTCCTACTACTAAATTCAGAAAAAACAGATATTCTAATTTTGGGACCAAAAACTTCCTCACGTAATAACCTAGAATACTGTCTAACACTTGATGGCTGCTCTGTTAAGTCTTCGTCGTCAGTTAGGAACCTGGGTGTGCTCTTTGATACCAATCTTTCATTTGAAGGCCATGTTTCTAGCATCTGTAAAACCGCATTCTTCCATCTTAAAAATATATCTAAATTACGACATATGCTCTCGATGACAAATGCGGAACAGTTAGTTCATGCGTTCATGACCTCAAGGCTGTCGTTCTGCTCGCCTGATAAATAAACTACAGCTCGTACAAAATGCAGCAGCTAGAGTTCTTACTAGAACTAGGAAGTATGACCATATCAGCGCGATTCTGTCAACACTGCATTGGCTTCCTGTTAAACATCGTATAGATTTTAAAATCTTGCTAATTACCTACAAAGCACTAAATGGTTTAGCTCCCCAGTACCTGAGCGAGCTCTTAATGCATTATAGTCCTTCGCGTCTATTACGATCTCAGAACTCAGGCCAGCTAATAATACCTAGAATATCAAAATCAACTGCAGGTGGTAGATCCTTCTCCTATTTGGCACCTAAACTCTGGAACAATCTTCCTAGCATTGTTCGGGAAGCAGACACACTCTGTCAGTTTAAATCTAAACTAAAAACACATCTCTTTAACCTGGCATACACATAACACATTATCAATTTATTTTTTCAAAACCGTTAAAGGATTATTAGGCTGCATAAATTAGGTCAGCCGGAACCGGGAACACTTCCAATAACACCAGATGTACTCGTTACATCAGAAGAAGAATGGCATCTACGCTAATATTAGTCTTTCTGTTTATCCCGAGGTTTACCGTAGTCAGCCGGATCCGGGCCGTATCCGGGTGAGATCGAGGACCTGCGCCATGACACAACCACAACACAGCCCTGAAGTATCAGCAGAGATTGAGTCAACTAGATCATCCACTATGAAGGCCTCATCAGCATAACAACCAGTGGCACATCTCCTCAACAACCGTCCATACCGGTGTGATGAATACGATCCTCAACTGGATGGAACTGAATTAAACACTTTGAATGTTGCGATCGTATCTGACTTATGATAGCAACCTGAGTCGTAACAAAGCACTGTTCGCCAGAGGACAACTGGCCCCCCGACTAAGCCTGGTTTCTCCCAAGGTTTTCTCTCCATTTTAACACCTGTTTGCCACCTGATGTCACCTGTTGGAGTTTGGGTTCCTTGCCGCTGTCGCCTTTGGCTTGCTTAGTTGGGGACACTTGACATTTGATATTCAACAGTGCTTTGATCTACCTGCATTGACACTGTTTCTTAAGAGCTGCTGTGCAGCCAAAATAATGTACCAGTTATCACTGTAAAGCTGCTTTGACACAATCTACATTGTAAAAAGCGCTATATAAATAATGGTGACTTGACTTGACTATAATGAGAGGTGGCTATCCTGAGTCCTTTAAATATCTATCCAATCAAATAAGTAAGGTTTCACTAATAAACTTATCAGTGGTTAATAAGTGTGAGTATAATTTAAAAAAATTAAATTAAATACTTTCCCCGTTTAATCACTATTTAAGCAGTAATATTTACATTTTAACAGGAAATAATCTTGGAATTACTTTTATCCCATAAACACTTACATTTAAACCAAAATTGTACTCTTTTACTTAATTAACTTAAAATATCAAAAGAGTAAGTAACCACAATGGTTTTATAAAAGGTATACCAGATTTACTTAGAAAAGGAAGGTCAGAAATTAAATATGTCTGTCAAGCTTACTTTTCATTTCACAAATGCATTCAAATTCACATTTAACACAAAAGGGCCCAAGAAAATAAAAACCCTAGCTTAATGTGAAATACCCTTCAAATGTTCAAATGATGCAGGCCTGAATGTAGCTCGGGTACGTTGTAGCCTTAAACCAAATGGCTGCTTCACCACACAGGCCAAACAAAAAATGGTACCTTTACTCAATGTGAACGTAACCTCGCGCGCACAGGATCAAAGGCGTCAGCCACAGAAGACAGGACAAGAGGATTCGTGATGAAAAGAAGACGGTTGAAGAGAAGATTCCCATAGTTCACGATCTCCAGAAAAGTCCACCACTCGATATTGCTATCCGGCTCCATAAGGGTCTTTGATCATCGTTGGTCTCACATTTCCACAGAGGCTTAACTAATCGAGGTCGCTGGCTGCTAGCTTGTTAGCAAAGTCCATGCAAAACACTAGTCACTAAATCTTCGGCTAACGTAAACTTATCTGTCTTACTGTTATGAGTTTACCACTCACACAGACAGAACTATCACCATTAAAATCTTGTATAAGAGTTCTTGTTGAACACTTTTCAAGGTGCATTACCCCATCCGCGAACCACCCGTGTTCGTCTCTCCCTTCTTTGTACTTTGACCTCAACTGTGATTGGCTCATACACAAAACTTTCAAAAATAAAATAAATTCACAAAACATTTGTGTAACTCTTTCTTCCTATTCTTACAGGCATCTTTAAAGCATTTTCACATATATTATTACCCAACAAATATTTAACATTTTAAATGCTGTATACAGTAAACCATGAGCATTACTCAATAGGCATTTCTCTATTTAAGCAAAATCATAACTTCTTTGCTGGTCAATGAATCTTCACTTTTTTAACCTTAAATTCTATTTATTAAACTATGAAATTATTTATTCAAATTTGTATATCTTATACTAAAGAATATAATTCAATAGGGTTACAGTAGCAAAAGGCTATAGTGATGAGACTTTCTCCCAAATATTACAGCAAATATCACTTCAGTACGAGCCTTGATGCAAATGGAAGCACAATATGATCTTGACATCCATCAGATGGATGTAAAAACGGACTATTTGCTTGCTCCAGTTGACTGTGAAATTTACAACCCCAATTCCGGAAATACTGGGACGTTTTTTGAATTTGAATCAAATGAAAACTAAAAGACTTTCAAATCACATGAGCCAATATTTTATTCACAATAGAACATAGATAACATAACAAATGTTTAAACTGAGAAATTTTACACTTTTATCCACTAAATGAGCTCATTTTAAATTTGATGCCTGCTATAGGTCTCAAAAAAGTTAGCACGATGGCAACAAATGGCTGAAAAAGCAAGAAATTTTGAAAAGATTCAATTGGAAGAACATCTAGCAACTAATTAAGTTAATTGATATCAGGTCTGTTACATGATTAGTTATAAAAGGGATGTCTTAGAGAGGCAGTCTCTCAGAATTAAAGATGGGCAGAGCTGTGAAAGAGTGCATAAAAAGATTTTGTAATACTTTAAAAACAATGTTCCTTAACATCAAATTGCAAAGGCTTTGCAAATCTCATCATCTACAGTGCATAACATCATCAAAACATTCAGAGAAACTGGAGAAATCTCTGTGCGTAAGGGACAAGGCCGAAGACCTTTATTGGATGCCCGTGGTCTTCAGGCCCTCAGACGACACTGCATCACTCATCGGCATGATTGTGTCAATGACATTACTAAATGGGCCCAGGAATACTTCCACAAACCACTGTTGGTAAACACAATCCGCTGTGCCATCTGCAGATGCCAACTAAAGCTCTATCATGCAAAAAGGAAGCCATATGTGAACATGGTTCAGAAGCGCTGTCGTGTCCTGTGGGCCAAGGCTCATTTAAAATGGACTGTTTCAAAGTGGAAAAGTGTTCTATGGTCAGACGAGTCCAAATTTGATATTCCTGTTGGAAATCACAGATGCCCTGTCCTCCAGACTAAAGAGGAGGGAGACCTTCCAGCGTGTTATCAGCATTCAGTTCAAAAGCCAGCATCTCTGATGGTATGGGGGTGCATAAATGCATACGGTATGGGCAGCTTGCATGTTTTGGAAAGCACTATGAATGCTGAAAGGTATATAAAGTTTTCCAGACAACGTCTATTTCAGGGAAAGCCTTGTGTATTTCAACAGGACAATGCAAAACCACATACTGCAACTATTACAACAGCATGGCTTCGTCTATGAAGAGTCCGGGTGCTGAATTGGCCTGCCTGCAGTCCAAATCTTTTACCTATAGAGAACATTTGGTGCATCATTAAACGAAAAAACGTCAGGGAAAAACTGGAACAAAATGTTACATGACTACCTCAGTGCAAATGATTTTGTGCAGAATTCAGCTGATCATTGTGTGTACAGAAAAAAGAGCAAAAAAACAAAACAAAAAAACAAACAGTGTCAACAAATATGTACACATGTTGATATAAGGTATAATTGAATTTGATCAGCACTCAATGATGGTAAAGTGATAATTGAGTATTGCCCCACGGAAGAAATGGTGGCTGATGTCATGACTAAACCATTGACAAAGTTTAAATTAGAAGAATTCCAGTTTCTTGTTTGGCATGTAAATGCAACATAAGATAAATATAAGAATGTGTTCATGTGTTATGTGTATTGTGAAAAACGCTATATAAATGAAGATGACTTGACTTATGTTATTATAGTATATTGTACAGTATGAGAGCAAGTGGGGGTGTTAACATTTGAAATAGGTATGCCCTAATACTAGTCACATCACGTGTATGTTAACTGCTTTCCATAAATGGATATATGCAAAATAAAGGTTCCAGTCCAACAGAATACCAAGTGATGTGTGTGTTTTTCAATCACGCAAATAACTGCGCTAACAGGCAGCCCCTCACAGGTGACTGCAACATAAACTCAAACAAAACACCAACAATAAAGTCCAGGCCTGGGGTCTGTTCTTTGACGTCGCTAACTTAGTTATTTATAACTAATTATAACTCAGGTCCGTAAGCTTAAACCTGCTCGAGTGCAGGCTTATTTTTGTATTATATTTGTATAATATTTTGTTTTATATTTGTAAACAGGACAATAATAATGATTTAAAAATAAATTTGCAAATAATATTATAATGTTTTATAGGCTATCATAATATACCGCCAGAGATGTATTTGTGAGGGAATAATTACCTAATAATTTTACTGGAGTCTTACACACATGATGTAGACCTACAGTTAGTCTGTGCCGGGCATTAATTTGACAGATATTATGGGAGTGGCTTGATGCAGCGCAGGAGATTCAGATAACTTGATCTTGACCCTTAATAAACTTTAGTTAATGCTGTCACATAACAAATCTGCTTCAAAGGTAAAATTAAATTAATTGCTGCTAATTACAACATTGAAATAAAAATGTAAAGCCTGTACAAATAGGAAATCGTGAATATAGCCTAAATAATTGGGAATCATGTTTAAAAAAAAAAACACTGCACATTTCATTTATCTGTAACTTTTATGTTGTTTTGGTTGCTTGCCTGTTTTCTTATACAGGGGTCCAAAAATTTGTAAAGTTTTTCGTCAGGTGTCTTTTTTAATTATATGATGTCACTACGTTGCTGTCTTGACGCCAGCCAATCGCTGCATTGCTGATCGTAGGTTTGAGTATCGATATATCTGCCCTTTTCAAGGAACACAAGAATGTGCAGTAATCTCAGACAATTTAAACCAGATATTTTAATCTAATCAGCAAATTCATTTGAAGAACCAAATTAGTCAGAGTTCAGTTATCACGATTAGAAGATCTGGCATCTGTCAAATTATCTCAGATGTATTAAGTGTAGGAACCGTGGACGAACCAGACAAATGAATCATTCAGATGATTCTTTCAAAACATAATTCTAATTCAGAATCTAAGTTCCGGCTCCAGTCCATCTACAGATAAAACCCATGTTAATTACTGAACATGGTAAGTTGCAGGCATCTCCCAATGCAGGCATCTCTTGTTTCTCTTATGCTTTAGAACACCCACAGTTTATGTAAATGTGATAACTCTTGAATGACTGTTTGAAAGTATGCCTTATTTGAAATTAATTTAATTCTCTTTCTCTCTTCTTAATCATGGCTTGAATGAAATCTGTGTAAAAGTGTATCATATTCTATTTAATAGAAATTATGTCTAAAACGGTACTCTCTGCCAAAGCAGAGACCGGAGGTAACACCTATGTATGATTAGGGCAGAGAAAAGCCACCTTCTGAAACAGGACGATATCTGATTGGCCAAAACTCCTCTCAGAGGTGGGACAAACACCTACGTTTAAATAGTCATATCGCAGAACTAGAAGTGAACTAGAAGTAAAAACTAGAAAAAGAACCGGTCAGCAGTGACCAGAGTAAGCAGAACAAAGAATAACTATGGAGTAACAAGAAGAACAGACAAGCAGCTCATTCAAGCTATCCAACTTTCACTCACTTTTCTTTTCTTTTACTTAATTTTCTTTTCCGTTGAGTCTCGTGTTCTAAGTTTTGCCACAAAGTTCAACCAACGACTTTTGCCGCTTCAACTTTAACTCTAGCGACAAAGAGACTAACTTTCATTTTGCCAGCAAGCTAAAACGTAACCACCATCTGGACCTGAAAAGACAAATCATCGACTTGGAAAACACTTCGCTGTACTCCGACGAAAAGATGCACATTTAAAGTCGACTCAAGCAAGTACCTCCAAATTCTACAAACTTAACTAGTGCATTTAAATTAATGATTCATGGTTCGTTCAGGTCAGATCTTCTGAAGTGCATATTTTTGCTAGGAAACCTCTTCATCATATCACTCTTTCTTAAAACTCCTTTCGTTTACCGCAACGCATATGAATGTATGTGTGTGTTAGATTAGTTTGTGTTAGAATAAATAAAGTCTCTTGTAGATTTTTAAAGAAAGTGTCTTGTATTATGTGCTTCTAAAATTGAATGTCTTAAACTGTCGATCTTAAAGTTACCGCGCTCTAATCAGTGTTTTCACGATAGTGGATATTCATACAGCTCGAGCAGTTGAACGCTGGACGAGTCAGTTGCTCGGTCGTAAACTCTTTATAATTCCCTATAAATTAATTATTTAATTTGAGCTAATTTTACTTCCTGTGTCCCCTACATAAGCGAGGTATGAAGAACGGACCTCTGGTCCTCTCTCATCCTGTCATCACCCCTCCTTTTATCCGTTTATCCTCGACTGCACCCTGCTTTCACTGGCCAAGGACCGCCCAAGAGGATGTTTGACTGACATGTAACACAACCAATCACAGTTCATTTTGTTTCGCGTCATGTTTAGGGGCATAAGTTGATGTCCCTACAATAACAGACCGGCGTGTATCTAATAAATTATTCATTCAAGAATGTTGTGCAAGTTTACTGCAACAATGGAGCCGCAAACTTCACATACTTTTGAAAATCCAGCGTTTAGTTGATCCCGGTAAGCACACATTGTCACAGTTGTAAACACAACACCGTTCTTCTTCAAGGGGGTTTGGCGTCACAGCATTTGTTTCCAGGCAGACCGTTAAAGAACGTGGCACACGTTTCCCGTACATCCTGTAGAATTCAACCAATCAGATGATGACTTTGTAAATCCTGAGATGTTTCCAGTTAAGTGTGCCATATGAATCAGACGTTCAGCCAATGGTCCGTGGGCGTTACGTCTGAGGCTGAGACTACGTTTTGTCAGACGTCCAAAAGTAGAGGCCGCTTTTCCCAATCTGATTGAGATCTCATCTTCTAGGATGGTATTATGGGTCATTTCCCACATCATCAAGTGCTACACTATTTAGCTGAAAACAATGCATGTTGGAAGCCTGTGACATAGTCACAGTTTTTTTCAACCTGATTGTGAGCCTAAAAAGTCAAGTCACATTTATTTATAGTGCTTTATACAATACAGATTGTTTCAAATCAGTTTTACAGGTTTAGCATCTTGATCAATGAGACACACACAAATTTTGGAAAGTTTTCACCAAGACTCTGGTTACAGGAAACAGGAAAATTTATACGATTTTTTACGACCAAAAGGAATTTGCTGAAAATCTTGACTGTCACTTAATCCCTGCCCTGCCTCCAACCATGTGCTTGACTAGGAGAGGGAGAACTTTTTCCCCACTAAGAGTCAAATTAACAGCTCAAGTTGTTCCATATGTCTTCGACCAATGCAGAAGATATTGGTTGCCACTCCGGACCAAATCATCATAGATTTCTCCTCAGCCGGCAGATCCGATGCTCCTCAGCCTAAAGGCATTTTGCAAGTATTGTACCTTTAAACACTAAACAACGATTTAGTATTAATTTGTAAACCACCTGTGTCAGCTAAGGTGCTTTATTACTGAGGAAACTGATGATTCTTTTCCAGATTGTCTTTGACTTTTTCCCATAGCTCCATTTCCGGTCCCATTTTCGGTTCAACTCTATCACTATTCATTTTTACCTACGTATGTGTGTGCACAATGCATGTTTGGTTCTGACTCCGTCTGCTAATAAATTGCCTCTTAAATGATTTAGATCTTGACTACATGCTCTGAGTAGTACTGTACAATAAGAATGTTATTTCCCATAACCTGGAAATGAACATTTCTTAGAATTAATAAACAATTAACACTGAGTGTTCACTGGACGAACAGGTTAATTGATTGTAATATTAATTTAATGTAGCTATATCAAGTTAATCCGATTAACTGATTCACATATTCATAATTAATCATAATTAATAATCATAATGAGTTATGAATAATTATTAATATTCCCCCTTTGAGTTAATTCGCTACAGGTTTTGGTGGAGAACGAAAGGCATCATTTTAAACAATTGTTTGCAGACGGACCCAGTAATCAATCATGTGTTGTTCCATAAGCTTTATTAACATCTTATACATGCACGTACAGATCTCTGATAAAATCAGCAAAACTATAACTTGAATGCGTGTTCCTCCGAATGGCAGAAAGTTCCTCGATGCTATAATGCATGTTTAAATTGTACGAAGAAGCTAACCTGAAATTATCGAAGAAATCATAATTTCAGTTGTTAAACGAGCGTAACCTTTTTTCTGATGAGGGAATCTCAGATTAACAGCGCATACAAACAGTACCAGATTGAACTAACCTGATCTTGGGCGAAGAAAACCCCACTTTCAGCTTTAAATGCATAAGCATTTAAATGCATTTAAATGCATGATGAAGAATCTAACTACAGCGTTTGTAATGGTGTTCTGGGCGATGCTCCTCAGTCACCAATTAATAAGGCCTTATCATCATTCGTTAGGCCATCGTATTCATATCAATGCGCAGGACTGCTCATATGAAACAATCGTGTTGAATTTGTGGTGTAAATTCTAGCCTAGCTAACTAGTAATTCACCATTGTCTGTGAAGTGATGTGATGTGACCATGCTAGAGTTCTCAGTGTGGACTTACAGCACAATTAGAATTCTGCTCTATTCTGGTGGTGTTGCGAGCTGGCATTGGTCTCCTGGCAACGCAGGACAACAGAGCGTGTTAGAGCAGACACCTCTGAAAGTCTTTTAACCGCACCCACATCACAGACCGTTGTGCAAACAACAACCAGGTGTAGCCAAAGCTAGCTTTCTAGCAATCCGGAATACGAAGCTTTGTGAAGCTCCGAATCAAACGAATCAATTGCGTCACAAATGATTCACTGTTTCAAACCGCTCAAAGCGTGACAAGCTGGTGACCCCTGCTGGTCAGAACAGTAAGTGCAGCGAAAACTTAACTCAACAAGACATCTTTAATAAACCATTCACAAATGTTTTATTGAAGTTGTAATCAATTAAAGGCGATCAACAAATCATCTAATATCCTTAAACATGAGGTTTCTGTTAAGACGTGATATTTCAGTAAACTGTAGTGCTCGTTTTATGAAAGCTGGGTTAATCAGACAAAAAAGAGAATGTTAAATATGTCTCTTCTATTTATCAAATGTGTCATTTAAATGTGTTATACACATATTTCATATACAAATCATGTATAGACATGGGTTCATGAGACTTAGAAACAAACCACTGAAATTTCAAATCACTTTGAAATAGCTATGATGCATCACAAAGCCTTGTTTACTGAAATCACGTGACTTTAGCAGTTTGATACACACTTCGAATCACTGTGTTACAGTCACATGGACTTTCTGTTTGTGTTTTCATCTGTCACATGTTCCTTTGTTCTAGTTTCCCGCCACAATCTGTCACCATGGACACTATCACATTCATGTCAGCTGTTCCTCGTTTGAGTTCTATCATCTGTGTATTTAAGTTCCTGTTTCTGTTGATCATGTTGTCGGGTATCGCCTATGTTGGATGTTAGTGTGTGTTTCTCCTGTGTTCCTGTATGCCCCTTTGGATCCTCTAGTAAAGTTTGACTCTGGATATTACATTCCTCTTCGTGCGTGTGTCTACACACCTGACACTGTAACAGAATACCAGACCAAAACTTTAAAGCGACGTGTTTTACTTAGCATTTTCTTTTTGGTTTTCGTGTTCAGTCTTTTTTTTCCCGTTTTTTCACTCCTGCTTGCACTATGTTCCCTGATGTGAAACTCATGTGCCTTGAGCAGGGAGAAAGCTCCCTCGAGAGACATTTAGAACTGTTTTTGGATCTCGCACATCAGACCACCTTCCCGGACTACTGCCTGTGCACGTTCCTGTACTTTGGACTCAATTCCACCACACGTGCACAGCTGTCCGGGGAGGGTCCTCGAGGGAGCTTCATGTCCTACGTGGAGTGGGTGCTGGCGTCATGTGGATCACCTATGACCGTAGGATTCGACGACAACAATGCCAGCCCCACTTCCCAGCCAGTGCCCAGCCATAACCACCCAGACGGCGAGGATATTCGACCTGAGCCCACCACAGGTAGTACGACGGAGACCGCCGCGATTGAGCCGCCCACGCCCACAAGAGCGATCGGGGGTCACATCGCCACGGAGCCCGAGCAGCGGGTACCTGACCAGGTGTGTGAGCCGGCCGAGTCTTCCATCGCCGAGGGAGTGTTGGTGGACCTCGAGGGTCCGGAAATGAGCTCCCACCCTCGACCTCTGAGTCGACCATCGGCCTTCCGACCACGCTGGACTCCCTCGGCACGTCGGCTCCACCTGGGTCAGACATCGCTTCGCCTTTGGTGCGGACCTACGGACCATTCGCTGCTCTCTGGCCCTCCACCCCTTCCACTACGGCTTGCTCCGTCTCCGCCCTCGGTCGCTCCTGCGCGTCTTCAGACCTCCGGATCCCCTCCTCGATCTCAGGAGGTCGTCACTGCGGCTCCGTCGCGGCCCCTGGATCGTCACCATCTCTCCACCTCCTCAGCTCGTCAACTACGCGGTGGGCTCCATCCTCGCCGTTGTTGACTTCGGTCCTCCTCCATCAACGCCGCCGTGGGGCACTACCCTGGCTGGTGCCTGGCACAACAACCTGCAGCCCCTGTTCAAGGCCACCTCCCAGACTTCACCACCTCCTGCACCACCCTGGACTCCGTTTCTCCGCCTCCTCCCGGTTAGCCGTCCGCCTCCTGAACCGCCTCCTACATCTTCAGCATCTTATCCTCCTCTTCCCCTCTCTCTACGGCGCGAGGACTCGCCTTTCCGGGAGGGGGCGTAATGTTACAGTCACATGGACTTTCTGTTTGTGTTTTCATCTGTCACATGTTCCTTTGTTCTAGTTTCCCGCCACAATCTGTCACCATGGACACTATCACATTCATGTCAGCTGTTCCTCGTTTGAGTCATCTGTGTATTTAAGTTCCTGTTTCTGTTGATCATGTTGTCGGGTATCGCTTACGTTGGATGTTAGTGTGTGTTTCTCCTGTGTTCCAGTATGCTCCTTTGGATTCTCTAGTAAAGTTTGACTCTGGATATTACATTCCTCTTCGTGCGTGTGTCTGCACACCTGACACTGTAACACACTGATGCAAGACAAATGATTTGCACGGGTTCCAAAGCTTCACGAGGCATGCCTCAAAGGCACCCTTCACTGGTTTAAACCATTTGTGTGTGTGGTCATTTTATTTTGACTTTATTCCTCCCCTATTCTATTTGATTTTATTCAGTTGAATTTAATTACATCAATTTATTTGCCTTTCCTTTAGTGTTCTAGAGCTATAAGGAAATTCTAATTTCATTTTTATTTTGACTTTATTCCTCCCCTATTCCATTTGATTTTATTCATCTCCTTCACTCACTTTGATAACCTATCTCTATGCAGCCAAGTTGAATTTAATTAAATTTGAAATTCAATTAAATCAATTTGTGTATTCACCTCCCCTTTTAGTTCCCTAAAAGGACTTTCTACTCTTACCCTGTTTTTAGCTATTTTACCATCACCATCTTCCCTCTCTTTATAGGATTACAGTAGTTTTAGAAACTGTGGTTTCCTTAATGAGGTGCAATGAGTTATAGGTGATAAGGCCCTTGGCCATCCGCATGCAGAGCTGAAATCCAAACACTGACTCAGCAATTCAGCAGTGTGGGAGATAAACTCGTTGTGGTCCAAAAAGAACTGAAACTGTCCGACCAGCTGCAAATGGACCCCACAAGGAAAATGTACCCTGATGGACTTCACAGCAGCAGCGAAAGCTCTCCCAGCCCTGCACAAAAGGGGGGTGGGCCAGAGCCCGCTGCTTAGCAGACCACAACGCCCATGCCAACATATGAGACATTAAATTCCGCCCGAAGTCTTTGACTGGGGTGACCCACCAAGACAAACTCTCTGTTCTGGAGCACATCCAGCCAGAATCGCGACGCTCTCAGACTACCAGCAGCTGAAATCAGCCGGCATAAAGGATTTCTCAGACCCAGTAGTCTGAACGCGGATTGAGTGCTGCCCTCGACACCAAGCAGGGTAGATCTGAAAGTCCCAATGTTACTGCCACAGACTCAGACAAACCTGGAATGAATGGAGGACACCAACAGGACCTTTGCCTCCTACACCAGTTAGTCACGTTTTTGGGCAGCACAGCCTGCCCTCACACAATGCCATTCATGTGACCTGACACAGAAGGCCTGTAACACACAAGGCCCCTCAGAAGGGGTTCTTAAGACCCCAGTGACTTCGAACTACAAACACAATGCCTTCCACATAGCTTCTACAAAGGTTACTAGTCAGCCTAGGTCATGAGGCTATTAAAGTAGGTGAAAACGTGTGTTCGCAGAAAAGCAGGAGTCTGCATTAGTAAAAATATGAATTTCACTAATTGAAAGAAAACCTTGAATGAATGTGTAAGCCTCAAATGCCCCCGACAGATATGATATACACTGTTTGACTTGGCACGGCAGCGTACTGGTTTCCATGACAACGACTTGTCAAAGGAGACGCTAACTCCAGATAGCACATACGTCACCATGACACCAGATGGAGCTGGTTATGCTAGCACGGCCTTGCACCATTTGCTTAAACCACCCTCCACTTAAAAGTGGGCCTCTGATACGATGTTCGATTCGCATGCAGATCACTAGTGGCTGGCTTGTTAGATGCAGATAAAACAAGAGCTTGAATTGACATCTCTGCTGTAACTGAAAGAGCCTGAACACATCTTAACATGTGTCAAATGGTATCAGTAAAGTTAATCTGATTTTAGTTTAGAAACCCTAAATTCAGTATTAAAAGTCTGTTTTGACGAAGGAATCTCAGCTCAGTGGCATGTAAACTGTACCAGAATTGATTATTCTGCTTTTGTTGAAGAAATACCAACTGCAGTATTGCTTAACCTGATGAGTAAATCTCATCATCTCTGTTATATAAATGTAGTTTTGGGTGATGATCCCCTTTCTACAGTGTACTGGCCTTAAAAATTATAGCTATATTGATGTCATTCAACTTCTACAGTTAACGGTTAGCATTATTTACTTGAAGCCTTTAACTAAAGCTTGTATGTGTGCAGTGAAGTGATCTAAACCAATTTCCTTAAACCACATTCCTGGTTTTCTGATTTTTCTCTTTCCTTACCTTTAATTCTTCTCAGCGAATTTCACCTTCACTTAGGTGCATTTCTCCCTGAACGCTGTTCAGCTAAATCTGCAGTTACTAGGGTAAATAAATCTAAATTTAATTACATGTAAACTGTTTAGCTAAAGAAGAATTCTAGGATTTATTGAGATTTTTAAATAGCACATTGACTAAACTTCAGGGAGGGAGACACAACAACTTCAGGGATGGTGTGGTCCCGAACATGCTGCAGCTGTGACCATCTATAGAGTGATCTCCAAAGCTAATCTAATTGTTAATCTCTAGTGCTATTGACTATTCCCAATACCAGGTCATTCTGCTGTTTTAATCACTTTAAATCTTTTTATTGATTTTAATTATAATAGCAGTCAGCTATTCGTTTTTACTAGTATTATTTTTTTCATCTATTTGATTTATTTACATTTTCCTTTTTGTTCTCGTGTGGTTTAATTTCCCAATAGAACCCCAAGTAACTAGACATACTTTCTCTTATGATTTTGTTTATTTACAACAGTTGCTTCAATTTTATGAGCCAGTTACAAAAGTAATTTAAACGATTGCTATGGCCTAATTTTGAGCACCAATTTTGTGAGCCATCAGTAAGTTCTGAGAAATAATTTGACTGTAAGATCCATCTTAAGTCATTTATTAAACCTAACTGTACTCTATGCACCTAGCTGCCCACTGTGCCTTCAGCTCCAAATTCTGTTTGATCTTGCATTAGTCTCTTGCCCTTACTCTCACCACAAGTGTGCCAAAATGTTACAGAATGCTCAGCCTAACTGCCCAGATGGCAGACCAAAGGACGGGCTAGGTGTTGTGAGGAACACCCTCCTAACCCGGGATGCTGATCACCTGCAGCACCAGAGCCAAAAGCAACTGGACAACGAAGGAAGAGAAGTAAAGGCAGATGACTTAAACCAGAGGTATGATCACAAAGATCTGACTGAGGTCAACTTCTTCCTGGCCCACAGCCTCACAGGTTTGCTAAAAGCCGCATAGACCAGCTAGAGATTGAGGCTCAGGACAGACACAAGGTCCCTGGCAGAGTGGAGTCAAAGAAGAAAATCCACAGACTTCAAAAGGCTCCGACAGCTGAAAAGACAACCAGAGAGGAACTATTTCACAAAGAGTCACCGTTAAAAACGACAAATTCTGAACTCTTGGACAAAGACACCAGAATCAAGGCCTGTGAAGGTCACCTGAATATGTCCATATCTGGGATTGAAGCTCTGACCCAGCAGCTTGATAACACAAAAGATGAGATACTCTTACCTGCTACAGAAAGAACCACAGCAGGAGAGACATCTCACTCCCCCTCATGGAATCAGCAGAAGAGCCTCCCCCAGCCAAGCACAGAGGTACAAAGAGGCGAGCTAAAGCCTTCTGCTTCACACCTTATCTGCCCATTTCCTGAAATCCTCTGCAGCTGCAGAAGGATCAATTCAGGTGAAATGGCACATGAAGTGACATTCAAAGACCTCCAGCAACAACCTCCACGCCCTTCACACAGCAGCCATCCAGAGGCTGCACAAGGACGACTGGACATGCCTGCATCGAAACTTGCAGGAGCTTCTAACAGGTGCTGAAGTTGGCGCCACCACGAGAGCAAAGTGACACTATAAACCCCAGACTCCTTCTGACTGAGAGAAGAGGTAACAATCACATGCTGCCCCTTTGCCATCAGACCTAGGTGAGGCTGAAACACTCTTCACACTACAACTCCCATAACCTCTTCCTACAACCACCTGCTCCACCGGTTTCCGAACGACAGGTGACACTGTCAAGGCACTAATCTCAGACTTAAAGCATAAGTCTGTTTTGATGAAGGAATCTCAGCTCAGAGGTATGTAAACTGTAACAGAATTGATTATTCTGCTTTGGTTTGCTTAACCTGTTTCTGATGAAGAAATCTCAATACAGTGTTATATAAATGTAGATTTGGGTGATGCTCCCCTTTCTACAGTGCTCTTTGATACCAATCTTTCATTTGAAAGCCACATTTCTAGCATTTGTAAAACCGCATTCTTCCATCTTAAAGATATATCTAAACTACAACATATGCTCTCAATGACAAATGCAGAACAGTTAGTTCATGCGTTCATGACCTCAAGGCTAGATTACTGTAATGCTCTCCTGGGTGGTTGCCCTGCTAGCCTGATAAATAAACTGCAACTCGTACAAAACGCAGCAGCTAGAGTTCTTACTAGAACCAGGAAGTATGACCATATTAGCCCGGTTCTGTCAACACTGCATTGGCTTCCTGTTAAACATCGTATAGATTTTAAAATCTTGCTAATTACTTACAAAGCACTAAATGGTTTAGCTCCCCAGTACCTGAGCGAGCTCTCAATGCATCATAGTCCTTCACGTCTATTGCGATCTCAGAATTCAGGCCAGTTGATAATACTTAGAATATCAAAATCAACATTTGGCACCTAAACTCTGGAACAATCTTCCTAGCATTGTTCGGGAAGCAGACACACTCTGTCAGTAACCTGGCATACACATAACACATTACCAATTTATGTTTTCAAATCCGTTAAAAGATTGTTAGGTTGCATAAATTAGGTCAGCCGGAACTGGGAAAACACTTCCTATAACACCAGATGTGTTAGACTAGAACACCTCGTTACATCAGAAGAATGGCATCTACGCTAATATTAGTCTCTCTGTTTATCCCGAGGTTTACTGTAGTCAGCCAGATCCGGGCCGTATCCAGGTGAGATCGAGGACCTGCACCTTGACACGACGACAACGCAGCCCTGAAGTGTCAGCAGAGATCAACTAGATCATCCACTATGAAGGCCTCATCGACACAACAGCCAGTGGCACAGATCCTCAACAAACCGTCCGTACCGGCATGATGAATATGATCCTTAACTGGATGGAACTGGCTCAGGACAGACACAAGGACCCTGGCAGAATGGAGTCACAGAAGAAAATCCACAGACTTCAAAAGGTTCTGACAGCTGCTGAACAACGAGAGCAGCTGGAAAAGGCAGCCAAAGAGGACCTGAAAAAAAGAACGCTTTCACAAAGAATCACAAAAGCAGCAAATTCTGAACTCTTGGATAAAGATGCCAGAATCAGGGCCTATGAAGGTCACCTGAATGTGTCCAGATCTGGGACTGAAGCTCTGACCCAGCAGCTAGACAACACCAAAGATGAACTTGAAATGGTCCAAAGAGAACTGAGATACTCTTACCTGCTACAAAAAGAACCACAGCGGGAGAGACATCTCACTCCCCCACATGCAATCAGCAGAGCAACCTCCCACAGCCAAGCACAGAGGTACAAAGGGGGAGCCAAAGCCTTCTGCTTGACACCTTTAGGCCAATTTCCTGAAAGCCTCTGCAGCCGCAGAAGGAAAAGGATTAATCAGACAAACCCTGAAACAACGTGTGGAGTGACTCTCAAAGACCTCAACCGAATGGCCAGAAACATCCCTACATTCGCACCAGATCTCACAGGAGACAACAACGTCCATGCAACGTCCATGTTTACCTGCAAGACATTTCACCTGCAGTTTTTGACCAGTGTGAGCCACCAAGATAGACTCTACCTGCTCTGGATCACATCCAGCCTAGAGTTGCAACGCTTTCTGGCTTGGCGGCCAGAAAACATCCAATCAAGCAACCAGGCAGCTACCACGGCCTTCAGCCTTAGTTGGCGGGTGCATGTCTGATCATTCTGCATCTTTGACGTCGCTCTCTGTTGCCTATTGTCTTTTCATTCACCAAAGATCCTCTGAATCCAATTGTTTCTCTCTCATTAAGACAACATTAGCAAAGATCAACAGGAGCCTCCACAAATTGAATCAGGACAGTTTAATTCAAATGGGCAAGGCATGCAAGTATCAAACTTAGTCTCATTATTTGATACATTAAGTATCCTTACCCCCCTTTTAAAGAAGGGTGTGTTAGAACTAAACTGATGGTTTGCTCAAGGCTGTTGATCTGCTGAATTTCAAACAATGCTATATAACAATGCTTCTTGTTTTCCTATATTCTGCTTCATCTCTTTCTTTCCCTTGGTAAACTGTATGCATATATGTGTGTGAATGTTAGAGTAGTTTAAGTGTTAAGTCTAGTTAACAAAGTCTTGTACATGTCACACGTAAAGTTGTCCGTGTTGACCAACGTTGACCAACAGGTTAATTGATTGTAATATTAATTTTACTACATTAAGTTAATTCTATTAACGGATCCAAATATTTATAATTAATTATAACTATAATTAATTATTCATATTTCTTTTGAGCTAATTTGCTACAAGTGATAAAAGTGATACAAGTAACCTTTATTTATATAGCGCTTTATACAATAAAGATTGCTTTAAAGCATCTTTACAGGGTTAAAGAGAAAAATAATGATTCAGTGATGCAAACAGAATTAGATCAGAAAATAGTGTCACTGATCAGCTGAGGTCAGTACAGTGTTCATTCAGTTCAGTTTAATGACTATGTAAAGATCATCATATATGAAATGAGTTCAATTAAGCTATAAAGCAGCTCTGTAGAAAACAGTGATATCTTTGTCCAGCTCAGTTCAGTTCTCATCCAATAGTGTCAGTAGCCTTGTTTCACACTTCAGTTAACAGGAAATTCATCTGATAGGGTCACCATCAAATTGAACACTGCCTTGCATTCCATTACAAAATAATTTGATAAGTGATAGAAGTGTGGGAGGGCAGCCAGCCTTTTGCAGACCATAAAAAGTGCTTCTCTGTCGAGTCAAAAGCTTTGGTCAGATCTACAAAGGCATGGTAGAGCGCCGGATTCTCTTCTCTTGATTTCTTTTGTAATTGCCTCACAGCAAATATCATGTCTGTTATGGAGTGGTTGGGCCAAAAGCCACATTGTGACTCAGGATGTATGTCCTCAGCTAGCTGTTGAAGACAAGTCAATATGACAAGCCAGGACTTTCCCTGTAATGCTCAGCCGTGAGAATCCTCTGTAATTATCACAGTCTTCACGGTCCCCTTTGTTCTTGTAGGGGGTGGTGATCTTTGCATCCTTAACATCTTGGGTAACATGCTTAGAGCACCAGCAGTTCAGAATGAGTTGATGGAGATGGCGGGCTAGGGGTTCTATTCCAGCTTGGAGATGCTCACCTGGTACTGCATCAGCCCCAGTGGCTTTGCCTCTGCCCAGTCCTTGTACTATGGTTATTACCTCATCTATCTCTGGTTCTGAATGCATTTAGTTGCCACTTGTAGTACACTTGAACCCATAAGTGTACTACAAGTGGTAACTAAATACATTTTTAATACAGAGATAGTATGTTAAAAGCACATTTTACTGAGCATCAATGGTAACTATACCTTAAACTGGGTTTTTGATTTCTGCAAAGTCATATGCAGTCGTAGATTTCCTCTGCAGAAGAAGTGGTTTGTCACTGCCAGGACATCTGAAGCTACCTTGGGTGGTCCTAACACTTGTGAAGGCTTATCGGGGTTCCTCTTGATCAGAGGAGAGGCAATGCCAGTACATCTGAGAGACAAAACGGAGGCAGGGGCTGCCAAAGGAGTTAGAAGTGCTGGGGCTTGAATGCCTTATTGGGGCCCCAGCTCCACTGAGTGGCAGTTGACCTCCTTCTAGTAGAATACTAAGAAGGTTCCTCCGCCCATAGAACAATGGTAGGAACCATCAACTATTGGTCAAAGTACCCTAACGAGATGTCCCCTGTAGACAGTTTTCTGCTAATTTAAGTTACAGTGTCATTACATGCAGTTCAAGCTAGAAACTTGTATCATGCTTAGGTCATGTTGTATTGGTTGGTACAAAGAGTTTTGGACTCCTCAAATTCTTATAGGCTGTAGTTTAAGTTAAAAGAGCAGTCATGAATGACCAATGTTGTTACAAAAGCCACATGAGACCCTTAAAAAGAAAACACATGCTCAAGTGCTCCTCATGTTTCACTATAAACACTTTTTTACATTTTATTTTTTACATTTTATTTACTTTTTTTTTTTTTTTAAACTTTTATTAAGTTATTGAGTTAATTTTTGATTAAATCATTTTTGATTAAATAGTTGTTGATCACTTACCAAACATGGGGTTAAATAAAAAATAAAAAAATAAATACACAAACACATATACAGGTGCTGGTCATATAATTAGAATATCATCAAAAAGTTTTCAAAAAGTGAAACTTGTATATTATATTCATTCATTACACACAGACTGATATATTTCAAATGTTTAATTCTTTTAATTTTGATGATTATAACTGGGTTAGGGTAAGGAAAATCCCAAATTCAGTATCTCAGAAAATTAGAATATTGTGAAAAGGTTCAATATCGAAGACACCTGGTGCCACACTCTAATCGGCTAATTAACTCAAAACACCTGCAAAGGCCTTTAAATGGTCTCTCAGTCTAGTTTTGTAGGCTACACAATCATGGGGAAGACTGCTGACTTGACAGTTGTCCAAAAGACAACCATTGACACCTTGCACAAGGAGGGCAAGACACAAAAGGTCATTGCAAAAGAGGCTGGCTGTTCACAGAGCTCTGTGTCCAAGCACATTAATAGAGAGGCGAAGGGAAGGAAAAGATGTGGTAGAAAAAAAGTGTACAAGCAATAGGAATAACCACACCCTGGAGAGGATTGTGAAACAAAACCTATTAAAAAATGTGGGGGAGATTCACAAAGAGTGGACTGCAGCTGGAGTCAGTGCTTCAAGAACCACTACGCACAGATGTATGCAAGACATGGGTTTCAGCTGTCGCATTCCTTGTGTCAAGCCACTTTTGAACAACAGACAGCGTCTCGCCTGGGCTAAAGACAAAAAGGACTGGACTGCTGCTGAGTGGTCCAAAGTTATGTTCTCTGATGAAAGTAAATTTTGCATTTCCTTTGGAAATCAGGGTCCCAGAGTCTGGACGAAGAGAGAAGAGGCACACAATCCACGTTGCTTGAGGTCCAGTATAAAGTTTCCACAGTCAGTCATGGTTTGGGGTGCCATGTCTTCTGCTGGTGTTGGTCCACTGTGTTTTCTGAGGTCCAAGGTCAACACAGCCGTATACCAGGAAGTTTTAGACCACTTCATGCTTCCTGCTGCTGGTCAACTTTATAGAGATTTATGGAGAATATCATCAAAAAGTTGATTTATTTCACTAATTCCATTCAAAAAGTGAAACTTGTATATTATATTCATTCATTACACACAGACTGATATATTTCAAATGTTTATTTCTTTTAATTTTGATGAATATAACTGACAACTAAGGAAAATCCCAAATTCACTATCTCAGAAAATTAGAATATTACTTAAGACCAATACAAAGAAAGGATTTTTAGAAATCTTGGCCGACTGAAAAGTATGAACATGAAAAGTATGAGCATGTACAGCACTCAATACTTAGTTGGGGCTCCTTTTGCCTGAATTACTGCAGCAATGCAGCGTGGCATGGAGTCGATCAGTCTGTGGCACTGCTCAGGTGTTATAAGAGCCCAGGTTGCTCTGATAGTGGCCTTCAGCTCTTCTGCATTGTTGGGTCTGGCATATCGCATGTTCCTCTTCACAATACCCCATAGATTTTCTATGGGGTTAAGGTCAGGCGAGTTTGCTGGCCAATTAAGAACAGGGATACCATGGTCCTTAAACCAGGTACTGGTAGCTTTGGCACTGTGTGCAGGTGCCAAGTCCTGTTGGAAAATGAAATCTGCATCTCCATAAAGTTGGTCAGCAGCAGGAAGCATGAAGTGCTCTAAAACTTCCTGGTATACGGCTGCGTTGACCTTGGACCTCAGAAAACACAGTGGACCAACACAGATGACATGGCACCCCAAACCATCACTGACTGTGGAAACTTTACACTGGACCTCAAGCAATGTGTATTGTGTGCCTCTCCTCTCTTCGTCCAGACTCTGGGACCCTGATTTCCAAAGAAAATGCACAATTTACTTTCACCAGAAAATGTAACTTTGGACCACTCAGCAACAGTCCAGTCCTTTTTGTCTTTAGCCCAGGCGAGACGCTTCTGACGCTGTCAGAGTGGCTTGACACAAGGAATGCGACAGCTGAAGCCCATGTCTTGCATACGTCTGTGCGTAGTGGTTCTTGAAGCACTGACTCCAGCTGCAGTCCACTCTTTGTGAATCTCCCCCACATTTTTGAATGGGTTTTGTTTCACAATCCTCTCCAGGGTGTGGTTATTCCTATTGCTTGTACACTTTTTTTCTACCACATCTTTTCCTTCCCTTTGCCTCTCTATTAATGTGCTTGGACACAGAGCTCTGTGAACAGCCAGCCTCTTTTGCAATGACCTTTTGTGTCTTGCCCTCCTTGTGCAAGGTGTCAATGGTTGTCTTTTGGACAACTGTCAAGTCAGCAGTCTTCCCCATGATTGTGTAGCCTACAAAACTAGACTGAGAGACCATTTAAAGGCCTTTGCAGGTGTTTTGAGTTAATTAGCCGATTAGAGTGTGGCACCAGGTGTCTTCGATATTGAACCTTTTCACAATATTCTAATTTTCTGAGATACTGAATTTGGGATTTTCCTTACCCTAACCCAGTTATAATCATCAAAATTAAAAGAATTAAACATTTGAAATATATCAGTCTGTGTGTAATGAATGAATATAATATACAAGTTTCACTTTTTGAATGGAATTAGTGAAATAAATCAACTTTTTGATGATATTCTAATTATATGACCAGCACCTGTATATATATTGCACAGTTATTATCCTCATTAAACCTCTCTAATGTTAACCGTCAAGAATGTCAGAAATCACTAAGAGTTTAACACTGTCCTTGCATACAAGGCTGTGCAACATGACAAAGTTTTTAATTGATTTTTATCTATAAAGTTGTATTTATTTCAATGTATATTTAAGTTTACATTTGTTCCAACAAACTTGAAAAATTCAGCTTGATAAATGCTCTAAAACTTTTATGTAAATCAAGTCAGTGTTCAATAAATGATGGTAAGTTTAGAAATGTTGTGCATCCACTTATTATTAGTGTGACATTTTAGCATGCAAATGAAGGGGAAAACTTCAAGATATCGGCCCTAAAAATTCATATTGGAAAGAAAAACTCATATTGGTCGATCTCTAGAAGAAGGTGGCCTGGTCTGATGAATTACATTTTCTTTTACATCACGTAGATGGCTGGGTGCATGTGCGTCGCTTACCTGGGAAACACATGGCACCAGGATGCACTATGGGAAGAAGGCAAGCCGGTGGAGGCAGTGTGATGCTTTGAGCAATGTTCAGCTGGGAAACCCTGGGTCCTGCCATCCATGTGGATGTTACTTTGACACGTACCAACTACCTAAGCACTGTTGCAGACCATGTACACCCTTTCACAGAATATGATATACGGTATTTCCTGCCTCTTTCAGCAGGATAATGTGCCCTGCCACAAAGAAAAAATGGTTCAGGAATGGTTTGAGGAACAACGAGTTTGAGGTGTTGATTGGCCTCCAAATTTCCCAGATCTCAATCCAATCGAGCATCCATGGGATGTGCTGAAGAAACAAGTCCGATCCATGGAGGCCCCACCTCGCAACTTACAGGACTTAAAGGATCTTCTGCTAACATCTTGGTGCCAGATACCACAGCACATCTTCAGGGGTCTACTGGAGTTCATGCCTCAACGGGTCAGGGCTGTTTTGGCAGCAAAAGGGGGGCCCAACACAATGTTAGGAAGTTGGTCATAATGTTATGCCTGATTGGTGTAAATCTATCATGGTTTCTGGAAGACACATGCTGAAGTGCTCCTCATGTTTCACTATAAACACATTTTTCTTTACAATTCTTCTTTTATTAAGTTATTGAGTTAATTTTAAATAGTTTTTTGTTAAATAGTTGTTGTTGATCACTTGCCAAACATGGGGTTAAAGAAAACTTAAATAAATAAATAAATAAAATAAATTATATACAGTGGGTACGGAAAGTATTCAGACCCCCTTAAATTTTTCACTCTTTGTTATATTGCAGCCATTTGCTAAAATCATTTAAGTTCATTTTTTTCCTCATTAATGTACACACAGCACCCCATATTGACAGAAAAACACAGAATTGTTGACATTTTTGCAGATTTATTAAAAAAGAAAAACTGAAATATCACATGGTCCTAAGTATTCAGACCCTTTGCTCAGTGTTTAGTAGAAGCACCCTTTTGATCTAATACAGCCATGAGTCTTTTTGGGAAAGATGCAACAAGTTTTTCACACCTGGATTTGGGGATCCTCTGCCATTCCTCCTTGCAGATCCTCTCCAGTTCTGTCAGGTTGGATGGTAAACGTTGGTGGACAGCCATTTTTAGGTCTCTCCAGAGATGCTCAATTGGGTTTAAGTCAGGGCTCTGGCTGGGCCATTCAAGAACAGTCACGGAGTTGTTGTGAAGCCACTCCTTCGTTATTTTAGCTGTGTGCTTAGGGTCATTGTCTTGTTGGAAGGTAAACCTTCGGCCCAGTCTGAGGTCCTGAGCTCTCTGGAGAAGGTTTTCGTCCAGGACATCCCTGTACTTGGCTGCATTCATCTTTCCCTCGATTGCAACCAGTTGCCCCGTCCCTGCAGCTGAAAAACACCCCCACAGCATGATGCTGCCACCACCATGCTTCACTGTTGGGACTGTATTGGACAGGTGATGAGCAGTGCCTGGTTTTCTCCACACATACCGCTTAGAATTAAGGCCAAAAAGTTCTATCTTGGTCTCATCAGACCAGAGAATCTTATTTCTCACCATCTTGGAGTCCTTCAGGTGTTTTTTAGCAAACACCATGCAGGCTTTCATGTGTCTTGCACCGAGGAGAGGCTTCCGTCGGGCCACTCTGCCATAAAGCCCCGACTGGTGGAGGGCTGCAGTGATGGTTGACTTTCTACAACTTTCTCCCATCTCCCGACTGCATCTCTGGAGCTCAGCCACAGTGATCTTTGGGTTCTTCTTTACCTCTCTCACCAAGGCTCTTCTCCCCCAATAGCTCAGTTTGGCCGGATGGCCAGCTCTAGGAAGGGTTCTGGTCATCCCAAACGTCTTCCATTTAAGGATTATGGAGGCCACTGTGCTCTTAGGAACCTTAAGTGCAGCAGAAATTTTTTTGTTACCTTGGCCAGATCTGTGCCTTGCCACAATTCTGTCTCTGAGCTCTTCAGGCAGTTCCTTTGACCTCATGATTCTCATTTGCTCTGACATGCACTGTGAGCTGTAAGGTCTATAGACAGGTGTGTGGCTTTCCTAATCAAGTCCAATCAGTATAATCAAACACAGCTGGACTCAAATGAAGGTATAGAACCATCTCAAGGATGATCAGAAGAAATGGACAGCACCTGAGTTAAATATATGAGTGTCACAGCAAAGGGTCTGAATACTTAGGACCATGTGATTTTTCAGTTTTTCTTTTTTAATAAATCTGCAAAAATGTCAACAATTCTGTGTTTTTCTGTCAATATGGGGTGCTGTGTGTACATTAATGAGAAAAAAAAAAGAACTTAAATGATTTTAGCAAATGGCTGCAATATAACAAAAAGTGAAAAATGTAAGGGGGTCTGAATACTTTCCGTACGCACTGTATATATTACACACACACACACACACACACACACACACACACACATATATATATATATATATATATATATATATATACACATATATATATACAGGTGCATCTCAATAAATTAGAATATCGTGGAAAAGTTCATTTATTTCAGTAATTCAACTCAAATTGTGGAACTTCAATGCACACAGACTGAAGTCTTTGGTTCTTTTAATTGTGATGATTTTGGCTCACATTTAACAAAAACCCACCAATTCACCATCTCAATAAATTACAATACTTCATAAGATCAATAAAATAAAAAAAAGGATATTTTAAACAGAAATGTCAGGCTTCTAAAAAAGTATGTTCATTTCTATGCACTCAATACTTGGTTGGGCCTCCTTTTGCATGAATTACTGCATCAATGCGGCATGGCATGGAGGCAATCAGCCTGTGGCACTGCTCAGATGTAATGGAAGCCCAGGTTGCTTTGATAGCGGCCTTCAGCTCATCTGCATTGTTGGGTCTGGTGTGTCTTATCTTCCTCTTGACAATACCCATAGATTCTCTATGGGGTTTAGGTCAGGTGAGTTTGCTGGCCAATCAAGCACAGTAACACCATGGTCATTGAACCAGCTTTTGGTACCTTTGGCAGTGTGGGCAGGTGCCAAATCCTGCTGGAAAATGAAATCAGCATCTCCATAAAGCTTGTAAAGCATGAAGTGCTCTTTCCTGGTAGATGGCTGCATTGACTGTGGACTTGGACAGAAAACACAGTGGACCAACACCAGCAGATGACATGGCAGCCCAAATCATCACTGACTGTGGAAACTTTACACTGGACTTCAAGCAACATGGTTTCTGTGCCTCTCCACTCTTCCTCCAGACTCTGGGACCTTGATTTCCAAATGAAATGCAAAATTTCCTTTCATCTGAGAAGAGGACCCTGGACCACTGAGCAACAGTCCAGTTCTTTTTCTCCTTAGCCCAGGTAAGACGCTTCTGACGTTGTCTTTGGTTCAGAAGTGGCTTGATATGTGGAATGTGACAGTTGTAGCCCATTTCCTGAAGATGTCTGTGTGCAGTGGCTCTTGATGCACTGACTCCAGCTTCAGTCCACTCCTTTTAAAGCTCTCCTAAGTTCTTAAGTCGGCTTCGCCTGACAATCTTCTCAAGCCTGCGGTCATTCCTTTAACTTGTACACCTTTTTCCTTCCAGTATATATATATATATATATATATATATATATAAAATTGTGTGTGTGTATATATATACAAACCCGATTCCAAAAAAGTTGGGACACTGTACAAATTGCAATGATGTGGAAGTTTCAAATTTCAATATTTTATTCAGAATACAACATAAGGGAAAAATAAGTTGATTTTAAATTTCATGGCATCAACACATCTCAAAAAAGTTGGGACAAGGCCATGTTTACCACTGTGTGGCATCCCCTCTTCTTTTTATAAAAGTCTGCAAACGTCTGGGGACTGAGGAGACAAGTTGCTCAAGTTTAGGAATAGGACTGTTGTCCCATTCTTGTCTAATACAGGCTTCTAGTTGCTCAACTGTCTTAGGTCTGCTTTGTCGCATCTTCCTCTTTATGATGCGCCAAATGTTTTCTATGGGTGAAAGATCTGGACTGCAGGCTGGCCATTCAGTACCCGGATCCTTCTTCTACGCATCAATTACATGATGTTGTAATTGATGCAGTATGTGGTCTGGCATTGTCATGTTGGAAAATGCAAGGTCTTCCCTGAAAGAGACAATGTCTGGATGGGAGCATATGTTGTTCTAGAACTTGGATACACCTTTCAGCATTGATGGTGCCTTTCCAGGTGTGTAAGCTGCCCATGCCACACGCACTCATGCAACCCCATACCATCAGAGATGCAGGTTTCTGAACTGAGCGCTGATAACAACTTGGGTTGTCCTTGTCCTCTTTAGTCCGGATGACATGGTGTCCCAGTTTTCCAAAAAGAACTTCAAATTTTGATTCGTCTGACCACAGAACAGTTTTCCACTTTGCCACATGCACTGTAGATGATGATAACTCCAAACTCTTTGCAATTTTTCTCTGAGAAACTCCTTTCTGACATTGCTCCACTATTTTTCGCCGCAGCACTGGGGGAATTGGTGATCCTCTGCCCATCTTGACTTCTGAGAGACACTGCCACTCTGAGAGGCTCTTTTTATACCCAATCATGTTGCCAATTGACCTAATAAGTTGCAAATTGGTATTCCAGCTGTTCCTTATGTGTACATTTAACTTTTCTGGCCTCATATTACTAATTGTCCTAACTTTTTTGGAATTTGTGTAGCTCTCATGAAATCCAAAATGAGCCAATATTTGGCATGACATTTCAATATGTCTCACTTTCAACATTTGATATGTTATCTATATTCTATTGTGAATAAGTTTATGAGATTTGTAAATTATTGCATTTCATTTTTTATTCACAATTTGTACAGTGTTCCAACTTTTTTGGAATCGGGTTTGTCTTATATATATATATATATATATATATATATATATATATATATAATGGTTTTAACAAAAATTATTAAGCAGCACAATTGTTTTCAGCATTGATAATAATAAGAAATGAGTGCCAAATCAGCATTTCAGCAAGCTTTCTGTATAGTATCTTGGTAAAGTTGAAAATGTTAATAAATATGTGTAAATCGGTTTCGATATGAACTTTATGTTCAAAATCCTTTAAAGTGTAATATGATAAATACAATGTCTTTTTCACAGTTGGCTCATTTAGCTGTTAGCTTGTTTCATAACAGATGGGTCCTGCATCAGTCAAATCCCTGAGTCCCCTAATTAATAGTTTCCATTATGTAAGATCTACTGTTTTGTTTGTTATGTTGATGTAGTCCAAACATGGATCTACACTGGCAAACGGAAAGCACGTTTCAGCGCTCACAATGAGACATTCATTTACAACAACGCAGCCCCTTTACACAGCATGGCATTACAAAACCCAGCAAGCTACTAATGACATGGAAACTAACCAACTAGCAAACAAGTATTTCAGTAACAAATCTCTGAAACCAGAAGAGAAACTAGCTGTGCTTGCCCAGCCCAACATGTTCCTGCTTAATGCGAGACATAGAGAAATGTGTATTCATGTCAGTACACTGAAAGTACATGTGATTACCTTGTTTAAATGTTTCCACAGTTGAGGAAAAAAGAGGAAGATAAACGCTTAAAGAAGAAGTCTGTATTTTAAACTGCCTGAAATGCAGAGGTCGGCCAGTTCATACAGTATTTAAAATCAGTGCTGGCTGACTCAATTACCTGAGAGTATAACTGTTTGTCTTGAAATGCCACACACTATCTTGGCAAAGAAACAGATGGCCATGGGGGAAAGAAAGTTATGTAAACAAAGCATCTATAAACGATATGAAAAACATATTCAAATGCGCTATTTCTCATCTAATTGTGTGACATCTGAAAAACACAACATTATGGTTCCATGCGGTCACTGATTGCACATGATTACTATAGGTTTATATTAGGATTATTTCCTGTATTTTCTATAGTATTATTTTCTATTGTAGCCACCCCAGTTGTCTTTGAAATCCATTTATAGCAACACATTCCAGGTTCAGTGCAGTAAGCACGCTGATCTCTGCTTAACTTCCATTAACCTTACCACTATTGAAAAGCTCTATGAAGTCCAGAGCATGCTTCAGTATTGTCCTCATGGACTCAAATACATTGCTCCTCAAAACGCCCTGTGGCTGAGGGCCCACCTCAAGACCTGCAATAGAAACACACCTATGTAAGTCAGTAGTTCTAAGCTGGTGGGTCATAACCCAACAAAGGGCCACAGGTCTATTCTGATAGGGTCACAGACAGCAGTGTAAAACCATGTTGAATGAGGTGCAACTGTTACGGTAACACTACAATACAGGTGCTAATTCATGCATTTCAATTCGTGCACATCGTTAATTTAATGCTTAACTAATGCAAAGATAATTATGAGTTAATGTACAGTGGGTACGGAAAGTATTCAGACCCCCTTAAATTTTTCACTCTTTGTTATATTGCAGCCATTTGCTAAAATCATTTAAGTTGATTTTTTTTCCTCATTAATGTACACACAGCACCCCATGTTGACAGAAAAACACAGAATTGTTGACATTTTTGCAGATTTATTAAAAAAGAAAAACTGAAATATCACATGGTCCTAAGTATTCAGACCCTTTGCTGTGACACTCATGTATTTAACTCAGGTGCTGTCCATTTCTTCTGATCATCCTTGAGATGGTTCTATACCATCATTTGAGTCCAGCTGTGTTTGATTTTACTGATTGAACTTGATTAGGAAAGCCACACACCTGTCTATATAAGACCTTACAGCTCACAGTGCATGTCAGAGCAAATGAGAATCATGAGGTCAAAGGAACTGCCTGAAGAGCTCAGAGACAGAATTGTGGCAAGGCACAAATCTGGCCAAGGTTACAAAAAAAGTTCTGCTGATATCCTGGACGAAAACCTTCTCCAGAGTGCTCAGGACCTCAGACTGGGCCGAAGGTTTACCTTCCAACAAGACAATGACCCTAAGCACACAGCTAAAATAATGAAGGAGTGGCTTCACAACAACTCCGTGACTGTTCTTGAATGGCCCAGCCAGAGCCCTGACACCTAAAAATGGCTGTCCACCAACGTTTACCATGCAACCTGACAGAACTGGAGAGGATCTGCAAGGAGGAATGGCAGAGGATCCCCAAATCCAGGTGTGAAAAACTTGTTGCATCTTTCCCAAAAAAACTCATGGCTGTATTAGATCAAAAGGGTGTTTCTACTAAATACTGAGCAAAGGGTCTGAATACTTAGGACCATGTGATATTTCAGTCTTTCTTTTTTAATAAATCTGCAAAAATGTCAACAATTCTGTGTTTTTCTGTCAATATGGGGTGCTGTGTGTACATTAATGAGGAAAAAAATGAACTTAAATGATTTTAGCAAATGGCTGCAATATAACAAAGAGTGAAAAATTTAAGGGGGTCTGAATACTTTCCGTACCCACTGTATGACTCATGAATAACTACTGTAAACCATTCATTAATGATTACCACATCAGCAACTAAAAAGAGTCTATCTGATTAAGTAATATATGAATTGCTATTAAGTGAATGTGTCATGTATTAATTCCTTAACAACATATAGTATTAACTAATAGCGTAAATTAATGTGTTCATTCACACAATGGGTCAAAGCCATGAATTTCAGCTTGTTGTCAGCTTTAATTAATTAGCTAATCATTTGCAAAGATAGCATTATGTTATGACTTTACCACTGTATGTGGGGATCCAAAATCCATAAACATAATGACATACAACCCCAATTCCAGAAAAGTTGGGACATTTTGTAAAATGTAATAAAAATCAAGAATTTGTGATTTGTTAATTCTGTTTAACATTTATTTAACTGACAAAAGTACAAAGAAAAACTTACCAATGTTTTCACTGGCCAAATGAATTGTATTTTGTAAATATAAACCCATTTTGATTTTGATGGCTGCAACACACTCCAAAAAAGTTCAGACAGAGGCAAAATAAAAGTGAAAAGTTTATAGAATATCCAAGTTCAACTGATTTGAAACAGTCCACAGTTAGCAGGTGAATTGGTAATAGGTGAGGGTGTCATGTTTGCGTATAAAAGGAGCATCCACCAAAGACTCAGTCTTTGCAAGCAAACATGGGTCATGGCTCACCACTTTGTGCCAAATTTGAGAACTGTCAAACAATTCAAAAATCACATTTCTCAATGCAATATTTGAAAGTATTTAGATCTTTTAACATCTAGCATTCATAATGTTGTGAAAATATTCAGGGAATCCAGAAATCTCAGTCCAGAAAGCCCTCAGACTCATCTCAGAGGGTCCAGAAGACATCCAGTGCAAATGTGAGCTGTGGTAAGATGAGTGCACATTTCAGCATGTTTTGGGGAAGTTTTTAGTCCCAAAGACAAAAGGGACCATCCAGACTTTCATCAGTGACAGCTGCAAAAGCAAACATCTGTCATGCTATAGAGATGCATTCGCGCAAACGGCATGGGTGACTTGCATATGTGTGAAAGTACCATTGACGTGGAGATGTATACTGGGATTGTACAGAGACATATACTGCCATCAAGATGACATCTTTCCTGGGAAGCCTCATTCTGCATGTGCTACAACAGAGTGGTTTTTTAGACACTGTAAATATATAATATATAATAATAATAATGTAGATAATGTAATAACTGCACATAATGTAATAAGTATTACATTATTATTGTAAAAAAATGTTTATAATGTAATAATTTTGTCAAAACGCCAATAAAAGCTTGAGCTCATAATGTAATACATGTTACATTATGAGAAATTTATTACAATATAAATTCACCAAAAACATGTCATATTTTCATAATTGTAATAGCTTTAAAAAAAAAAAAAAAGAGTATTCCCTTACAGTACATTTTTAAAAATCTAAATCCAGTCTTAAACTACCTGCAAAATGCAATACACACACACACATCTTTGCAATATGGATACTGTGGGGGTTTTTTTAACAACATTTTTACAGTGTTGGTATTTTGTCATTTAACAGTATGTATACCATGTTGGTAACACTGTTAGTCATTTAACAATATGTATACCGTATGTCTACAAGTAGTAGTATTAGTGGTAGTAGTAGTAGTAGTATCAATAATCTGGTGGATTTTGTAGGCAGGCTAAGACTGGATTCAGATTTTTAAAATGTACTGTAAAGGAATACCATGCTTTATGTTTAATAAAAATCTGAGAATAATAATAATTATTGCATGAATATTTACATTTTAAATTTTGCAGGTAGTTTAACACTGGATTTAGATTTTTAAAAATGTACTGTAAGGGAATACTATTTTTATGTTTTAAAAGCTATTACAATTATGACAATATGTTAAACAGTAGTCCAGATACTATGATGTATCTACCATTACGGTCAGCCTGGACATCTGAGGGGTTAAAAGAAATATCTTTATGAATAAGGATAGCAACTAGAAAATAAGGAGTGAAAGGATTGTGAGACTCATCTTCTGCATAATTTAGTGTGGTCAGAGCCATTGAGATGTGTTTCCTGCAAAAATACTTTTTTAGCTTGTAAACTATCCAAGTGAGTTATAACTTTATTAAGCTTAGAAGGGCGACCAAGACCTTTTACATTCCAGCTTACAAAATTAATGACCCTGCTTATAGATATAAAAGTGAAAGTAAACTAAAAATAAACCAAAACAAAAAATTCTGGAAAAACCTGTAAACCCCACCCACGTCAACACCTCCCCGAACCAGGTGTATGCAAAACCCCATAAGGCAAGAAAACACAGACGACATACTTCACGTCTAGAATACGCTAGCAAGAACTAAGCTAAGCGCATTGTAGGAAACCTTTTCCTCGTTGAAGCAGAAACCAGGAGACGTTGGGATATCTTTCAAGCAGAAGTTACTCTTTATTGAGAAATGCGCTGTGCGTTGCTGTAGTCATCCAAGTCTAACTAAGGCAGTGTACATTGTAGTTTATATACATTTTAGGAGGCAGTGCTTAGAAATAGAGACAAAGCACTTGGCTGACGACCTTAAATACAGCATGCAAAAGAAGTATCCAGGTATAGGAACCCGCCCCAGACTCTAGAGTGTCGCAAGACCTAATCAAATCAGCATAACTATTCAATAAATGGGACAGGGCCATTAAAGACAAAATGTGAGAGTCACAGTAATCTGGCTAATTAAACTTACAATAAAGAGAACAGGAACTGGCAGAAAACTATTGCTGGAAACTTTGCTTAATGGAATAATTCATCTAAAGTCATCATCTTTACCTTAAAATGCTAAATACAATGTACATCACCTTAGTATTTCATGTGATGTTATGTCAGGATGTAGGATCAGCAGATCTTAAACAGATTCTTAAATTTGTAATCCCACAGCATCATCAGGTGAACAAACATAAATTAAGTACACAGACCACAGCATGTCTATCCAGTTAACACCAGTTTTTAAAAAAAAAAAGAAAAAATAATTGCCATGAGTGGCCAGATCAAATCAGGTTAAAATCAAACTATAGGTAGACTACAGCCCAAGGCAAAAACAAAAACAAAACAAAAGTCTGGTCAAGACAAAGTGTAATCTTTTCAGATCATCACATAGATAATGTACCTTGTAAGATTGCGGGATGGACAATGTCCTCAAAAGACGACTATGAAAATATGACATGTTTTTCATGAGTTCATAATGTAATAAATTTCTCATAATGTAAAAATTGTTATTACATTATGAGCTCAAGATTTTATTACATTTTGTGAAAACTGTTACATTATGAACATTGTATTACAATAATAATGTAATACTTATTACATTATGTGCGGTTTTTACATTATGTGCAGTTATTACATTATGAGTTGCTACATACACCATAGAGTGGATGTGCCTGACTGGCCTGCCTGCAGTTCAGATCTGTTTCTTACTGAAAATGTATGGCAAATCATGAAGAGGAGAATCAGATAATGACGACCACAGACTGTTATGTAGCTGTCTTGTATCAGCCAAGATTGGGCAAAAATTCCACTTGCAAAAAAAAAAATGCAACTCTACTACCCTCAACTCCCAAACAATTAAAAAGTGTAATTAAAAGGAAAGGTAATGTGACACAGTGGTAAACATGCCTCTGACTCAACTTTTTTGCAGTGTTTTGCAGCAATCAAAATTTGTTTATATATACAAAATAAATTTAAGTTGGTCAATGAAAACTTTAAAAATATTTTCTTTGTACATTTGTCAGTTAAATAAAGGGTAAAGAGAATCAACAAATCACAGATTATTGATTTTATTACATTTTTAAAAAATATCCCAACTTTTCTGGATTATTATTACTTAATAATGAGTTAATAGTCATGTGCCTCAACAAGTAAAGTCATAACATAATGCTATCTTTGCAAATGATTAGCTAATTAATTAAAGCTGACAACTGGAAGCTGAAATTCATGGCTTTGACCCATTGCGTGAATGAACACATAAATTTACGCTATTAGTTAATACTATATGTTGTTAAGGAATTAATACAAATTGACACATTTAATTAATAGCAATTCATACTAATTTATTAATCAGATACTCTTTATTAGTTGCTGATTCAGCAATCATTAATGAATGGTTTAGTTCTCCATGATTAACTCATGATTAACTCATGTTTATCTGTGCATTAGTTAAGCATGAATTAATGCATATTAGTGCACCCATATTGTAAAGTATTACCAATACATGTATGACACCGTTGAGCAGCATTAAACAGTCTGTGTAAATAAACATGCCATATCAAATGTAGCTTCTGTTTAATCTTTGCAGTGTAAAGATGGCTATTGTTGATGTTAATAAAATGTTATTGGTAACAGTTTATAGTATTCTGATTGAAGTTATTGGTTAAATTAAAGTACTGTATTTGACAGATACATTTAATAAGATAAATATAAAAAATTCCTTTTCCACTGTAAAAATATTGCGCCTAAATGGAAAAATTTATTTCTGACCCTGCTATGTAGGGCTCTTGAGTATAATATTAATTCATGGAAAAAGGTGTCTCATCAAACAACACAGGATGAGCTCTAGAGGTCTACAGATTTATCTGTGGAGCTCTGAATGCTTTCATTATAACTGGTTATCCCAAATGAGAGGTAATATTAAACAGATTTGGGCTGCTGAATATCCCAGGACTTTGTACTCACCAATTGGGTGTTTGGCCACAGAACGTGTGGTTGAATACTTCAGCTGTGGGTGTTCGTTTAACAGTACTGAACAGGTGTGGGGGGCCATAGCTTTCTGTAAGGGGGAAAGAGCACAGGTGTCTGTGTAAAGACGGTTTTTGATTTGCTTAAGCCCTTATTTTATGACAATAAGCAAAATCTATTTTGGTAAAGAATTTAATGATCAGTATATAATACATGCAACATTTTTTTTTTGCTCAAAAGTTTAGGGTAGTTTAATATTTAAATGTTTTTGAAAACAGTCACTTATTCTCACCAAGGCTGCATTTATTTGATCAAACATACAGTAAAAACAGAAATATTTCAAAATAATAAAATTTAAAATAACTATTTTACATTTTAATATATTTTCAAATGTAATTTATCCCTATGATGGCAAAAAGCAAAATTTTTAAGATTCTTTGATGAATAGAAAATTCAAAAGGACAGCATTTTTAGAAATCTTTTTTAACATTATAAATTTTTTATCAATGTAATGTGTCCTTGCTGAAAAAAACTCTGAATTTATTTAAAAGAAACAATATTTTAATAACATTGCACAGTATAATTGGATCTAGTTTCTTACTTTGATATAATGTACCATCTGAAGGTTGAAAAGGTCTGTTGAGCTTTCCAGAATGAGGGTGGAGCCCATGTTTGAGGTTGTGTTGTGAAGGTCAAAGATGACATCATATGCATCCGAGCTTCCTTTGGGTCCGAACATCTGATTGATTTCCTTGGCCCTCCGGACTTCATATGGAAGCCCTTCAACATCTTGAGCACTGTAGATGGAAAGCGCCTTATCAATATGAATTAACAATTACAACAATAAAGAACAAAACACAAATAAGTATATGAACAAAATTTCTTTTCAATACATAATGCAAACAATGCATTTACTTAATTCAGCACTTGTGCCAGTAAATTATAAGAGGCTTAGATGTTCAAATGTACTCAGGACCTTGAAACCTTTATACTAAAGGGAAATAGCATACAGAAAACTGGGTACTGGTGTTAAAATCTCTTGGACAGCAGTTAGGTACAGATGTATTGTCTTTTAACAGATAAGTGAATGACAAAAGGATCAGCTATTACATAAATATAAACTAATTTACTTATTTTAAAAAATCTAAACTAGAGACTTGAGGAACTTTTATGACTTAGATTAATGTTTTATTTACTGCTCCAACTGCTCCTGAGTTAGAAAAAAAAAAAAAGGTTCCAGAAATATTTCTATTCCACAACATCACCAAATTTATACACTTTGTTGCTACTAAGAATAAAATAAACTGCAGAGATGCACACAAAGCAAGAGAGGACAGAAAAATAATGTACATAGAATTTCATCAAGCCTTAGCTGGTCAAAAAAAAAAAAAAAAAAAAAAAAATTGCATAAAAACAATCAGCATGTGAACATCTGTTGTGTATGTTTTGCAGCCCCCCACAGTACATTGTTATATATGCAGTGTTTCCTGGTTGATAGTATCTCAATTAGCAGGCTCCGTTGTATTTAAATTTCAACCAAGGCATGTCAGTTTACAAAAGTACTCGTTTTTAATGTACTTAAGTATTAATAGTAATAAGTACCGACTGATGAATGTTTATTTTTTATTTATTTATTTTTTTTCAATTTTATATACTCCATCCTACTGTTCAGAATATGTGGGGGGCAGGGGTTATAATATTACTAGACACACAGAGCTTAAATAGGTTACAGCTCAGTCTGATGTCATTATGAATTATTGTGAATTGTACAAGCACTAGTCAATAAGGAAGATTATGCAGACAATATGTATCGATCTAAAATAAGAAAAGATTTTATTAATAAAACTTGTCATACACTGATAATTACTTATAATTCAAGTGCGCAAACAAGTGAAAATAATAATATATACCATATAATGTATAAATATGAGGAAAAACAAAATGTGTGTAAGTGTGTTAAATATAAACATACAATACAAAAACAGATGTCTCAGAGCCTATAATGCAAAGTAGTTTTATATTATTTGAAACTGTTACGGTAGCAGGGAAGATGCATGGGCATTAATTTGCACTATTTTAAAGTTATGTTTAGATTTGACCTAAAACCTACCCCGTTTAGTCGGTAATACACAAATGTGAACATTTCAAGCATTACAGTGGGCTTAAACAGCTCACCCCAGGGTTTTTACAGGTTCCATGAAGGTAAATTTAAGACGTTAAATCAACTGAATTATTTAAAATAATTCAAGCTCCTCAAAAGTCATGGAAAACAGCATTTGTTACATGTTGTCTATGATGCAATATTAAAGGCTCTTTATGACCCAGATCACGCTTCCCTCACGTTTCTCAACAGTCATGACATGAGCGGCTCGGATCAGCTGACTGCTCGCTCCATTGATACTTTATCGCGCGAGTCAGTGATGTTGTGTCATGTAAACCAGCCTTTTACACAGAAGGCGTTTGAAAATAGCCAGACTGAGCTTAATGCAATGGAACAGAACAGAACGCAATGCTCCTACAGTGTTTTTACTTAAAAACATAGCTTGAGACGAAAAAAAAAAAAAAAAAAAATAGACGCGCAACAGCGGCCAAAAACGTCGAGCTGATGCATGCATGGTAACAATAAACACAAACGCAATAATGTACCACGAACACACACGAGCCTAAAAGTTTTGCGACAGTTTAAAGTCCATTGTTCCTACAACACAAGACTGTGTTCCGTTTTTGAAAGTGCTATTCATAAATGCACCGGACTTGTACAAAAAATAAGGTATCGCACGATATTTACCTGAGGTTCTCGGGCGTAAAGGCTCTGTTCAAATCCGTGTTGATGTACCTAGTACATTTCTCCACTGCTCTGGGGTTGCTTATGAACGGCTTGGTCACCAGTCTGTTTCTTTCTATCTCGGCTGCATTCTCTATCCACATATTTACCAGCATAATGCCGGACATCTCATTTCCATGTGTGCCTCCAAAAATAGCCACTCGTTTGGCTTCTTGTAAACAAGAAATATATGTACGCGAACTCATAGCTAGAGCTTCACGGACGTGCGCGGTTCACGAAAGACGAGAGCGCAAAGTTTCCACACAACTGCTGTTTCCTCTAGTCGCCGGTGCGATGTGACTGCTGTTTATATAATGGTTATTTGAAGGGTAAGCCTAAACCCCAAGCACAAGTGCGTCTGTGTGTCATCTACTTTAAGCAAGCATTTCAACACATTCGCATGTTTCAACACATTCGTAAATTGGCTTATCGAGCGATTAGGATGCCATTGCCATAATATCACAGGGGATTATACACGGAGAATAAATAATAAACACGAGCATGTGTCCTATGCACATATAGTAGGTCAACTGAAAAGAAAAGTCTATGGCGCTTTCAGAGAACAGTATTAACTCTAACTAATTATTTGCTAATCAAATTAAAGTAGGCCTACATTAAAAAGATTTAAGACAGGTCTATATTAGCAAAAGCTCTCTATAATGAGAATCAGATGTATTAAAATTTCTCTCAAATATTTTTTTTCCTCTCACCTGATTAAGTTTGGGTTCCTTGCCACTATCACCTCTGGCTTGCTTGGTTGGGGATACAGTAATATTCAGCAATATCATTGACTTGACTGCACTGACACTATAGAGAAGTGAACTGAGTTGTATGATGTCATCATTGTTTTCTGCAGAGCTGCTTTATAGCTTTATAACTAATTTCATTTCAAAGTTTGAAGTTTAAAGTAGTTTTAAAGCTTAAAGTTTGAAAGTTTTTAAGGCAATACAGTCTATCAGAAAACAGATTTGTAGGTTACTTGGGGTGGTTGCTAAGGGACTCATGGTGTTTTTAGGGTGTTGCCATGCGGTTGCTAGGGTACTCAGGGTGGTTGCTAAGGTGTTGCAAGATAAGTATAGCAGAACGCAGAGACGGTGATGGAGTATATGGACTAATGAGATCACAAAGATGCGCTGGTGCCGTCGCAACTTATGTAACGCTTTTTATGTCAAAGGGTTAGTTCACCCAAAAATGAAATTTCTGTCATTAAGTACTCACCCTCGTGTCACCCCAAACCCGTAAGACCTTTGTTTGTCTTCGAAACACAAATTAAGATATTTTTGATGAAATCCGAGGGTATCTGATCCACACATAGGCAGCAACGACATCGCACCTTTTGAGGTCCAGAAATGTACTAAAGACATTGTTAAAACGTCGACGTAACTACAGTGGTTTAACCTTAATATTACGAAGCGACGAGAATACCTTCTGTGTAAAAAAAAAAAAAAAAAAACTAAAAAATAATGACTTTATTCAACAAAATCGTCTGTCCCCTGTCATACTGTTACGCTATTTTTGTTGCAGAGCTCATGTCTGAACCAAGCGGCAACCTCCCCCAGTTTCTCGTGAAGCCAACACGAAAGTGACTTAAACTGCAATTCATCGACTGGCCGCTAGGGACAGGCTCCAAAAGCGAGCAGAATCTCTTTGAGCCCCATGTTAAAACGGCCAAATTTACAGCAGAAAAAAACATGTTTACAGCTTGGTACAAATTGTGGTTTTGGTCTATACTGCTAATTTTGCCTTTCATGACAACTCTGAGTGGGGTGAATTTTTTTTATAACTCATCCGTTTAAATTATATTAAGCCTTCACTTAACTATACAATTATAAAATAATATGGCTTGCTGCCTTAATGGTCGAGACTCGAGACAGATGTGCATCTGTGTAGATGTGCAGGCATGCGGAAGATAAACAGAACACGTTGTTGGATAGTGGTATTGGCTAAAAGTTTTGTTCGTGAGATTTACTACAGTGACAATGGCAGGAGGATATAAAACAAGGACAACACTGCTTGGATATTATAACTAAAACTGCTGCATTTTGAAAAATTATACTTTGGACCCGGGCTCATTTGTTTGTGAGATACGATCATATACAGTTTTACAACATAAACGCTGCTCAGGTTGTATAATTTCTTGAAGAACAATGATGGAGAGCAGATCATTCAGAAGAAATGTGATGCAAACAATGGATAAAATGTCAATATTTTATGGATTTAACGCTTTTGTGGACAAAAAGTACTGTTTTTTTGTCTTGCAATGTTAACTCATGGACATTTTACCCAATTAAGTGCCACGGACTTGGGTTCATCTCGCGATCACCATTTCATTATAAAGGTATGGAGTCCCGTTTGATTTTGCATGTTGTTATTTGCACACCCGACACAAATTAATTACTGGTGTTGGAGCATCTATATCTTAAAAAAGACACTGTAGATTGACAATACACCTTTAGAACTTTCTAATGAACTTATCTTTATTAATATTTTAGATAGTATCTAAGATAGATAGATAGCTCCTTTGCCTGCTAACATGATCACGTCCAGCTAGGTGGGCATGGTTTCAGCCACCAGTCACCTTGGTTCCAACCACGTCCCGCCTCTTTGCCCATTTTCAGTTATCCGGGAGTGACGTGCGGTGACGCGCAGCTAAGATAGCAGCGGCCTCATTTTCGCTTCAAAAATGCTCTTCAGAAATCTACGGGTGACGTCACGGACACTACGTCCATATTTTTTTTTTTTTTTTTTACAGTCTATGGTCTGAACGCGGGCTCACGCATAAGTCGTGCTGTTCACGTGACCGGAGCCGGCCAATACTGAGCCGTCCTTTATCATCAGCATAGCAGTAATACCTAAGGCCATACTTCCTAATAATCTGCCCACGTGGAGGCATGAAGTAAGATCTAAACCTGCACAGCTGGCTGGGCTTATCCAAGATCACAGAATGGTATTTGGTTTCAAAGGTAGCAAAAAGACCAAGACCATACTGCACACACCGGTATCAGCTGCAGTAAGAAAACTGTTTATGACCCTCACCAAGGCTGTCTCGGTACTAATGCTGCGTTCACACCACCTCGTATTTACCGGAATCTTGAGATGACAACATGTGACGTTATATATTTAGAGTTGTTCACGTCGTAGGACTGGGAATTATGCACCACCAATTATTCAGTGGCACCACTATCAACGTCTAAATGAATCTACAGTGGTCAGGTGGTACAGCGGCCACGTGGTACACGTGGGAGCTTTCAGAAAACTCCCAGCCTACAAGCTGTAATTACGAGCTCTACGAGAACGTTAACACTTTTTACAAGCTAGAATCTCGTAATTACAGGAATTACAAGGTGGCGTGAACGCACCTTAAGCCCACTTCTGAAAAATAGGCCTATAGTTAGACAAATCAGAAACATCACATCCAGGCTTCGTAACCCCTTAAAGGTCACTCCCATTTTTAGGGAAAAGACTTAAATGGAGCACAGACTTAAGTTTGGAGGCACACGAGGCAGATTATTAAAAAAAAATAGTTTTAATGTTTTAGTTTAGGAAAATGTAAAAATATGATTTCTTATAATTTATATAAAATATATATTTGGCAAATGTTTTATTCTAAAACTGCAAGAAAATAAAAGCCAAAATCTGAAAAAAAAAAAAAAAAATTCAAAAAAGATTTTGTTTTGGTGCAGTACCAAACTTTTCCACTAGATACATCCTATTCAGAAATAGTATGGGCAGAATGGCAATATTTGAATTCAGTGTTTAACAAACACATAAAAACAGTAATGAAAAATCTTGTTCTTTTTGCATATTTCAAAATAAATGTCTGAACATGCCTTATGAGTCTGAAAATATTGTTGCGAATTAATAAATTACTGTTCCTCTGTCATTTCATGAAAATCAGAAATCTATCTACAATTTGTAAGCTTTCCAATGATATATAGTTTGTCAATATTATTTTAGGTTTAGACTAAGATATTATTTTTGTAAGTATATAATGGCAAACGTCCCACTAGCCAGACGGTGACAGTTAATGGGGTTACGGACTGGTGTAATGACAGCTAATTTTAATTCTGGATTCAGTGATGAATACACAATTAGAGTAATATGAGGACTGATTGATGAAAGACTGTTCTTAACAGAAAAGGGGAGTGGATCCAAAATAGTTGTTCATGGACTTAACTGCTCTTACAATAAAGTGAATGCCAACCATTTCAAAATTCAAGACTCAGTCATGTTGTAAAAAATATAAAACCAGTCAGTGTTGTTGTATTGACTGCAAGTAATCACAGTAGTGCTGAAATTCATGACAGTAGCACAATTGTGGGTGTCTTTTATACATCATAAACTTGAACAAATTAAGTAAAAAATTAACAGAACTTCAACAATTGCACTACTGCAACACACATTCCTGAATAAACCAATGTGTCTTTGAACTAACTGGTTTAGTGAATAATTAATTGACTCACTCATACAGTCACATGCCACCAATTACTGGCATAACGATGTAACATGCAGAAATAATCATCTGAAGATCTCCAAACATGGGCTCACTAATTAATAAATTCAAATTCGTGGACTTGAGGTGCTGTTATGAAATACCATTAATATTAGGATTTTAGTGATAGCTCACCAAAATTAAAAATTCTGTCATGATTTAATCACTCATGAGGTCCCAAACCTGTATGACCATAATGGCTGACTTTCTTCTCTGGAACATAAAAAGTTATTTGGAAGAAATGTTGGTAACCAAACAGTCCTGCTTCCTTAATGATTTGCATAGCATGGACAGAAAAAAAAAAAAAAGATGTTTCTCAAAATATTTTTTCTTATCCACAGAAGAAAGTGGTATATGTGAACTATCACTTTCAGCCCTCAGAAAAATAAGTTAAACATGAAACAATCACAATGATTTTGAAAAAATAAATAATTGGACGAAAAAATAAATTGTATCAGGTCAGTAAAGATGTGTTTATCACATGGGGAAAACCCATTACATTTTATTTCTCTGTACATTACCATTATGGACACTATATGCTTACTCTGCTAGAAAGTAGTAAGATCACAATTATACTGACCAAATGTATTGATTCTCTATAAAAATACTGATTCTGATGATAAAATGGATACTGTGTTCTAGATGACACTGTATAATATGGCTGCACAATGAATTAAATGAGAAAAAATAAATTCATTCAATTTATTAAAAGATCCCCAGATCATTGATCATATACATTTCTACAAAACAAAAGGAAAAATAATAATGTACAGGTGTATGTATGTTATTTCAGGAAATATGTTTTGTAAAACTACCAAAATACTTTTTTGTATTATTTTATCTTGCTTTCAAGATTTTTTTTTATTTTAGCATCACAAACAATTATTTAAAAATAAATTAAATAAAAATGTCCTGAACAGAAAATCTTTTACCAATACTTTTGGCTAATCTCTTTAATGTCAGAGGTTAAGATTTGCTTGTTTTTCTTCTGAAGGTCTAAAACCACAACATATCAACCTCTGTATAATCATTTTCCTTCTCCTGTGTTCTTTCTTAGAGCTAATACAGCATCATTATGAATGAAACTCTCAGTGCTTTCATCTTTTCATATGTTGTTTGTGCAACAACACATCAGTCTGAGATGCAGGTGATTCTCTTGATCCCTCCTTTAGGTTATTCTCTTCATATGCATCATGTTTTTTGTATGACTAAACAAAGAAATTCCCATTACACTCAGTCTGAACAGAAGCTGCTCTGTCATGACACTTTTGCTTTTGCTTTTCAAGTCTTTTGGGTGTGTAATCTAAATCTACCGCTATAGGAGTCAGTGTTAGGAAACATGGAGATTTCCTTAATATTATTTTCCTCTTCTTTTTTCGCCTTTGTATTATATGCAGAAACTTCAGAACGTCACAATGAGGTAATAATGCTGGCCTGTCTGTCTGCATTGCTGTGTTGTATGATTGAGTCAATCCCCTTTGTCCATAATTCTACTCTATCATCCAGTATATGACTTATGCTTTCATTCATTTTTTAAAAAGCATTTTGTTTTTCTTTGGAATCATCTCAGGTGGCCTTTCACACTGCACTGTATGATAAGAACATTCCAAAGTCCATTCACCACCTACATTTGTGATGCAATCAGAATCTTTTTTTTCTTCAACTTCCTCTCGGGTGTTACAAATTCTTGCATTTGTGCAGCAGAAGAGTTAGAGTCAGAATTGTAATTAATAGAAAAACTTGACCGTTTCCGCTTCTTTTTGTGTTTAGTGTCATTTAAATTAGCTTCTGTATTACTTTCCAAATGTTCAACATCATTTGGCCTTTCTTCAATAGTCTGTTGAGTATTTGATCTATGAGATACATTATCAAACTGAGACACCAAACTCACATCCAAAGCAAAATCAACAGATTCATACTGACACTCTTCACTGCCATTCTTCTTTTTCTTCTTCTTCTTCTTCTTCTTCTTCTTCTTCACAGATTTTAATCCAGGTACATTAGGTGAGGGACATTGTTCAGTTTGCTCTGATGTCTGTAAATGCTCAAGGTGATTAGTCTCAATAGCTTCAAAAGCTTCAATTGACAGGATATCTGTAGTACCATTCTCCTCTATGTATGCCGTCTTTTTCCTCTTTTTGTCTTTTCTCTTCTTTTTTGTTCTTTTGAGTGTCAGCTCAGTAGTTTGTGACGCATTGAACTGATCCGTCTCAACCGAATGAACATTGTCCACACTATGAGTAACTGCATTAGGCTCTGCATCCTCCTGCTCTTTTAATTTGTGCTTTTTCTTCTTGTTCCGTATATACTTACTGGACAACGTGTTATCTGAAAGGCCAGATGAATTTGTTTTTTCCACAAGTCCTGCAATGTTTCCTGACTGCAAGTCTGATACAGCATTTTCCAGTCCAATTATGTCAACAATTTGAGATGGAGTACTTGCATTCTGACTTTTCTTTTTGCGTTTAGCAACATTTAATATATGTGCTCCATTACCTTCCAAATTTTCAGCTGCATCGCTCTGCCTTCTTTTAATCATCTTTTGTGCTCTCAGTGCAGTGACATCAAACTGAGAAACAGAACTCCCATCCAGACTCAAATCAACAAATTCATACTGACATTCCTCACTCTGATCCCTGTTTTTCTTCTTTTTCTTTCCTGAGCTTAGTATAGTTACACTGGGTGATTTATATCTTGTAATTCCCTCTGATGACTGTAAATGCTCAATCTGATCTGTCTCAGTGGCCTCACTGGACTGAATCGCATTAATTCCTCTCATTTCTGGAGGTCTATCATTCATGTGCTCCAAGTGTTCATTTGATGAGCTAACTGTTCTTTCTCTGTCCTTGTTTCTCCTCTTCTTTTTTGTTCTTCTGGATAGCAAATCAGTAGTTTGTGACTCACTGTATTGAATCTTCACAATGTCCTTAATATCTGAAGCAAGCTCTATTGTCTTTCGCTCTTTTAGTTTCTGCTTTTTTGCCTTTTTCTGTTTGTCCTTTGTAATAACTATGTCATCTGAACCCAAATTATTTGGTTCTGCTGTGTTCTCTGACTGCATGCATGACACTTGTTTTTCCAGTCCAATAACGTCATCACTTTGAGATGGAGAACTTACATTCTGACTTTTCTTTTTGCGTTTGGCAACCTTTAATATACTTGCTGTATTACCTTCCAAATGTTCAGCTGCATTGTCATTGTTCCGTCTTTCTTCAATGACCTGATCTTCCTGTTTTTCAACCACTCTGAGACCAGCATCAAACTGAGACATAGAACTCACATTCAGCTCAACAGATTCATATTGAGACTCAGTCTCATCTCTTTTTTTCTTCTTTTTCTTCACTGATTTTAATCTAGTTACATTAGGCAACAGAGACCATGCAATTTCCTCTGAAGTCTGCATATGCTTATGTTGACCAGCCTCAGATGCTTCACTGGATTGATCCCCTTCATTTACTCTTAACTCTGTTGGTCTATCAGAGTCTAAAGTTCTGTTTGATGGGATGTCTGTAGCACTATTCTCCTCTACATATGCAGTCTTTGTCCTCTCTTTGTCTTTTCTCCTCTTTTTTGTACTTTTCAGTGTCAGCTCAGTAGTTTGTGGCTCATTGAACTGGACTGCCTCAACCAACTGATTTTCTACACCAGGCTCTGCATCCTCACGCTCTTTTAATTTGTACGTTTTCATCTTTTTCTTCTTAGCCTTTTTGATAACACTGCTATCTGCAAACGTAGATAAAATAATTTTCTCCAAGAGCTCAGACGTCTCCTCTGACTGTAACACTGATGCTGCTGTTTGCTCTTTGTTTGTTACTCCATTCTCCACATCAAATAATTCCCTGTTTTCTCTGCATGTTGTTTTAAGTTCAGCAACATCAACTTGAAATTCAGAGCTTACTTTCTGACTTGCATCTACGTTTGTATCACATTCCATCAAAATAGCAGCACCCATTTTCTTCTTACCCTTTCTTTTTCGTTTAAGAAAGCTCATCCCACCATTTTTAAACAAAGGACTATCTTGAGTATCTGTTTCAATCTCCACTATCCTTCTTTGTTTACCCACGATAACATGCTCACAGGAAGTTGAGTAAACTTCTCTTAATGGTTTATCAGCTAGTGGTAAATGTTTAGATGATGGTTGCACATTCACAGTCTCCTCTATTTCTGTAACTTCAGTATCCTTATGAGAGCTTGACTTTGTTTTTTTCTTTTTATGGCTTGTTTTATCCTCTCTTCTTGAGAACAGTTCAGTATGTAGGACAACAGAACTCTGACCTGTCTTTTGGGATTCAGAGAGTTTGGTACTGTTGACGTCTTGAATTGTAAACTGCTTGGTTGGTGTTCTTGGTCCAAACATGGACACATATTCTCCTTCTGTCTCTATTTGAGTTAGGTCACTTTCATCGTCCTCATGTGCATGATGTTCACCATCAAACCATCTGGGTTTTCCTGGTCTAAATATAGACTCAGGCTGTCCCTCAGTATCTATTTGAGTTACGTCTTGATCGCTCTCCTCTATGTTCGCTGTAATAGATGCGTTTTTATGAATTTGATTGTTCTTATGCTCCGGACTGTTCAATGGACTGAATAAATCCATTGAGCCAATGTCACTGTCAGTCTGTTGAATTTCATTTTGTACAGAAATGTCTCCCCCTTGAGGTGGAACGAAATTGCTTTTGTTGGGCAGGTAATTGTCAGTTCCTGACCTCATGTCATCCTCATGCTCCATTCGACTGACTGCCTCTACAGTGTGTGTCTGTGTCTCTTCAATTACCAGTAAATTATTTCCATGCGAGTTCTCAGCATACTGGATGATCTGCTTATTAAGTGGTTGTCCGCAATTGGAAGAATCTGAGTGTTCAGCATCTGAACATGAAGCCAAAACCTCGTGTTGTTTTCCCTGCTCCTCACAGAGAGAGACACAGGAAGATTCTGATAACGTCCTGGCTACAGCTTTGCTTTTGGGAACTTTGTATTTCTTTTTTGATTGTTTTTTAACCAAAACACTTGTCTGATTTTTCTTGGTAGATTTAGTTTTTCTTTTCTTCCCTTTTCCATTGACATTCAGTAACTGTTCTTTGTTGTCTTTTGACAGTAAATCCTGAATCCTCCTCTCCAAAATGTATTGTGGAAGCAATTTTTTATTTAAGTTTCCTTTACAGTAATTTGGAACAAACATTTTATCCTGAAATAAAGGCAAAAAAACAATAGATTAGTACACCGTGCTATACCTATATCTACAGTCAAACCAAAATTTATTTAGACACCTTGAACATTTCATTCATTAATACAGTTTATTCATTATAGTTAAAAAAAAAAAAAAAGGTAATAAAATATGATAAGATCTCAGAGTTAAACTGTTTCAGAAAAAAAATAATCTAAATTATGTCAGATAACAAGCAAAAATGGTCAGGTTAAAGTGAATAATTTTTGGTTCCAAATTTGTATCAATTTTACTGTATGAAGAATTTTTGGGCATGATTACTTTATTTTGCTATCCCCACTTGCATAAATAAACTACAGGGTGCTTCTCAATTCTTATTTGTGCATCCTCCTTTCCTTTCCTCCACCCCTTCAGGATGCAAGTGAAGGACGCAAGGAAAAGACTCTAGGATGGAGGAATTAAATCAAGTGTAATGATATCCTCGCTCATTTCAAAGCGCCATCAGCTGCACTCGAGGGATCTACCCATATGTTGTTAAAGTTTGGTTATTTAAAAAAAAAAAAAAAAAACCTAATAAAGCATGATGCCCTGTTGAAATATGAGAGATGTAAAGTTTATTTAAACTGCAAAAGTAAAGCATACATTTAAATTATTGTGACAGATATGAAGGGGGAGGAGAATGTATACGTGCGTCACGTTTCTCGACAAGAAAGACTTCCGCAAAGGATACAACTGTGTATCCTCGCTCATGACTTCTAAAGAAGCCTCCTCACTCCTCGCAGTGCATTTAGAGAATTGAGATGTCCTTCAAGATGGCTGAGCTTGATCAGTTTCCGGGTCATAGGATGGAGGACAGAGGAGCAGGAAACGAAAAGGGATATTGAGAAGCACCCATAGTGTCCTGCACCCACTAGTAAAAATATATCCAAAAAAAAAAAAAAATTATATATATATAAATAAAAGGTCTGAATAATTTTTGGTTTGACTGTACTAATATATATATATATATATATATATATATATATATATATATATATATATATATATATATATATATATATACATACATACACACACACACACAAACAAACTTATACTGTATACATATTCAAAAGCTTTCTATTTAATATAAATGCTGTTCTTTTGTTCTTTTGAACTTTCTATTCATCAAAGAATCCTGAAAACATTTTCAATGAAAACAATATAATAAATGTTTTTAGAGCAGCCAATCAGCATATAAGAATGATTTCTGAAGGATCATGTGACACTGAAGACTGGAGTAATGGTGCTGAAAATTCAGGTTTGCCAACACAGGAATAAGTTGCATTTTAAAATATATTCAAAGAGAAAAGTTATTTTAAAAAAATTTCACAATATTACTGTTTTTGGATCATATAAATGCAGCCTTGTAGAGCAGAAAAAAAAAATTACTGATCTAAAGTGTCACACGATCCTTCAGAAATCAAATGAATATATGATTTTGGAGCGAAACTCTGCAGGACAGTGGCCATCCAGGATGGAGTCTGGCCACCCCTGGTCTAGGCCTTTAAAATCAATTTTTTTTAAGGCAGATTAGCGCCATCTGGTGAGAGTACAGAAAGAAAAATGTGTAATACCATGGTGTAACCACTAGATACTTGTACAGCTCTCTATGGAGAGGCTTGTGAATTCCCTAGCTGTTTATGATTACAGTCAGACTTAAACATTTTGTTACCCATTTTTTTATTCAGAATTTGCAAAAAATGCCACGTGACAAATTTATTTATTTATTTTTTTTTTACTTTTTATGTTCTTGACACAGAGCTCCTGCAAAAAATAAATAAATAAATAAATAAATAAATAAATGGCTGATTTGTAGATTGTAGATTTGTCGATTTCCCATTCATTTCCTATGGTCGGTCATTTTTGACCAAAGACAACAAAAGTGTGACATTTTTTTTACGCCCACTTAGCATATTTGAATCATGCCCTCAATTTATTTTGTGTTCACATTCCAAATGCCATAAAAGTCACCAAGTTTCGTACCATTCCGATGAAGCTGTGATTTGTCAAAATTGACCAAAGAGCACCAGAGGGTTAAAGTCTGCAGTAATTACATACCACTTTTGTGACTTCATGATCACTGTCGTGGTCATCCCCCTCAGAGTTATCACTTAGCCTGAAACAAAGTTAAATTTTCTCATTAAAACTATTATATTTAGTTTTCAATAATATTTATATTTTGATTGTTAATTAGAACTTACTCAGACTCCAGCATATACGGACTGATTGCTCTTTCTGTTTTTACACAACCCTCCTCAAATTTCTTCATGCATTTGAGGAACCCTCCAATTTCTGAGTTCTTAAAAAACAAATACAACAAATAATAAACATGCATAATTTAATAACATGCAATGACAGTGTTAGCATTATAACAACCAGTGACAGAAGTACTCATTTTTCTTTTACGCTGTGTTTTTCTAGAGACTACATGCATCTTATCAGACATAGAATGTAATTCTAAAATGAAATGACACAAACAAATGAATAACATGAATAAATGCCACCTCTAGAATCTGGTGCTTCTTCCTAGTCAGGTGTTGCCGTCTGTGCGATTTCAACAAAAAGGGAAAAGTAGCTTTTTGAGGGGGAAAATAATGAATCCATTTTCCTCTGTTTGGGTACACCACATGCTGACCTTCCCTTCCCTCCTCATATTCATTGTCTTCATTCTCTGAGAGACTCCTGGTGACTCCCTTGCTATCATCACCAATATCAATAGAGATGGACTCTGGTCTCTTAGTTGATCTATGTCGTCTTTCAGTTCGGACTGCTTTAGTCACAGACTGTGTTACAAACAGGCTTTCACCAGAGTCACTGTATAGGAGAATGCAGAGAAGTGATGCAGTGCATGAGAAAACATTTTAGTAAAATTAGATAATGTTTTGTGTTTTTTGGCACTAAAACGGTATTAGTTGATTTTAAGGAATAAGGTTAACTGGAAAAACAAAAATCCAAGGCTGGAACTAACAATTATTTTTTTTCAACCGATTAATCTATCGATTACTTTTTCGATTAATCAAATAATATAACGACTATCCCCCTGTAGCCTTGAAGTAATCCTGAAGACATTTAAAATAAAAAAAATAAAAAATCTAATCGCATGTCATTGTGTAGTAAGTTGGCTCACGTGATTTATGTTTCGCATTTCAGAACTTCTGTTAAAGGAATATAGTGAGCATTGATACATTCTGGTTTTCACAGTGCATTGTGGGACTTTTTAGGTAGCGAACATTTCAGTGCACTGTAAGCATTTTGCAATTGAGATAGCCCTTAAAATGGCTCCCTGATCAGTGCAGTACTACTAAACTGGGGAGCTGATTGAGATTCACCCAGAACCCTAAATTAGGTGATTTAGTGATGAACATATTTGCAATTCAGTAAATTTTAGTAAAGTAAAGTAAAGTAGCATCCTTTACTTTTTGCATGCTGCATGCATGTTGGTAGGTGTCAGTATAAGGAACATTTGCCAGCACAAGTTAAACCAAAACTTATAACAGTTGAGATCCACTTGAGTAAGATGGTAGCAAAAACAAAAACAAGCAATCAGAGACTGATCTAAATAAATACAGATATATTTTCTATACAATTTAAATATTATATGTGGTTAGTGGTTCTCATCTATGGCTTCAGTATTTTGCGGGATACCTTACCATGTTTAAAATGGAATCAGCTGTAAAAAGCTGTTTAAAGATCCTAGATCCTTTATAATATTCTAGAGCTCATGCTGTCTGGATTTTTATGTCTACTGAAGTTTCTTGGCAAGATATTTTTGCAGTGTTCCGTCAGTAAAACAATCCAAAAACATAATAGTACAACCCACTGAAGAGATGTTTGTCTATCCCTCACAGCCTCACGAAAAGTTTCAGGGGTTCACCTCTTTCTGCCATCAACTAATCCTGAACCATATATGTAATCAATTATAATCCGTTGTAATTAATTCACAATGTGCATAATTCACTTTTTGGTCGATTTATATTTTAATTGATCATAACGCATGGACTCAAGCATGGATTGTCTTCCACTTTCAGAAACCCCGACCAGCAGCCCCCTTTCAAAAATGTAAATTTACTTTTTGTAATTTTTCATACTTCTGAATCCTCAAATACTGGAGGCGATCAAGAGGCTGGGGGAAAAAAGCAAGATGACTTATTGAGAAGTTACTGGAGATCGAAAGGTCTGTTGCTTCCACTCTAATATGTGAACTTGCCACCAAAGCTGACTCAGTTACCGAAACAACGTAGAGGGAGACGTTAAAACATGCTGTTAAAATGGACAAACTAGATTTTCAACTAGTGGCTGAGATAATTGAAAATAAACTGAAGGAAAAGAATGATGAACTGGATGCATATAAAAGAAGGTGGAACCTGAAAATGTCGGGTATTCCTGTTTTTTTTTTTTTTTTTTTAATGCAGAGAAGGCCAAAGGTGCATTTATCAGATCAATGGCAAAGTGGTTAGAATTTGGAGAAAGGAATTCCACTTTTTTTTTAATTTAGAAGAGAAGAATTAAAAAGAATACATATTGAAATATCGATATTTCAATATCGAAATATTGATATTTTTGACAACACTAATCCTTTTTGTCCTCACATGGGACTTGTTTTTGAATACACTAGTTATTTCATTCTCAGAGTCAAAGTGAGACTCTCAAATATTTATGGCTTAAATAACTATTATTTAAACCATATTATTTTCCAAACCTTGTCAACAAAACTTGTGTGAAATTTCCTTCAGCAGCTTTTTTGTGGGAGGGGACTTTAACGAGGCCCCTGATTTGCATTTAGACAGACTTCCCCCAAGTCTCAGTATTAACACGTGAAACAGTCTTAATATAGTTATAAATGATTTCTGTAACCGCCTTGCTTTGCTGAATGCTTATAAACAGGTCCATGGAAGCAGTGTCTCCTCATTTATGCACTGTAAACCCTAATGTTGTCCTTAATAAAGATAAAGTTGTCATAACTTAACATTACTTAAAATTTGGTTTTCTGAATTTGCTGACACAGCCAGCACTGGCACTGCATGAAAAGAGTTTAAAAAAAAAAAAAAAAAATTGGGGGGGGGGGAAATGAACACCGAAATATCTCACGCATGGACATTCAAGCCTTGCATTTGTAACTGAATCACACGAGACTCAATTCCTGATGCCTCCGAATCAAATCTTTTCAGAATCGACTGTCTCAACTCTCGAGCCTGTTCTTTCCCCTCCCCCGCAGCCTCACTCACTGCACTTTTGCCCGTTGCGCGCGCGCGCACGCAGCAAAGAGTGTCCGGTATTTTCTGAGGCTAAGAAAGTGTATGGTAAGTGTGAATTCATAAAACTATTTTAAATAATATGTTTGCTAGAACAAAAGTTGTTAAATGTTGCATCTTTTTTTCCAAACTGTATTTTCTAGCCCGACGTTGTTTGGAGCCGTTTTTTCCCGCTACTGATGAATTCCAACCTTGCACGCGCTTACATTCGAGAGATTTACATGATTTAGATGAAGGTAAGTGTGAATTCATAAAATCATTGTATATAACATTTAACATAACACAACGTCAAGAGATTTTCAATGTTATATCATTTTTCTCTGAACAGTATTTTCTAGCCCGCTGCCCTCAGTTATTGCGTGCTGACAGAGTCCTGCATTTTCAGACGTTTATATCAGGTGAAGGTAAGTGCAAATTCAGAGAGCCATTTTAAATAGAGTATTTACCCAAACATAAGCTTAAATGTTGTTGATTTACATTTTTGAGTGTGTTTGTTGTAAAATTAGCTATCTTAGCTAGTTTGGTAAACTGCTAACTGGTAATGTTACTTAGCAACTGCTACATACATTTATAAGAAGTTATCTATTAGTTAAATATTAAACGTTTAATAATTCATGTTAGCCTTGCTAGTGTGCTTGAGTTGTTAAAATATCCCTCTTTGACAAATCAGCAGACACTCAACTGTCCTCAGATGCTTCAAATACAGCACTTTTGATTGATGTGAGGCAGACAAGGACAGAAAAGGTGCGTTTCAGCAAGATACTTAAAATGAAATATCATATTTGTTAAAGTGCAGTGTAAATTTCACTCCTGTTGTTTGTTTCAATGTTCTAGTAGTTGTTTACTGTATATATGACTCTTTTGTAGGCCAGGTGGTAAATGCTGCCATTCTTCTCGAATCAATCTGGTTGTAGAAAGAGTTTTTGTTTGAATACTATTTAGTTACCAAAGTTATCTTGTATTTTATTCAGTTACTGAACTGGCAAGAAAGCACTTTTACTTGCTTTGACTTTTTACATTCTTGTTGCTGTCCAACTAACAAAACTGATTTGTATTATCATTACATTTTTATCATAAGTCATGTTGCATCATTCTATACTGTGCTTAAACAATGAGAACTGTACAATATATTTAGAGAATACTAATTGTATTTTTTAATTTTATTTTTTGGTCAAAGGATCCTTTCATCTGAAGGACTGCAGCAATGGGGACACTTTGAACCACCAGTGGCAGTTTCTACAGGATGAGAAAGGACGTGAAAAAAAAACACTCCAAAAAAGTTGGGACAAAGGCATGTTTACCACTGTGTCACATCACCTTTCCTTTTAATTACTTTTTTTAATTGTTTGGGAACTGAGGATACTAATTGTTGAAGTTTTGCAAGTGAAATTTTTGCCCAATCTCGCCTGATACAAGACAGCTGCTCAACAGTCTGTGGTCATCATTGTCTGATTCTCCTTTTGATTATGGGCTATACATTTTCAATAAGAGACAGATCTGGACTGCAGGCAGATCAGTCAAGGACATCAACTCTATGGTGTAGAGTGTCTATGAAACCACTCTGATGTATCACGTGCATAATGAGGCCTGGCATTGTCTTGAATGGAAAGGAAAGATGTCATCTTGATGGCAGTTTATGTCTGTAAAATCCCAATATACACCTCCACGTCAGTGGTTCCTTCACACATATGCAAGTCACCTTCTTGCTTTTGCACCGGTCACAGATGAAAGTCTGGATGGTCCCTTTCATCTTTGGAACTGAGAAGAGTCAGTTTTTCCCCAAAAACCACAGCACACATTTTTAGACCAGGTGAGATGACCTCGGGGCCAGGGATCTCAGCATCATATCTGCATTTAACTGATGTATAGCTTTCTTCTTGCGTAACAGAGGTTCAAGTTGCATTTCTTGATGCAGTGGCGGACGGTGTTAAGTGACAACGGTTTTCCAAAGTATTCCCGAGCTCATGCTATTTAACAATAGCATAACAGTTTCTCGTGTAATGCTGTCTGAGGGCTCGAAGGTCACGCACATTAAACAGAGGTTTTCTGCCTTTGTGCCTTTGCCCGTATACAGACAGATTTCTCTGGATTCCCAGAATTTTTTTTCCCCTCACCATATTACATATGGTACATGGCGATTCTTTGTAATCTTGCATTAGGAAAAGAGATTTTTGAATCGTTTGACAATTCTCTCATGAAATTTGGCACAAAGTGGTGAGCCATGACCCGTCTTTGCTTGCAAAATCTGAGAAGCTCTTTTACACCCAAACACGACACCCTAACCTATTACCAATTTACCTGCTAATTGTGGACTGTTTTAAAACAGTTTAACTTGGATATTCTATAATTTTCTTTTACTTTTATTTTTCCTCTGTCCCAACTTTTTTGGAGTTTGCTGCAGCCATCAAAATTTGTTTATATTTACAAAATACAATTATGTTGTTCAGTGAAAACATTGGAAATCATTTCTTTGTACTTTTGTGAGTAAAAAAATAAAATAAAAATATCTTTTCTGGAAATTCATGCCTGTATCGATCTTGAAATATCTAAGGTTTATAACAGTTCTCAGAGACAACCAGGACACTGGAAACCGAATACTTATTTCTTACAATATTCTTCATATTGTTCAGGTATTAGGAAAACTGAAAATTTTAAAGTTAATTTAGGCCATTTTCACACCTGTAGATCGTTTGCTTTATTCCAAAAAAGGGACTTAATTTGTTACAATGTTGCAGTTTCTTCTTGGTTTGGTTAGCGTTCACAAGGCAACGTTTTAAAGCATACCAAAATGTGTGTTTATGCTCGACCTGAATATTCGATTATTCGTTCACTGAGTTGGTATTCAATTTTGGGATCTGAATATTAATTTTCCCCCCGCACACCTGGCATCCCCCTTGCAAAACGGTTCTCATTCGCGCTTGAATGTTTACACTATAAAATCTTTTTTTTTTCTTTTACATTTATCTTATATAGCCTAGCCGTTTTTAATAGGATGGACAGTCGAAGGAACCCAACCTTCGTTATACTTAATACATATATTTGTTTCTCCTTAGCCTACTAAAGTGTTCCCTGCAACTGGAGTATTCTCTGTCTAGAGCGCACAACATGAGCTTGTATGGACAGAAGCGCACGTCTGAGCTTCTAATTTGGGTTAAGATGCATTGTTTTGACATTGTGGAAAACAGAATAATAGAAACAATATATATTAGCCTTTTTCTCCATTATTATCAATCTAAATGAATCTACTGCGAAATATAGGAGCTTGTTAAAACTCAAACGTGACAGTTTGTTCATTTTTTTTTATTTTTTAAATAGCCTACCCCTTACTGTGTCAGTAATTACTGTGCTGTTAATTTCTGATTTGGGAGTGATTTGTTTGTTAGAAAAATGTTAGGCTACCTTATTAAAAGTATTGCTCTTAACAGACCCGTGTTTTGTATCACTAGTGCAGTGTCCGTTCTCGGAGCATACAAGCGTGAGGCGCGCCACTTTCAGATAGTTTATTTTGCTGTTCTGTAGTTTATTAAACGTTTATTAATTCTTAACGTGTCACATGTCCATATTGCACCAAATGCGACGCTGCACTCCCTTGGGTCCGCAGCAACACAGCCACCACGTGTAAAGTCGTTTGGATGAACGGTTCTTGACATAATCAAAATGCAAACAGACAGACACAGATTCCTGCTGCAATGTGTTGTGTATGGAGCAAATAGGGATACATTAGCTCACTTAGCTTGAGTTATTGATACCAGACAGACTTCACTGAGGCGATTGACATTTCACAACTGGCGCTTTATTCCTCGTGAAACTCGTGTAACTGTCCGTTGCAAATGTTATGCCGTCCACAGTGTTACTTAATAAAGAAAATAAATTTAAATGAGCAAAAAAAACAACCTGCATACATGCGAGTCGCACATACAATGCAGACAGTTCAACAGGCAGCGTGCAGCTCTTAAAAGGGGCCACACCATATTTTAACTCGTTATACTGCCTTTACTAGAGGGAATAATATGTTCAGCCCCCTTCCTCTGAAGCTTCTAATATCCAGTTATATTATATCCTAATATTCTAATATAGGATTACTGCTGAAGCTTCGAAGCTCAAAAAAATGGTATTCGGACCAGCCCTAGTCACATACAAGTAAAACTGTCCTCTTGTTGGTCAGTTTCCTCTGCGTCATCCATCAAGATGACTGACAAGTTTGTTCCACAAGCTTATTGTGGCTTATTTGTTACTGTCGATACACTATACAAATGTAGCTGTCATTCCCACATTTTTATTTAGCCTATATAATGCAATTAAGAGCGGGAAGCAAGGCTTTGTCGGGACTGCAATCTTGCAAAGCACAGAATTACACATTTTAAGAAGAGGCTCTTTGGTTTTCAACTGCAATAACTAATGTGCTCACTCACAGAATAAGAGAATGCTGCTTTTTATATAAACGTTTGCCATTATAAATTATGATGCCATTTGGTTTGTTGGTCCATTGGGTCGGATTCCTTTCTCACCTCAACTGAACCGCTCCAGAGTTTGTTTGCAATCGGGCCAAAACCACCTCGTTCAGGTGATCTCGGAGCGAGAGTTTTGGTGCAGATCCGAGAGCGATTGCCATGTTCATACACTATATTACCAAAAGAATTGGGACACCCTTCCAAATCATTGAATTCAGGCTGTTCCAATCACTTCCATGGCCACATGTGTATAAAATCAAGCACCTAGGCGTGCAGACTGCTTCTACAAACATTTGTGAAAGAATGGGTCGCTCTCAGGAGAAAAGTCCATTCATGAAATTTCCTCACTACTAAATATACAAAAAAGGTCTGCACTCTCAAGCACTTTAATCATGGCACACAGGAGATAAGAAACTTTTTGGCTCTTTGCCTTCGTTAGCGTAACAATTTCACTGACTCTCAATGATAATATAGAAAAAGTACTACAAGTCCTGATTGCTTTAATTATGATCATGATCACCTGAGGATTATAGTACATTATATTAATGAGAGTGAGTGAAATTGTTACACTGACGAAGGTGAAGAGCCGAAACGTTTGTTATCTTATCTCTTAATCATGGCACACAAAGTGCTTGAGTGCGCAGACCTTTTTTGTATTCTTAAATTGATATATAGGTCTCAGCACCTAATTAGCTGGGAGAGCACGGTGAATGCTTTAATTGGACTCACTACTAAATAATCCACGATCAACTGTTAGTGGTATCATAAAGTGGAAGCAATTGGGAACAACAGCAACTCAGCTCCGAAGTGGTAGGCCATGTTAAAATCAAAGAGCGGGGTCAGCGCATGCTGAGGCACACCGCGCGCAATTTTTTGCAGAGTCAGTAGCTACAGACCTCCAAACTTTGTGCGGCCTTCAGATTAGCTCAAGAACAGTGTGTAGAGAGTTTTATGGAATGGGTTTCCATGGCCGAGCAGCTGCATTCAAACCTTACATCACCAAGTGCAATGCAAAGTGTCGGATGCAGTGGTGTAAAGCATGCTGCCACTGGACTAAGAGCAGTGGAGACATGTTCTATGGAGTGACGAATCACACTTCTCTGTCTGGTAATCCGATGGACGAGTTTGGGTTTGGCAGTTTGGTCCCTACCTGTTCCTGCATGACTGCGCACCAGTGCACAAAGCAAGGCGGGATAGGCGGAATCGCGCTGAATGACACGGACCAGAAGCGCTCTCTCTCGTGTGCGTGCGATCAGTTCTCCTCGCGCCTGAATGGTCAAATGCACACATAGTTGTCAAAATGTCCATCGTGTGGAGTATCTCACGTAAATACAGTCAGTTATGGCTTAAGTTGACGTAAACATTTAGGTGAAAACAGGATGTGTCAGTATCCATGGATTTGGTCTTAAAGGGACCGTAGCCTATATTTGTCATTAATGTTAATAAAACAAAAGACGTTACATAAATGTATACATGGTAAATAAACCTACTGTATCTGAAAAACAAGTTTATTTAATTTGTATCTCTATAGTATTTGTTGTATTGTTTGTAATTTGTTTGTAAATTATATTATATATAGATAGAGGTAATTATGCCCTCTTTTTTTCTTTAAGTTTGTGACAAGCACATCAAAATTATTACTTTTTTCATTAGAGTAGTAATAAAGAAGCTGTCCTACATTCATTAGTCTCACTGTGTTGTGCTCGGAAACTGCAAAAAAAAAAAAAGAGAGAAATTAATAAGTGTATAGGCATCGGTATCGGCGAGTACTAGAAAAAAAAAGTATCGGTACTCGTACTCGGTCCTTAAAAAAAATGGTATCGGTGCATCCCTACTAAATTGAAGATGGACAATTAAAGATGGACAATGACACTTTTTTTAAGAGCTGCTGTGCAGCCAAAATTATATACCAGTTATCACTGTAAAGCTGCTTTGACAATCTGCATTGTTAAAAGCACTATATAAATAAAGGTGACTTGACTTGACTATTCTGTATTACGTATTAAAAGAAAATACAGTACACCCAGAAATGTTCTCATGGTTTACTTTTCGATTCCAACCAACTATCACCAGTGTGTGCATGAGAGTCAACTTCAAGTTTGACGAAGCAACTTGAAGCTTCAAGCTTTCATGACGTTTCATGTGAAACTCGCGTGAGAACTGCCATCTTTTTTTCTGTCTTTTGTCTGTTTCTCATTATTATTATCTGTTATTCTGTGTATTGTGTTTTGAGTAGTAAAAAAACGAAACAGACAGTATCCGACATCCGCAATACTTTTCTCAGCGCGCTTACGTCACGCCTCAAGTTACGTCAAGCATGAACTCTCAACCCTCTCATGCATGCACATGTCACAGGTGACAGCTGGTCAGAAGCATTAGTCTACATTTTAAACATTTTAAATGTTTGGTATTTTTCTTACAAACACTTATCGCTTCACTTCAGAAGACATTGATTCATCCATTGGGGTCCTATGGATTACTGTAGTTTGATGATTTGACTTTTAGGAACAGAATCTCTAAGAATGCTTTATAATGCAAGATCATATTTTTCTAAAAAAACTGTTCAACTGGAGAAGGAAAGTCATATACATCTCGAATGGCATGAGGGTAAAAGATGAGTAAATGGTGAGGACATTTATTGGTGTACTGCATTTTCTTCTAATACATTGTGTGTATACATGTTTTTTTATTGTACTTACCCTGTAACTACATGAAACAAGAGGGTAACAAGCTCCACTTTAATTTACAGCCCATAATGTCATACTTACCCTGTAACTACATGAAACAAGTGAAAAAATTGCAATATTGTAGTTTTACTTGCCTTGAAACAACTCAATCAGTGCACTTTTGCAATAAAAACAAAATACTGTGTAAATGCACTGATATGTAGCCTACCCCGTAAGTTAAAAAAAAAACCTTTATATATTTGTACACTATTATTACAAAAAGGTGTGCAGTGTATGTTCTCGCTAAATTGCTCCCAAACGTAAATTTGTTGTCTATGATAATAGTATAAGTACCCCTTAGTTCTAAAATACTTACAGTATAAATAGTTATTTTCCTGGTTGTTACCCCTTTATTGCCCAGACTTTACATATTGTTCCCCTATACTTACACATACTTACTTTATAGGTACATTATAATTACTCGAAGTTACGCTGTAAATACGTTGTAATTACGCAGTACTTTTTTTTATAATCTAAAGCGTTACCAGACATCTCCATTATAACTCAATTGTTGGGCAGATTCCAAAACTTTTTATTAGAGGCATTAATATTTTGGACAATAAATGTAACAATTTTCACATTAGAAAGTGTTTCACTCAAAGTCATAGTAGTTACCCAAAAGCACTTACTTCTATTGATAAAATATAGTCAAAGAGTTTTTATTGCCCAATAAAATAAATAGAAACATTTCTAAATGTTGCATATATATTATCCTTGCAATGCTTTTCTTAATAAATTCAAAGACATCTCACCACTAGATATGACTTCGGTACTAAGTCGGTACTGAAATTTTAAAAATGTGATGCTCTGAGCGCTGTTAAGTGGATTCATAAACACCTCTGATTGGCCATTGTGTTCACGGCTCATCGGACATGTCTGTGATTAGCTTCAATGACCAATACTTCAAAAACGTTGTAAATAGTCATCAATGACACTCTTCACCAAGCGCTTACACAGATACACACAGGAAGGTTTAAAGGCAGGTGTCTATCGCGGACCAGTCTGCTGACAGACGTCTGCTTTCAAATTCAAACACTTTCGTGTGCTTTCAAACGCTCCCATGTGTTGATCATTGTAGCCGATCACAGACATATCCGATGAGCCGTGAACACAATGGCCAATCAGAGGCGTTAACGAATCCGCTCAACAGCACTAAAAGGGTCACATTTTTTTTTAAATTTCAGTACCGATTGGTACTTTTGACAAATCTAGTGGTGAGATGTCTTTGAATTTATTATGAAAAGCACTGCAAGGATAATATCTATGCAATATTTTGAAATTAACTTCAATGCTCTTTTTGCAACATTGAACCTGAAACCTGAAACTCTCTGATTCTCTTCTTGGACTGTTATACTGGTTCTACTACAACTGACAACACATTAAAAGTAAATAACTCTCTTTGGGAAGTTTCATTTACATAAAGCTAATCTATTAAGCCCTCTTTTGAGGTTTTTTGTTGTTGTTGTAGTAGTAAAGACTTAATATTCTACAACTCATTGAATGTAATTACAAGAAATAAGAAATGTATAAAAACATCTCTTATTCTGAAAAAAAGTTAATTGCAGAATGTAATGCTTTACCTTGTATAAAACAAGAAAAAGGATGAAAATAGATCAAGACCAAAAAAATTGTCTTTTAAAAATGTGTATGAAAGATCTGTTATGTGTATCCCCCATCTTTGTTTTTTTTTTTTTTTTTTTTTTTTTGTATGTTTACTGAAATGTAATTTAAAATAAAATACTGGATCAGGTAGTCCGACCTGGTGTGATTGAGTGGATTCTTGGACTAATTTGCATGTTAAAGGGATAGTTCAGCCAAAAATTAAAATTCTGTCATCATTTACTCACCCTCAAGTTGTTCCAAACCTTCATGTGTTTTCATTTTTAGGTGAACCATCCCTTTAATGGCTCTGCTTATACTAAATGAAGCAAGGGCGTAGTTACATTCAAGCTGTTTTAAGGTATGAAGAAATTATTTTCACAGTAAAAAAAGTGTTTAAATGTCATTTTGATTATCAAAGATGAGCTTTAAGGGATAAAAATTCACTGCAGGGGGAATTTAAAAGACGATTAAAAGTAACACAGCCATCTAGTTTCCATTTCCATACTTTTTTACCTGTCCGAAGAAGATTTGTGGACTGAAGCATCTCGTCTCCTCTCCAAGGTGCTGGTGAACTGCTCAAAGCATGCATTGATAGAACTCACAACATCAGGCGGAGGAGTTTCGAGGAACAGCTCCGAGTGCGGGTCCAAGTCGATCAGATCACTAACGTGCGAAACAACCGGTACGATCTGCTGCGTGTTTGGCGACTCAATTTCCGTCCTGTCGTCTTCGCTTTTTCGAGCCATGGTTATTTAATCTAGTACTATTTGACATGAGAATTGTCATGTGTTCGTAGACTTGCGTGATGTCGATTAACACCGACTTGTGCACCTCTGACGGGCGCTTATGAGGCACTGGCTGTTTCTGAGATTAAGCCTGAACACCAAAGTACTGGTCAAAAAAGAAACTTGATCATATATCAGAAAACGTTTGTCTCTATGCCAAACATATCCACGTGTTGTACGATTCTGTTTCCATAAGGAGGATGTTTTGTTCTTGTTCTTCTTGGTTTTTATGGCGGTTGGCATACAACGTCAAGCTGTTGGCATTACCGCCACCTGCTGGTTAGGGGTGTGGGCCAAGATCGTAAAACCCTTTTCCTAATACCTCCTAAACACCTATATTCTTTTATCTAAATCAGTGATTTTCAGATATAGTATTAAAAAAAATCAAAATATTCATCATTTGAGTTTCTTTGTAATATGTTTGTCAAATCAAACGTCATCTTAATTATTTTAAAACTGAAAATCATTATTCTTCTTTCACTATCATATTTTGAACATTTCATTATAATGTGATCCACAGTTTCTTCTTGATTAGTTTTTACATTTTCCTGTCTCATGGTGGGCGCCATGTAGTTCCGTCCAGGAAATACATCAGCTGAAGTGTTTGGTAAAGCCAAAAGCCAATACACACGTCATCGTATGATCAGTGAAAAGCATAAAACACTTTATACAAAGCAACTGCAAATGTATTATTGAAGCTGTAATCTATTAAATACAATTAGCAAATCAACTAATATTTCTTATAAAAAAATTATAAGAAGCATAGACTGGTTCATGGGCTTACAGACATCATCGCCCCTAGCGGCGAACCATTGAAATTTCGAAATGGTTATGACGTAACGAAGTCTTGTTTACTGAAATCACATGACTTCAGGAAGAGGCTCATTTGAGATGGTCAAATTCTGCGCAGAACCAATCACCGGTGATCTCCACGAGATGCATGCCGGTTAGAAATGTGTCCGAGTGGACCGCCTTGCTCTGATATCATGCTCATGTGTGTCAAAAAATTCTTGCAACAGTGAAGCAGCCGCATCGGATTCTGCATTCAGGCACAGTTGCTCTGCACCGACTGCACTGATCAAAAGTACGATGGGAATCGACTTGCTGAAGACACAGCTTGAAGGGATAGTTCACCCAAAAAATTATCCCATGATTTACTCACCCTCAAGCCATCCCCAAGTGTATATGACGATCTTCTTTCACACAGTTATATTTAAAATAAGAATAAGGATATATTTAAAATATCCTTAGTCCTCCCAGGTTCATAATGGTTTTGAATGGGGGCAATGTTTAAAAAAAAAAAAAAAAATGTGATTACTAATCAAAGTAATCCATAAGGCTCTAGAGGGTTGATAAAGGTCTACTGAAGCGAAAGGATGTGTTTTTTGTAAGAAAAATATCCATATTTAAAATTTTATAAGTTAAAATAACTAGCTTCTGGTGGACGACCATACATATACTGCGCAAGTCGATTTGGGTGGATTAGCAACCTTTGACCCATAGGTGCCGATCCCGAAATGGTCGCGCACCCACGGAAAAATACAAGATATTCTCCACTTATTTAACCAATGAAAAATTGATTGAAGCTTTCAGACACGATTATCTTCACCTTTTAGTTTTTAAAAAGTTAAGTTTCCAATTCATAGTTTATTTGAGGCAATTTCTATTGCGTTATTTTAATGAAACATTTTGAGAGCGCACCCAAGTAATGTGCGAGAAAAAATCTTTCAGCTCGCAGGTGGATTTCCTTCACTCTCCCACTCAACTGGATGCAGATATCAGTGAGAGTGCGACTCGCGACAACACTCATGGAAAGAATGTGCTTTTGTTTGGTTGGTAACATAGATGTAATTTGTGGGGACATGTCCCCACCACTTTTTTGAAACATTTTTCTGCACAGATAGCCTATAATGCAAATGAAACATCCAGCTGATGTTAATTTGTGTTAAATAAGAAGTGATCTGGCGCTGGAATGTGTTGTCTTTTAAATCATGCTGCTGTTATCAGTGGCGGAACATTCTCTTGTGGCTCGTGCACAGTCTTCACACACAGACGAGCGCGTCAATCTAATGGTGTTGCGCCAACTCTCTATTCTTTCCAGCAAAATAACTGACAAAATGCACACAAACGTGTCTCTGGCCTTGCCTCTTTATATACAATCATTAATGAACAATCTTTGGTCCTATTGAGAAGAAGAAAAAAATAAAATAAATGAGGGCAAATTAGACCTGCTGATGATTAGAACCCGGAACGTCTGACTCATATGGCAAAAGTTCTACCACAAGACCACATGGGAATGTAAATATTTAGTACAGGTCTGTGTATATATGCATTGGGCACCCACCGGCAGAAACATAAATCGGCACCTATGCTTTGACCCGAAGCAATGATGAATGCGGAGGCACAGAGGAGAGAGCAAAACAAAACTCCAGTCACGAATTAGAAGTCTAAAACAAGAATTTTTAAAGAGAAATGCTGGAGGATTTCGACATAAGAGAAGAGAAGCTTGAGTTTGTTGCACAGCCCTGTTTGTTTGAACCTTGAGAGGTGTCTAAGCTTACGTTACTCCTACATCCTCCGTCATACGTCGTGTCAGTGGGTTACTCATTTGGTGCAAGTCGACTTGCGCAGTATGCGTACGGCCCTTCATCCCCTATACATGCATCATTCACATGATAAGCAGCCCCTTGCCTCAGAGGCACGGCCTACTGTGTACAGAAAAGCACTCACACAATTTAAACAGCCCCCTGTCTCAGTACGGCGGTCTGTCGTGTACGGAGGACAAAATTCCCAGCTCTGGATATTTTTTTTACACAAATGCATCGCTTTGCTTCAGAAGGCCTCAACCATGGCTCCTAACCACCCGGAGCCATGGTTATCTTTTATGATGGATGGTTGCACTTTTTGGGGCCTCAAAATCTCATCCTTCTCTTTACTGCCATTATAAAGCTTAGGAGAGCCAAGACATTACATTACTCCGATTATATTCGTCTGAAAGAAGAAAGTCATATACACGTAGGATGGCTTGAGGGTGAGTAAATCATGGGGTAATTTTTATTTTTGGGTGAACTATCCCTTTAAGAGCTGTTGCACGAGCTCTGATGAAGACACAGCTGTTTCACGATTAGCGGATTCACCGCATGACAACGATCACGTGTGTTTCGTGTTTATTCTAACACCTTCAGTTCCACTCAAGGCCGCTTTAAGGCTGATTTATACATCTGCGTCGAGTGTACGCCGTAGTTATGGCGTAGGCTGTTTGTATCACGCGTAGCCTACGACGTAACGCTGATTTATACTTCTGCATCGGACCTGCGTCAGAGCCTCTGCGCCGTAGGCTATGCGTCTGTTTTCATTTATATTTCTGCGTCGTTGTCCGCGTCGACGTGCATGCAGACCACTAGGAGGCAGTGTACGCGTTCATGTTGAGTATCAAGGCAAAAGCTGAAGAAGAAGCAGCTTGTCATGTACGTTGTCAGAGAAGCTTACAACTAGAAGCTACAAATAGGTAATGACTTTTGTTGCAGTTTGACTGTGTGTGTCCCCTGAAACCCCTGAAAGTGTTTTTTCATTCATTTGGAAGTTGAAAGTGCTCGCTCTTCTCAGATTGATCCGCGCCAGTTTTTTGACCTGACGGAGGGATTCTAGCAGACCAATCAGAGCGCTTGCGGTCCGCGTAGAATTGACGCGTTGTTACATTTTTGAAGAGGTGCACATCAGGCTACATTGTAGGCTACGCGTGCTACACACAGCCTACGCGTAGCTGCGGCGTACACTGGACGCATAAGTGTAAATCAGCCTGTAGCCTGACTTGCACCTCTTCAAAAATGTAACAACGCGTCAATTCTACGCGGACCGCAAGCACTGTGATTGGTCTGCTAGAACCCCTCCCACGGGTCAAAAAAACTGGGGCGGAGCAATCAACTTCCATATGAATGAAAAACGTTCTGTTTCAGGGGACGCATGCAGTCAAACTGCAACAAAAGTCGTTACCTATTTGTTGCTTCTCTGCCGTTTCTGTTTGTAAGCTTCTCTGAAAACGTACGACAAGCTGCTTCTTCTTCGGCTTTTGCTTTGATACTCAACATTACCGCGGACACTACCTACTAGTGGTCTGCATGCACATCGACGCGGACAACGACGATAAATGAAAACGGACACATAGCCTACGACGCAGAGGCTCCGGCGTAGATCCGACGCAGAAGTATAAATCAGCCTTTAATGCTCACAAATCTGTATTTTTATAACCGTTAAAGATCTCTTCATGTAGTTGCGATGTTATATTGTGCCATGTGCAGAAAGTGTCCGACTTCACGTCTCCGTTTCAGCTTCTAGGCATTTTTGTTCAAAATAAAGTTGGTGCTGTGAAGAACAGGGGAAGGTAATAGAAATAAAAAAAGAAAAAAAAGAAATAGTCATGACCAGATTAATGATAGGTCACAGTAATTTATATGGCACACTATACATTATAAGGAAGCACCCAACTGGTTTCTGTGGCTATTGTTACGTTTCAGAAACTATAGAGCATGTGCTTATAAGTTACAGACGATATGAAAACACAGAAGAAAAAGATGATGGAAGAGTTAGGAAAAGTTGGTCTAACAGAGACAGGAATGAAGGAAATACTGGAAAGTGGTGAGAATGAAAAAGGCAGAAGAAGTATTTGCAGTTTTTTTTTTTTTTTTTTTTTTTTTTTTAAACAAGGACTGGACTGATGAGGAGAATATGATGTAATGGACATATACAGGAAAATAAACCCGGAAGATGGCAGTAATGCAACGCTAATGGATGCAAGCTGCCGTTAAACCCTAAAGAAAAAGAAGAAGAAGAAGTGACTCTCGCCGCAACCGATGTCGAACACACTTTATGAGTCTGTCTGAAAGATTATTACACACACCGAGACAGATGGAAAACTCCAGCAAGACCGAAAAGTTCCGGCTGCATGTTCCGAATCTCGAGGAATTATGTCAGGGTAATAATCGCATTTAATTTTAATGTGTGCATATATATGGGTATTATAGGCTAACTGTTTTTCATTGTGCTTGAGTAAAACCAAATGACACGAGTCCAAAGTTCAACATGACTATTTAAATCATTTTGATTTTTGAGCTTTACATTTAAAGCAGACTAGCGAAATTTAATGCGCAATAGTAAAATCCTAAAAGATGTATATAATATTATGTATAACAGACCATCATATTTGATAGTATTTGAAATAAATTAAGGGCCTCAAACAATAATTCTCTAAAAACGAAATCCTACTTAAATAAAAGGCAGAAGAATTGAAAAATCAATGGTTAACATTTATTTTTAAAGTCGGCATGAAACGAAATTTGCGATAGTCTTTTCTTTCCAGTAAGGGTTATGCGCAACGAATATTCTATAAAACAGGTTGCTTCAGGTTTAGGTCTGTTCTGTGTGTTTCCTTAAATTGTTTTTAAATTTTTAACATTCGGATCCCAGATAGCAAGCACCACTGAAACAATACTAAAGCAATGTTAATGCGTCAACGTTAACTGCATTGAATCCACACCACATTTGCACCCGCAATTAATGTTGAAATTTCATTAAAAAAAAAAAAAAAAATTATTTAATCAATGTCACAATGTGATGTTGGTTTAACATCATGTTTGCACTCTCAGAAAATGAAACACAAGCAGGGCAAAGCCTTTATGGGTATTTATTAGTATTTAAAGTTAACCACTTTAATTGATTTTGGTTAAAATAAATTAGCAACATGCAAAATTGCAGAATTGCACAGTTAACTACAAATAAAAATATCTTAAGATAAACAGTATCTTCTTATATAAAATAAATGTAAATTTATAAAACGGACAATATTAAATTAAATACTTAAATAATGACATAAAATGAACAGATTAGATGGACCTGTAAAAAGATAACAATAATAAATGTATTAACATTAAAGGGATCGTTCACCCAAAAATAAAATTTCTTTAATCATTTACTCACTCTCAAGCTTAAACCTGAATGAGTTTCTTTCTTCTGTTGAACATTAAGGTTATTTTCAAGGTAACCAAACAGTTGCTGGTCCCCAATGACTTCCATATATTTTTACTTCTAGAAAGTCAATGGGGCCTATCAACTGTTTGGTTACCCACATTCTTCAAAATATCTTCTTTTGTGTTCAGCACAAGAAATAAATTAATACAGGTTTGGAACAACATAAGAGTGTGTAAATAATGATAGAATTTTCACTTTTGGGTGAACTATCACTTTAAGGACAAGGGGCAGCATGTTTACTATTAGGCTGCTGTCACTTTAAGACCTGCAAGCATCTAACATACAGACTCGCATCTGATTTTCTCTCAACTGATTATTTTCACTTTAGACATAACCAACTGTGTATATGTAAACCTTGTGTGTATTTGAGAGTATTAGCACAATTAGACGTGAAAGATGAGGTCCAGTGATCAAGCACTGTTTGACAGGCTTTTAGTGTGCACGCGCTTTGGGTGTACGCGCTCAGAAAAAGCGCATTTCAGAACAACACGTGGATGAAATGTTTAAGGCTTTAAAGCACATGCAAATAATGAACTTTTGTGATTGCGAATAAGTGCAGTGTCTCGTGAGTGTAACTCTACCACTGCGTTAACATGTGATGCGAACGTGCTGAAACATATTAATATAATAAACATAACCAAATGACGGGAGCGGGGGGATTTGAAAGCAAAAGTAAAATGGCATGGCCGCACGGGCATTTATAATGGTACGGTGCGGAGCAGAGCGAGCATTTTCAATTAATTCCTATAGAAATTGAGCTTCCATCGGAATTAACTAAAAAAAAAAAACTAGGCGGTCTATTGTGGCTTTTCGAACATATTTGACCACATGAGCGTCTACACCAGTGGTCGGGAACCTATGGCTTGCGAGCCACACCTGGCTCTTTGACAAAAATCACGTGGCTCACCAGGTCTCTCACCCTTTCCCAACAAATGATAGATAACAAATTCGACATCACTAGAGATCAGCAATTCCTGTGTTGCAGAGCCTTTAGAAGTTTATTAAAAGTTTATAATAATATATTTAGAGTTGTACTGGCCAAAGTGCTTGTTCAGTGATGTTCACGACATTGCGGGTGTCACAACAGCAATTAACAACAAACCACTTAGGTTTCTATGGTAACCTAGAGCTCCTGCTCTTTGATTCAAGTGGCTATGCAGCTTTTTTCGTGGTAATGACGAAAAAAAACATTTTTGAACAGTAGCGAAAATCCAAAAGTATGTAAAATAGTGACTGGACTGCTCTGCTGTGCCAAGAGAGATTTCGAAACATCTCACCGGTTACTTTCGCTTTTGCCGCATAGACCTTTATGTCCTATAGACCTTATTTACCAGAGAAACAAGCGCGCCGCCATCTTTAGAATATTGTCTTTGAACTTCCGTTTTTGCGGTAGCCCTGTATATTTCGATTACATTATGTCATATTTATATCTATGATAACATGCGCAACTTTCAGTGGGCGCGACTGTTGGCGTCATTAATAAAGAAACACGAATGAATGAGAAAGTAAAGAGCGGGGTGCTTGGTATTAAAAAGGAAACGCAAATCTGCGAAAGAGAACTGAATCTGCTACTGACAGATTTATGTGCGCTCGCTCTGAGTGGAACATGGACAAGCATAGTAGCCTTGGTCTTCGGTTGCGTGTCTAAACGGTCAAATATACACACTGTCAAAATTCCTGCATTGGTGAGTATTCACATAAATGCAGTTGATGTAATCACTGTGCGTGGGCGTTGTTCTTCACTTGTTTCTTCTCTCTCTCTCTCCCTCTCATTTCCGGTGTGACTGAGCGTGAGTGGACAGAGTGGTGTGAGTGGTGGTTGGAGTTTTGTGAGTGAACCTTTTTTCTTCTTTTTCCTTTTGCTTGGGTTACTGCTATCAAGTGTTTGGTTTATTTATTTGTTTGGTTGGGCCTTGTGCTACCGTCTTTTTTGCAGGCAGCATGACAGCCCCATGGTCGCAGGTTTTAATTAAACTCACGCGGCGCCATGGTGTGAAAGTGGCATCTGCGGTGAGCATGGAGGATTGCTGTTTAGCTGTCGGAGAAGTTGTGGGGTATGAAAACATCATGTCAGCCTCTAGAATGAACAGTGCCATTGTCATTTTTTGAAAAAGCAAATGTGTTTGTTGAGACTGGAATAGTTGTTGACAATCTCTTTACTCCTGTTCTCCCACTTTCCATGCCATCCAAAAAGGTGCTGCTGTCCAACGTTCCGCCTTTCATAAGTGATGAAACTTTGGTGTGAATTATGTCCCGATATGGTAAAGTGGTCTCACCCATTAAAATGATACCAATCGGTAGTGCTTCGCCTCTCCTAAAGCATGTGGTTTCCTATAGACGATTCGTTTATATGATCATAAAGGATGATGAGAAACTAGATCTGTCTCTACATATCAAACTTGATGATTTTGACTATGTTATTTATGCTACAACGGAAAAGATGAAATGTTTTAACTGTGGTGAAGTGGGACATTTAATCCGTGCCTGTCCTGGTAAAAATAAAGAAAATAACTTGCCGATTAATGACATTGGCAAGTGATGGCGAGTCGGTTAAGGCTGGACAGTCAAACGCTGTTCCACCTGTGGCAGAGACAGGCGCCATGGAAGAGGAAGCCGCTGGGAGTCCGCCCGCGAGAGTGTGGCAATTCAGGTGACTGACCCCAACATTATGAATGATGAAAATAGTTTGGTAAATGCTGAAATCTTGAATACTCAGTCTCGTAAATCCATAACGAAGACGGACAAGAAAGTGAGCGATATAGCGCTTTGCAGCTCAATTTGTTTTGTGATTGCATTGAAATGGAGGCAGAGCAGAGTGAATTTAAAATCCCTTCTAAAAGGAAGAAATCTAGCGACCTTCAAGCTGTTAGAGCTAAGAAAGCAGATGTGGAAGATGTTTTTGGTGAGGACGAAATGGAAAATGGCAGTGAGTCTTCTGATTCTAGCGTCAGTTTATCGCAGGGGGACTTCACTGGTCGCAGTTATGAATTAGACGATATTAAGCTCTTTCTCAGAGCTACAAAAAATAAGAGAGGGGTGTGTGTTGGTGAGTATTTTCCCGACACAAAACAATTTGTGGACAAAACTAGGTATTTTATGTCGGAGGGCTTGTTTACAAACAAGGAAGTATATCGTTTAAAAAAGATCACTCACCTCTGAAATATTTGAGGTAGTTAAAGAGAAGAAGATAGATGTTATGTTGCAAGAAACGCATAGTGACTTAAAGAATACTGCTGATTGGGCAGGGGAGTGGGATGGAGTCTCTGTATTGAGTCATAACACCTCACTTAGCGGAGGGGTTGCCATCCTTTTTGCGAAAAGTTTCAGTCCACATTCTTACCAGGTTGGAGAAGTAGTCAAAGGTAGATTTTTAAAAGTAAGAGCAACTTTTGAAAATGTTGTTTTTGTTTTTATGTGTGTGTATTTATGTGTGTTCCAACTTCAACAGTAGAAAGAATGCTATTTTTAAATACATTGTGTTCTGCTTTGCAAAAATGTTTTGTGGAAGAATATTTATTCTTGGGTGGTGATTTTAACTGTACAGTATCAAACTTGGATAGGAATCATGTTGAACCCCACTTGGCCTCTCATAATCGGTTAATTCATCTTGTTAAGACGCATGATTTATGTCATATTTGGAGACAGTTGTATGAAAAACAAAGACCGTATACCTAGACTTCATGACAGTGTGATTTCTCTGGCAAGATTAGATTGATTTTATGTTTTTAAGCATCACTGTAATATTGTAAGAAGGGTTTTAATTACCCCAGTGAGTTTCTCTGATCACAGTATGATGCAGTGTTCTGTGTTTTAAAATTCCATTAAGACAAGGAGTGCATATTGGCAGTTGAATACCAATTTGTTAAGTGACAAGTATTTTAAAAATATGTTTAAATTGTTTTGGGATCGGTTTAGAATCACAAAGAATTCCTTTAAATCCTTACGGCAGTGGTGGGATTTTGGGAAAGTCCAAATAAAACAATTCTGTTTACAATATACTCGAAACGTCACTAGAGATGCGTCTCTGAAAATGAACATCTTGGAGGCTGACATTTTAAAACTTTAAGAATTGGCTGAGTCAACTGGTGCCCATAGTTTTTTGGATTCTTTATTAAGTAAAAGGACACAGTTGGCTGATTTACTGGGTGTTAAAACACGGGGGGCTCTGGTCAGGTGTCAGTTCCAGAGTGTGGACCAAATTGATGCTCCATCCAAGTTCTTTTTCAATTTAGAGAAAAAGAATGGTCAGAGAAGGGGCCATCCATGCCTTGCACTCTGAGTCTGGAGGATTACTAACAGACCCTGCTGACATTCGTAAGAGAGCAGTTTGTTTTTATGAGAAATTGTATAAAAATGAATTTAAGGTGGATTACAGGAGTGGCAGTGAATTTTTCAACGACTTGCCCCAGGTATCAGAGGAAGCCAATGCTGATATCTCAGACACCTTGAGCATGGGGGAGCTATACAAAGCCCTCCAAGGAATGGAGTTTGGAAAGGCACCCGGAATCGATGGTCTGCCTGTTGACTTTTATAAGTCTTTCTGGTCAGAGTTGGGAGAGGACCTGCTAGAGGTGTTGAATGAAAGCCTGGCTGAAGGTCAGTTGCCCACGAGCTGTCGTAGAGCAGTGTTAACCCTCCTGCCTAAGAAAGGCGACCTTACAGACATTGAGTGTTGGTGACCTGTATCACTACTCTGTTTATTATAGATTATAAACTGCTCTCTAAAAGCCTGGCTAATAGGCTAGCAGGAGTGATGGATGGTGTTATCCATCCTGACCAGACCTACTGTGTTCCCAGTAGATCAATATTTGATAATATTTCATTGGTCCGTGATGTTTTAGAAGTCTCCAAGATGTTAGAATTAGATTGTGGGTTAATCTCGTTAGACCAGGAGAAAGCTTTTGACCGTGTTGAGCATTGTTATTTGTGGAGAGTTTTAGAAGCCTTTGGGTTATGTCAGGGTTTTATTAATTATATTAAAGTTCTTTATAGTGACAGTACTATAGTGAGAGTATTCTTAAGGTGAATGGTGGTTTATGTGCTCCTTTTAAAGCTCAAAGAGGTGTTAGGCAGGGGTGTTCTTTGTCTGGTATGCTTTACTCTTTGGCAATAGAGCCTCTTCTACAACAAATAAGGGTCAAACTTCACGGTATATGTTTGCCAAACTGTAAAAGTAATTTTATATTGTCAGCATACGGAGATGATGTTATAATTATGATTAGCAGGCAAAGTGACATTCATGTTCTTTTAAATTTACTTAAAACTTTTAAAGGTCTGTCTTCTGCAAGTGTAAACTGGAGTAAAAGTGCAGCTTTATTATTGGGTAAATGGGCAGATGGGAAACCAAAACTTCCTGAAGGTTTAAGTTGGGGCAAATTTGGTTTTAAATACTTAGGAGTGTTTCTGGGTGATGAGTTAACAGTACAGAAAAATTGGGAAGGAGTCATTGAATAAGTTAAAGGTCGTCTGGACAAATGGAAATACTTAGTGCCAAAGATGTCATATAGAGGGCGTATTTTAATTATAAACAACTTGGTTGCTTCTTCATTGTGGCACAAGTTTGCTTGTGTTGATCCTCCTCTGTATCTGTTAACAAAAATTCAGGCTATCTTAGTAGATTTTTTTTTTGGGACAAATTGCATTGGGTCCCACAGAATGTATTATATTTGTCAAAGGAGGAGGATGGACACGGTTTAATACACCTTCGAAGTAGAATAGCAACTTCTCGTTTGCAATTTGTACAAAGACTACTCGATGGCTCAACTGATTTTAAATGGTGTGCTGTTGCGCGTGTCATTTTACATAATCTTGGGAGTCTGGGACTGGATAAGACTCTTTTTCTTATGGACCCAATGAAGCTGAACACTTCTGGTCTGCCAGAAATATTTTTAAGGTTTGGAGTCTTTTTGTTTTTAAACAAGCAGAAGGTACACAGTCTCTTTACTGGCTTTTAGAGGAGCCCTTAATTTGTGGAGCATGTCTGGATATGTCGGCAAATAGACTTTTCCCAGGACTTAACAAGATGCTCATTGGTAGCAAAGTAATATCTTTGGGCCAGTTACTGGAAGTATCAGGATTTGAATTCAAAAATGAAGAAGCGATGGCTCAGCATTTGGGAATCAGGTCAGCACGTGTAGTTGCACAGCTATTAATAAAATGGCGGGCAGCTCTTAAACCAATGGAAAAGACTTCGTTGAGTATTGTGATGGTCTTTGTAAACCAAATCCTGAAGACTCTCGCTTGTTTTATTCACTGAACCTTGAAGGATTTTCTGGAATTTTTCTAGAAACTGTTGGATCTGTGTGTACAGACTTTTTTTCCAAACACTGGAGAGACTTTGTATAAGTATTGTGTGATTACTTTTAATAAAAATATGCTGAATATAAAAAAAATTATACTCAGTGGCGGAATTTTTAAAAGTTAAACGAGGGCAGAAAGCCTGAGTGGAGAGCACTATATAAACCACCGTTGATCAAGGAGACGGTTGTGACTAGAATATTGGTTGATTTTAATGATTATAAATATATGGATGATCTTGTTACCTTTGAAGGTATTTGGTGTTGCAATGAAGCTTTGTGCTGTGTTTTTGAAGGAGATTTGTCTTTTACACACTTTTTGTAATATTGTAAATTAATTGTATTGTGATTCATTTTTGTAATAAAGGATTGTTAAAATTCAAAAAATCTCTCTCTCTCTCTCGAATTTATGCTTCTCAGGTGGTAAATCAACCTCATATGAAAGCCCAGTGTAATTGTATACTGCAACTTATTTATTGTTTGTTGCATATTTTTGTATTTTAGTTGTATATGGACTTAATAAAGTTACTATTACTAAAATGTTATTGAAAAAACTTACACTACATTATTTTCCTACTTTGGCTCTTTTAGAAAAATTCATTGAATTGGCTCTTTGGTCAAAAAAGGTTTCCGACCCCTGGTCTACACTATGAAAGCAAACCGGTCGAATGTGTTTTCAACTACCTCTGGAAGTGGTCAAAAGTGGACAATCTCAAAATGTTTTAGACCCTGTTTACACCTGTATTTAGCATCGTCCACTTGTGATCTGATCGACCAAAACGCATCTTAATACCAGGTGTAAATAGGGCCTAAAACGTTTCCTGTCAGATGTTATAGACCTATAGAAAACGTCTTTAAATTGTTTATGATTTAGCATACATATGAATGTATGTAAAACTGCTTTTCAAAAAATATTAATCAGATTTGTACACAACAGATTTTTCCAGATGAAGTGTTCTTTAAAAGCCTTCTTGGAGACATACGTGTGCTATCGGACATCAGTGTTCCTAAGCCTAAAGCTGCGTTCACGCCATGTCCTAATTACAGTAGTTATGAAATGACAACACGTGACGTTCTAAGCAGTTCATACTCTAGATCCTTGGGATGTGAGGAAAGGATGCAAGGAAAGAAAAGGAGGAGAGAGGAAATCTTATTCTTATTTTGTAATATTCTGATCACTCATGTGTCCCTTAAAAGCATTATCAGCTGTACTCAAGGGATCTGCCCTTATGTTGTTGAAGTTATTTAAACTAGGGATACAAGGATGTAAAAATTTTGATGGATACGAGAACCAATAATTCTTTATATTTAAAAGCTGATAACCGATATACACTATATTGCCAAAAGTATTGGGACACTTCTCCAAATCATTGAATTTAGGTGTTTCAATCACTTCCATGGCCACAGGTGTATAAAATCAAGCACCTAGGCATGCAGACTGCTTCTACAAACATTTGTGAAAGAATGGGTCGTTCTCAGGAGCTCAGTGATTTCAAGCGTGGTACCGTGATAGGTTGCCACCTGTGCAATAAGTCCATTCGTGAAATTTCCTCACTACTACTAAATATTCCATGGTCAACTGTTAGTAGTATCATAACAAAGTGGAAGCAATTTGGAACAACAGCAACACAGCCACGAAGTGGTAGGCCACGTAAAATCACAGAGCGGGGTCAGCGCATGCTGAGGCGCAGTGCGCAGAAGTCGCCAACTTTCTGCAGAGTCAATAGCTACAGACCTCCAAACTTTGTGTGGCCTTCAGATTAGCTCAAGAACAGTGCGTAGAGAGCAGTGCGTTGGATGCAGTGGTGTAGAGCACGCCGCCACTACACTCTAGAGCAGTGGAGACGTGTTCTCTAGAGTGACGAATCACGCTTCTCTGTCTGGCAATCTGATGGATGAGTCTGGGTTTGGCGGTTGCCAGGAGAATGGTACTTGCCTGATTGCATTGTGCCAAGTGTAAAGTTGGTGTAAAGTTGGTTGAGGGGGGATTATTGTAGGGGTTTGTTTTTCAGGGGTTGGGATTGGCCCCTTAGTTCCAGTGAAAGGAACACTTAATGCTTCAGCATACCAAGACATTGTGGACAATTTCATGCTCCCAACTTTGTGGGAACAGTTTAGGGATGGCCCCTTCCTGTTCCAACACGACTACGCACCAGTGCACAAAGCAAGGCCCATAAAGACATGGATGAGCGAGTTTGGTGTGGAGAAACTTGACTGGCCTGCACAGAGTCGTGACCTCAACCCGATAGAATACCTTTGGGATGAATTAGAGTGGAGACTGCGAGCCAGGCCTTCTTGTCCAACATCAGTGCCTGACCTCACAAATGTGCTTCTAGAAGAATGGTCAGAAATTCCCATAAACACACTCCTAAACCTTGTGGAAAGCCTTCCCAGAAGAGTTGAGGCTGTTATAGCTGAAAAGGGTGGGCCAACTCCATATTAAACCCTACGGATTAAGAAGGAAACATGACGCATTAAGAGCAGGTGGTGAAAACTTTAAATTGGATGATCAGGGTAAATTGTGTTTTTTTTTTTTTTTTTTGCATTTTGGGAAACGTAAGTATTTTCTGTATAGTGTCTGGAGGGCAGTACTAAATGAATAAATGTGATCTTTAAACAAAAGAAAAACTTACACGTCATCATTTTGTTCACAAGTTTACATCCCCCGGCTCTTAAAGGATTAGTTCACTTTCAAATTTAAATTTCCTGACAATTTACTCACCCCTACTTACGGAAAAAATGGAACTGGTGCTGCGTTTGTTCCATAATTTGAATAGGTAAGGTGTAGGACATAAAGTGTAAGCTTTTTGAAGAATACAGAAGGCGGTCTGGCGGAAGCACTTGCGAGGCAATCATTTGTGTTTATAAAGCATATATATATATATATATATATATTTATTTATTATTTTTAGAAAATGACAGATCGTTTCGCTAGATAAGACCCTTAAATAAATTAACAGGAAATTTTAATTTGAAGGTGAACTAATCCTTTAATGCATCATTAATTCGTTACATTTATATAGCGCTTTTCTGGCTGGTTCGACAGACTTGCCAAAAAAGTAATCAAAGAGAAAAAGAGAGAGAGAGAGAGAGAAATAGGCTCAGGAAGGATCTAAGACACTCCCCCACCCCACACACCTTTTTTAGGGCTGTAGGGTGTGGGGCTTCCAAATGTTATAGTGATTAATATATTTGTGTGTGTTACAGTGCTGGAATCAGGACTGAATACGAATTTTTCTGATGTAAAAGTGTCTGTTACTGACTGTCCAGATCTTACACACGAGCCTTTCAGGTTTCCTGTCAAGGGTGAGTACAGATTTGTTATGTAAGTTTATGTCAAGGAGTAACAGGCTCTTTAAACAACACTTGTTACTCTTTTATTAGGTATTTGTGGCAAACCACGTATTACTGATGTGGGAGGTGTACCCTATCTGATTCCTCTGGTCCGACTGGACAAGGTGCGTTAATGAATTGTAAATGTAATTTCAGAAAGAAACATATTTGTACAACTAACTGATGCAAACTTTCCCCTCAAAGGTTTACAACATGAACCTTGTGTCCAAGGAGGTTGAGCTGCCTGGTGCATTTATTCTTGGTGCCGGTGCTGTCTCCTCTAAGACAGTTGGGATAAATGGAGAGGTCCTTTTAGTACTTCTACAAATATGTTTAAATTGATGTCATGGCATTGTTAAACGAAAATGCTTACTTCTGCGTAAAGCTACACATCGTGGTTTCAGGATTTTTCTTCTTTTTGGTTTAATGCAGAGTTCAGTGGGGTTTTTAACACTGTATTGTCCTGTTTTGTCCTAGTTAATGCCTCTGGTGGTGACTGAAACTGAAGGGAGACCTGCGGTGAATGGCAGTTATTTTTCCTCCATCAACCCAGTGGATGGAAAATGTCTACAGGAAAAATACAGTGACAAGTTCCATGACTGTGACTTTGGCCTCCTCGCAAACCTTTATGCATGTGAAGGCAAACCTGGAAAGGTAAGAACCATGGGGACTTTGCATCTCTGTACAACCTCAGTACTATGATTGAGTTACTACATAGTTTTTCCTTTGATAATGGCCATAAGTGATGAAATGATTATAAGGAGTGAGCTATTAATAATTATTAAAGGAACCCAAAACCACTTCAAATGTTTTGATTGATTATTTACACAACCATTCAAAAGTTTTGGGCAGTAAGATTTTTTTAAATGTTTTTAAAAGAAGACTCTTATGCTCACCATGGCTGCAAATATTTAAGCTAAAATACCGTAAAACTGTACAATAGTATTATTACAATTTAAAATAAATGTTTTCTATTTGAATATATTTTAAAGGTTTGTAATTTTATTCCTGTGATGATGGCAAATCTGAATTTTCATCATCCATTACTTCAGTCTTAAATGTCAAATAATCCTTCAGATGTCATTCTAATATGATAATGTGTCATAAATCATACTGACCCCAAAATTTTAAATATAACAAAGTTATAAAAAAAACTTTAAAAAAAAACTACCATTGCAGGTCATTGAGGTGAGAGCCTGCAGAAGGACTGGAGAGGACAGTCTTGTGAGCTGCATGAGAAAGACCATGGAAGAACATTACAGGGAGAAGAGTGTGGCCCTGGGGGGAACTTTCGTCATACAAAAGGGGAAGGCAAAGATCCATATCATGGTAATTAAATAATAAAATAATTAAAAATTAAATATTTGTAGGGCATATAATGCGCAAGACTATGGAAGTTAAAAAGTAAAAATAATACATTAGCACATGCAGTTTCTAAATGATAGACATTTCAGTAATTTTGTAATTTGTGTGGATAACTATCATAGTCTATATTTAAGCATTGTCGATTCTATGGACTATAACAATAACAGAAATTACATAAACTTTTATGGACATATGTGTTAAGTTAACCCAGAAATGTTGGTCTCATTTACCCACCCTTATAACATTCCAAACCTGTAACAGTGTAAAACTTTCTTCTGTTGAACATAAAAGGAGATATTTAAAAAATAGAATTTAATTTATAACGTATCTGTAAAGGTCTTTCTCCATCATTTCTATGGATGTACAATAGCATTCAAAAGTTTTGGTTAGTAAGATTCAAGATTTCAATTATCAGAAATAGAATATAGACCCTCAAAAACAATGAAAATACAATGAAAATATAATGAAAATAATAAATTTAAAAATATATACATTTAAATAACAATAATTATATAAATATATATAGCTGCAAGCAGCAATATGGGGCCAAGCTCCTAAAGGGGGTGTAGCGCAGTGCGGAGCAGGAAGAGCAAAAACAGCAGAAATGTAATGTAGATGAAAAACAAAAGTTCAGAAGTTCAGAAGTTCAGAGGGGCCCCCAAATAATATTCTGCTTAGGGCCCCATAAAGGCTTGGGCCAGCCTCTGTTTTGCTCTGCAAACATTCACTGATGCTCAAGAAGGAAACATGATGCATTAATACTGGGGCGTTAGGACCCACACAGACCACAGGGTGAGCACCCCCTGCTGGCCTCACTAACACCTCTACCAGCAGCAACCTAGTTTTCCCAGAAGGTCTCCCATCCAGGTACTAACCAGGCTCAGCCCTGCTTAGCTTCAGTGGGCAACTGGGTGATATGGCTGCTGGCAATCATGTTTCCTTCTTGAGCATTAGTGAATGTTTGCAGCATTTGTAATAGTTGTGTATGAGTCCCTCAGTTGTCCTCAGTGTGAAAAGATGGATCTCAAAATATAGGTAAGAATGAACACAAAAGGAACAGAAGTGTAGATGAGAATGAACATAGAATGAACAAAAGCACACTTTTTTCTAATCCTAGAGGAAGAAAGGTTAGTACAAAGCTTACCTGGATAATAAAGGAATCAAAATGACACAACATTACACACAATTTTATAAAGTTGTTCTACACGAGACTCTCTGGGCTAGGTGCCTGTTATTCATATTGTTGCGCCACTATGAAGACGTGTGTTCACCCAGATGCCGAAGTTCCATAGTTCAAGTGAGAATCAATTCTAAATGAAGAAATTTTGTAGAAATGCACCCATGTTATATTTTTAATAAGTTCAGATTAGATAATTCTCAGAACGATTCAATGTCTGGAACAGAAGCAACTTTTACAATTAACCAATTAGCATGCTAAGCTAACTAGCATAAGACAACAAACAAGCAAGGTCACATTCGGAGACAAATATTTTGGGAACAGTAGCGAATATCAAATCTTATCAGTAATTTCTGTGCTGCTCGGTACAAAGATCATCTGAGCCAATTTTGGACAAAAGTTTGTATGAGAAGTAGCGAAAAAACTGTTTTTCATTTACTTCAATATGGTGGATGGGTATATTTAAGGAAAAAGACAAATGATACGTCGTCAGAATCGACATTAGCCAGGGAACAAACTGACACAGAGAATACAAATTTTGGACAAGGCTATACGCGTATATCTCTGGTACATTAGGTGGCGCTGTGTTGAAACTTCTCAGGTATGAGAAGGTTAGGTGTCTGATGATGATACCTACTGAATTTTGTGCCGATATGTCAAATTGTTTAAAAGCTACTGCAATTTATGACAAAATTCAAAGTGGCGGCCCGATGGTTCATCCGATCCTGGCAAAATCGGTATCCCCACATTTGGCATGACACAAGGAATCCACTGACACAAAGATCATGATCTGACACCAAGATCACCAAGATCATGTTCTGACAAATTGTTCAAAAGTCATTTTACAGTTCCCATTCAGTCGGTCACATTCGACGTACGTCAGACAGACCGACGAATAGGAATCTCGCTAGAGAGGCCAATCTGCTTCGAGTGTAACTAAAACGAGCCAATGCACATTGGCATGCAATCATATGCAGCAGCTGCTCGCCTCGCAGCGCGGGTATATAATGAGCAGCAGGTGCGTTGCATCTTCAGCTTTTCGCTTTGGAGCCAAACGGATGTTCCTGTCTCTCTGCGTCCACCCATCTGCCGCCTGCTCGTCGCCGAGGGTGCCCCCAGCGGCTGCCCCCGCTCCCGCACCGCAGCAGCAGCCTCCATCCAAGCGGCTCCATGGAGCCAGTCGCAAGCAGGGTGCCCAGCCCGTCCAGGCCCCCGCCAAGAAGGGTGGTAAAGCCAAGAGCAAGAGGCCCTAGGACGGGCGACCCGGAGATGGCTGGGACTGCCCTTCGGGAGACTGCACCACTCCTTCCCCTGGAAGAGGGCCGGGTGGTAAATCCTTTGTTTAATTTCTTTTCTGTTCCGGCGCTGGCTCAACAGCCAGCGTACTGCGTACCCAAATTTTCAAAAAAAGAGCAGTTTCCGCCATCTCCGGGTCCGAAGAGGGCTCTGAGAGCAGTGGGAGGGCAAGAACCTCTCCACTCTCATCTCCCACTTCCTTCGCCAGAGGGCAGCAGCGTGCAGTTCGAGAAGGTGGCCAAAGCCTCTCCTGCGCCCCCTGCCCGACCTTGGAACCAGGTAAGTGTCAGACCCCGCTACGGGCTGCCTCGCTAAGAGAGCCTCCCGAGCCGCGTCCCTGTGTTCCACTTCGCTGCCCCTCTGCGGGTACGCCTACGGTTCCTTTGATCCCCCTTGTACGGTCTCTGCAAGCCTGGTTAGTGCTCCCCAGTCCGTCTCGCTGGCTCATTCGGACCATCAGGCTCGGCTATGCGATTCAGTTCGCCCGGCGTCCCCCCAAGTTCAGGGGCGTCCTCTTCACTTCAGTGAAAGCTGTCGATGCCCATGTCTTGCGTGCGGAGAACGCAGTCCTACTGGCGAAGGGCGCGATAGAGCCGGTCCCTCCAGCCGATATGAGGTCAGGGTTCTACAGTCCCTACTTCATTTTACCCAAGAAGACCCAGAGAGTCCCTACGAGGCAGACCCTGTTGAGTCCTCCGATCTCCCTTTGGCAGCCGATGTGGCAGAGCGTCTGGCGTCAGGCTTATACTCCGTTGTATCCTTGAGAACCAGATTTAGGCTGGGTACCATATGTGTAACCCTACAGGGATCCCATATGTGCAGTTCCACGGTTGCTCCTAAACGAAGCCCGTGTCTTTCCCTCTGGGAGAACCCACCTCTCATCAGGTTGGAGTCACCCCTTTACTTCCATATATAGTACAGCCCTACGGGGTTAGTCCATATGTTCTTCTCCACATAACTCCTTCAGGGAAGGATGTGGCTTCCGCAGCGTTCCTTTCCAGTGAAAGGGTACGTTTTCCCAGTGTTATCCAATAGTCTCACTTAATGGGTTTTTTGGGGAACAGCAGTGATCGACAGTCTGTGTTAGCCCTGTTCCACCGTCCATAGGCAAGGGGGTACAGGAGGCTTGCACAAAGCGCTGGAAGGGTGCAGCCCCTGTGGCGCTTTGGTAGGGATTCCTATTCGTCGGTCTGTCCGTCACACGTGACCAACTGAATGGGAACGTCTCGGTTACAAAGGTAACCCTCGTTCCCTGAAGGAGGGAACGGAGATGTATGTCCCGTTGCCACAGTCGCTGTACCCCGCTGATGCTGCCGCCTATCCGGTTCGGCTCCTCAGCGAAAACCTGAAGATGCAACGCACCTGCTGCTCATTATATACCCACACTGCGAGGCGAGCAGCTGCTGCATATGATTGCATGCCAATGTGCATTGGCTCGTTTTAGTTACACTCGAAGCAGATTGGCCTCTCTAGCGAGATTCCTATTCGTCGGTCTGTCCGACGTACGTCTCCGTTCCCTCCTTCAGGGAACGAGGGTTACCTTTGTAACCGAGATGATCTCATGACCTGTAGGTGGCATTGTTCCCAAATTTAGCATGGACCCTCAGATCATAGTTCCAATGAAGCATACCAATTTTCGTTTTGATTGCTCAAAGTTTGGCTGAAATACAGCCTCTGAACCAATTTCAGATCGACCTTAAGTTCGCGTCTTCACTTTTGAACATAGATGAAAAAAAAGTGTTCAGTCATATCTCTGTGGCTTGGTCCGAAGATGTGAGCCAATTTTTGTAAGAATTGGGCAACATTTAAAGGAGGAGTAGTGAAAAAAAAGGAATACTGTACTTTTTTTAAAATGGCCACTACTGTACTGAGCGGAGTCTTAATGTAAGATGTTGAATGTGATCAACATAAAGAGAGGAATCGGGTAAACTAAATTCAATTTTTCTAGAACAAAGGGTTACAAAGTTAAAACCTTTAAAAAAAAAATGAAATTTTTGAACTGGTGGTGGCACTATAGAGTTGGTCCTAGAGACTCCAAAATTGGTCAAATCACTTTTTATTACCATCTCTATGATTGTGCCAAATTTCATCATTTTCTCATATTCTGTTCTTAGGGCTTCCATAGACTCCCATTTGGGAAGAAAAATAATAGTGCGGAAAACTAACGGATACAATAGGGGCTTGGCCCCTAATAATAAAGGAATCAAAAAGTACAACTTTATAAAATTGTGTGTAATGTTGAGTCAACACGGGACTTGCAGACCAGACCGCCAGAGGTACTGGGGCCAGAAGTGGTACAAAAGTTGGCATGTGCCACACAGGTTTGTTCATGTGCCACAACCTAAAAGGTTTGGGGCTCGTGGCATTACAGATTGCACCACTCAGTTGACCAGATTGCCAAGGAGAGCTTTGGGTGTGAGAACGGCACACAAAAGCATTACTTAATATTTTAACCAGATTGGCATGCTAAGATAACTTAATTCTAATGTAGTTTATGGTTAATCTGATAGCTGAAGAGACATTTAAAAGAATTGCAACAGATTATGATTTTCTGACAAACTGTTTGAAAGATATTAGCAAAAAAAGCAATAGCAATTTTTCATGTCTCATGACCTTTAGGTGGCATTGTTCCCAAATTTGGCATGGACCCTAGGATCTTGGTTCTGATGAAGTGTACCTATTCTTGTTTTTATTGCTCAAAGTTTGGTGAACCAATTTTGGGTCAGCCTTGTTAACTACACAACATCATAACTTTTTTTTTTTTCACCTGTAGGTCATAACATTCTGATACTGTCAGAATCGGCATAAACCAAGGAATGTAATGACATGAAGAAAACTAATTTTGAAATGTTTTAGAAAGTTATGAACTTTGATCTTTGAAGTTTGAATGATTTTTCACATAAATAAGTATTTCATTACAGAATAACATCGTTTCATTTTACTGACTGTATTAGAGCATAAAGAATCAATGACAAGCGCAGGACAAGCGCTTTGGGAAATGTATGGAATAGATGAGCTGAAATTGTAATTAGTTTTGTTTGGAATAATTATTTAATTTCATTAAATAATTAAGTTTTTTTTTATTATATATAATATAATATATTTATATATAATTCATGCAGAAATACACAGTTTCCCATCATTCTGATTTGAATATGCTTTTATCAGTTTTGAAAGCAGTGTTTTAGCTTTGGAAAAATGTGCTGCAAACATAGTGTTTTGCAGATGGTGAAGTATGAATGACAAAGCTGTTCATGGATTTTGAAAAATGTTTGAAAAATTAACTGGTTGCATATGTCAGATTTATTGCATGACTTGGGCAGAGAAAAGCTGTTGCTAATGGTCAATGTAATGGTGACCCTAGAATAGGGTAACTTGAACTATGATTAAACCTAAAATAGAAATATTACAACATAAATTATGGAAGTTCCTTATACTGTATGTGAATGTAAACATTTCACTGCTCTGTCTTTAAGCCACGTGAATTCTCTATCTGCCCTCTAAACACCAATGAGGATGTTGATAACTGGCTCAGGTATTTTGAAGTCAGTGCACCACTAATCTTTCAAACTGTCATGGTGTCCAGAGATCCAGTGAGTACCAAACCATTAACAATGTTATACCCTCCATTTTTCTGACAATATTATTTTGAATCTTTGCTAAATATTTAATATTAGCTAAAGTCTGTTGTTCCCAATTTAATTTCTGTTGTGCACAATTCACAGGGTCTTGACCTGAGAGTGGAGCATACCCATGGCTTCAGTCACCATGGTGAGGGGGGCCATTACTACATAGATACCACCCCAAACACTGTGGAGTACCTGGGATATTTCCTCCCTGCTGAGCTCCTCTACCGTATTGACCGACCCACAGAGACACACAATGTTGGCCGAGATTAAACTTTTAATAGTTTTTTTTTTATTATTATTCTATAAAAGCATTTAAAATGCAAATAATTTACTAGGACCACTTTATATTAATAAATAATAAACTAAATATAATAAGTTTTGAAATCATAATTTAGAATATTGACCATTTAAAACTCTTCATACATTCTGCATTATCAACATGAATCTTGGCTAAACAGTAGTCTCATTAATCTTCACTAACATTAATCTCACCTCTAAAACTCACTCGGACCAATAAAACACTATGTATGTCTCAGAATAAGTTTGTTCTACCATAACACTGGCAACAGTTCTCATTCAGAAAACATACATGTCATTCATAACACACTTACCTAAAAAACACCAACAACAGAGAGCATTATATAAATTATGAACTTTGATCTTTGAAGTTTGAATGATTTTTCACATAAATAAGTATTTCATTACAGAATAACATCGTTTCATTTTACTGACTGTATTAGAGCATAAAGAATCAATGACAAGCGCTTTGGGAAATGTATGGAATAGATGAGCTGAAATTGTAATTAGTTTTGTTTGGAATAATTATTTAATTTCATTAAATAATTAAGATTTTTTTTTATTATATATAATATAATATATTTATGTATAATTCATGCAGAAATACACAGTTTCCCATCATTCTGATTTGAATATGCTTTTATCAGTTTTGAAAGCAGTGTTTTAGCATTGGAAAAATGTGCTGCAAACATAGTGTTTTGCAGATGGTGAAGTATGAATGACAAAGCTGTTCATGGATTTTGAAAAATGTTTGAAAAATTAACTGGTTGCATATGTCAGATTTATTGCATGACTTGGGCTGAGAAAAGCTGTTGCTAATGGTCAATGTAATGGTGAAGGGATAGATCAAATAGGCCAATTAATGGAAGGTTTGTAAAAGTATTTTTTAGTATTTTTAAAATACAAAAATACAGTTGTTTATTTTAATACATGGTGTGGCTGCTGTATTTTGTAGTTTTTGATACACCTAAAATTAAGGTATTAGGTATTTTATTTTAAAATACTTTTTGATGTATCTTTGCCCAACCCTGCATATGCTTATGCATTAGGCTACTATTGAGCTGTTAACTTGACTCTTAGTGGGGAAAAGGTTCTCCCTCTCTTAGTCAAGCCCATGGTTGGGGGCAGGGCAGGCCCATGCCCAAAGGCCCACAGGAACCCTTTGCAGTCGCGGTGTTGTCTGAGAAGTAGGAGAGAGGGAGGAGCATTGCGTACCGGCTTTAAGCTCTGGGAGTAGTCACACCCCTCAGGGTTGACCTGACCAAGGAAATGGGTAGGATCTCCGAGCGGCAAAAATTCCTCTATGGGGGCTTTTATGACCGAGCGTGATTTTAAATGGCTTTTAGAGTTGTTGAAAAGGAACTATTAAAGATTCTTGTAATACTGATCAACATATCAACATATGGTATACACAAGCATTTAAATCTTCTCGATACGAACCCATAGACACTAAACATGGCATAATTGAGGTTACCTTAAATGTATTATAAAACGTGAATACACTACACAACAGGTGGGTACAATACAACAACAGTAATAATGGATACCATTTCCTGGGGATGTGCATGTTCATTTATAGAACAGTCTGTCTATAAATTAATGCAGGAAAGTCTGTGTTTTGGGGGAAAAATGCAGGGAAGATGCAGGTTTTCTGTGTCTCTTTGTCTCTGCTTCTCCACGTGCACCACACACATACTTCAGGGCAATGAAACTAAGGCTGGTCCTCTCGGGGGATGGGGACAGACCCCAGAGTAAGTTTTAAATAATTATTTTAACAAATATAACAAATAATTGTGTCTGATTTGTCTCAGTCATTACAATATATTGTGTTGTTTTAGTTCAGTGTCATTTGTTTGTGAAAATACATTGTTATTTTTATCTGCTGTTTTATTGTCTTCATTGTTTACACCCAACATAAAAGTACGGATAACGATTCCCATTTTAATTGTTACTTTTGCCAATAGGACTGAGAGTTAAATTATAGAAATACAATTATTAAATACATTATAGATATGCATATAAATCAAGAATAAATCATTTATAGCAGTATTTATAAACTGCTTACTAATGTCGGGACAATTAATGTAGGGACAATGCTTTATAAATGATGAATTAACTATTTATTAATGCTTAACTAATTTTTCATAGCGTGAGTTATTATAAAGTGTTACCAGTAATACACACAACACAGGAAATGCAAATGTTCTAATTGTTTACATAGCTATCTCAATTACAAAAACTTTAAAATGGGAAAAGAAAACAACAAAAAAGGTAGGAAGGGTAATATTGAGAGGGAGAGGAACAGTGGAAGAGGTAAAAAGAGATGAGAGGAAAGAAATAGATTGTATAGGAAGAGGAGATGGAGCAAGAAGAGTTGAGGATGTAGGAAGGGGAGAAGTAGAGGGAAAGGAGATAGGCAGAGTAGAGGGCAATGGTATTAGTGGAAAGAGTCAAGTCAAGTCACCTTTATTTATATAGCGCTTTTTACAATGCAGATTGTGTCAAAGCAGCTTTACAGAGATAACTGGTATATAATTTTGGCTGCACAGCAGCTCTTAAAGAAAATGGTGTCAATGCAGGCAGATGCAAAGCACTGTTGAATATCAAATGTCAAGTGTCTCTAACTAAGCAAGCCAAAGGCGACAGCGGAAAGGAACCCAAACTCCAACAGGTGACATCAGGTGGCAAATAGGTGTTAAAAAGGAGGAAAAAAAACCTTGGGAGAAACCAGGCTTAGTCGGGGGGCCAGTTCTCCTCTGTGAACAGTGCTTTGTAACGATTCAGGTAGCTAACCTAAGTCTGATGGGATCGCAACATTCAAGGTATTTATTCCAGTTCCATCCAGTTGAGGATCGTATTCATCACAGTGGTACAGACGGTTTGTTGAGGAACTGTGCCACTGGCTGTTGTGTCGATGAGGCCTTCACAATGGATGATCTAGTTGACTCAATCTCTGTTGATACTTCAGGGCTGCGTTGTGGTCGTGTCAAGGCGCAGGTCCTTGATCTCACCTGGATACGGCCCGGATCTGGTTGACTACGGTAAACCTCGGGATAAACAGAAAGACTAATATTAGCGTAGATGCCATTCTTCTTCTGATGTAACGAGTACATCTGGTGTCATAGGAAGTGTTCCCAGTTCTGGCTGACCTAATTTATGCAGCCTAATAATCCTTTAATGGATTTGAAAAAATAAATTGATAATGTGTTATGTGTATGCCAAGTTAAAGAGATGCGTTTTTTTTGTTTGTTTTTTTGCGTTTAGATTTAAACTGACAGAGTGTGTCTGCTTCCCGAACAATGCTAGTAAGATTGTTCCAGAATTTAGCTGCTGCATTTTGTACGAGCTGTAGCTTATTTATCAGGCAAGCGGAACAACCACCCAGTAGAGCGTTACAGTAATCTAGCCTTGAGGTCATGAACACATGAACTAACTGTTCTGCATTTGTCATTGAGAGCACATGTCTTAGTTTAGATATATTTTTAAGATGGAAGAATGCATTTTTACAGATGCTAGAAACATGGCCTTCAAATGAAAGATTGGTATCAAAGAGCACACCCAGGTTCCTAACTGACAACGAAGACTTAACAGAGCAGCCATCAAGTGTTAGACAGTATTCTAGGTTATTACGTGAAGAAGTTTTTGGTCCAAATATTAGAATCTCAGTTTTTTTTCTGAATTTAGTAGTAGGAAATTATTGGTCATCCAATTTTTTATATCAGCTATGTATTCCGTAAATTTTGTGAATTGGTAAGTTTTGTCAGGGCGCGAAGAAATATAGAGCTGAGTATTATCAGCGTAACAGTGAAAACTAACACCATGCTTCCTTATGATATCTCCCAAGGGTAGCATGTACAGAGTGAAAAGCAACGGTCCTAGTACCGAGCCTTGCGGTACTCCATATTGAACTTGTGACCGATATGACATCTCTTCGTTTACTACTACAAACTGATAATGGTCAGATAAGTATGATTTGAACCATGACAGTGCAATTCCACTAATGCCAATGTAATTTTCGAGTCTATTCAAAAGAATATTGTGATCAATAGTGTCAATAGTGTCAAATGCAGCACTAAGTTCCAGTAACACTAATAGAGAGATACAACCACGATCTGATGATAAGAGCAAATCATTAGTAACTCTAATGAGAGCAGTCTCAGTACTATGGTATGGTCTAAATCCTGACTGGAAATCCTCACAGATACTATTTCTTTCTAAGGAAAGGAACATAGTTGTGATAATACTGCCTTTTCTAGTATTTTTGACAGAAAAGTGAGATTTAAGATCGACCTGTAATTAACTAATTCTCTAGGATCAAGTTGTGGTTTTTTAATAAGAGGTTTAATAATAGCCAGCTTAAAAGTTTTTGGTACGTATCCTTGTTACATTCACATGGACTTTCTGTTTGTGTTTTCATCTGTTTCATCTGTTCCTTTGTTCTAGTTTCCCGCCACAATCTGTCACCATGGACATTAATCACACTCATCTCAGCTGTTCCTCGTTTTAGTTCAATCATCTGTGTATTTAAGTTCCAGTTTCTGTTGATCATGTTGTCGGGTATTGCTTACGTTGGATGTTAGTGTGTGTGTTTCTCCTGTGTTCCTGTATGCTCCTTTGGATTCTCTAGTAAAGCTTGACTCTTGATATTACATTCCTCTTCATGTGTGTGTCTACACACCTAGTACTGTAACAGAATACCCGACCCAAAACTTTAAGCGACGTTTTTTATTTAGTATTTTCTTTTTGGTTTTCGTGTTCAGTCTTTTTTTTTCTGTTTTTTCTCTCCTGCTAGCCAGAACTTTTAAATTTGCTTTGATGTCAGGTGCTCTGGCTCCCGGGCACTTTCAACAAGATTCTCAGTGGGTACGTCACTGAGTGGGGAGAACCTGTTTGATGTTCTTATTGGAACGGAAGAGTGGTGTTTTCCGCGGCTAGGCCGCCTCACCATTATCCAAGTGCCCTGCTGCACGGGCTCTACAGCTGGAACCGAGCAATGTACAGAGTGTACTAAGCTAGTCGCATCCAAAATAGTATCTGAACCCCTTGCATTCTTATTGTCCTCGATTAAGGTTTGGATGTGTGTCTCTAATTCTGAGATTTTCTCTGTCAGCCTGACTATTTCCCTACATTTATGACATGTAAATCCCTCATTGCTGACATAACTGAATACTGAATACTGAACATGTGACAAGCAGAACAGCTTGCAATAGAGGGAGAGGATGACATGACTCACCGTGTTTGTAGACTGATCTGACTTACCATGCGCGAGAGACTGATGACAAGTTAACAAGCTAGCGAGGTTCAAACATGTTGTAATAGCGATTTAGATTAAAAGATTAAAAGCTATCGATGTCAGATTAATGTGGTAGGCAATATTAGATATAAGGTAATAATAAAAGCAACAATGAATGAAAGTAAGAGATTCAAAACAAAGCTATACAGAGTTACGGACGCAAACCACTCTGAGCAGCGAGGCAGACAGGAGCAAGAGAAGAAAATAAAAGAATACGTCGACAAAGGGGAAGGGGAGAGCAAGGTATAAGAGGAGGGAGCAGAGGTAGAAGGATAGGGTACAGATGGGTTTTTAAATAAAATCAGAGCCAACCTAACTGACCATGTCATAAATTGTGGTCTTTCCTTGAGAGAAGCTGGACAGAGAGTTCAGCCCAGTATAAACATTGTGCCACAGTCAGTGTCCCTGGACAACGAGTACTGCAATCCAGTGGTGTTGTAGCACACAACACTGTCTTGGGGCATCACAACAGAAGGGTCCTACATTTTTTAAACTCCCTCAATGAAATCCACTTTCTGCAGGGTGATCAATAGCAAATTGAGAGAAATTGTGTAGTTGTGTGGGACAATGTCCATTTTCACCATTTAACTCTAGTGCAAGAGTGGTTTGAACATCACCCACATTTCAGGATGGCGTTCCTTCCAGCATATTCTCCTCTTGAAGATGGAAAGTATATGATCGCAACCATTACAACCATGTAAGTCTTCTTCATGTTATGAAAGAAGTCTGGGGAAAAGTTGAGGCACAAGGATGGATCCAGCATTCATGGCTTTTTTTCCCCCCATGATGCATGACTTGTGAAAATATATACTGAGATGTTGATAAAGTTCTTTGACCATATGTAAATGAGAGGCAAGATCTGTCAAGTTCACTGATTCAATGATTGCAGCACATTTATTTGTTTGTTTATTTACTTGTTTTTTTTTTGTTTGTTTGTTTTTTGAGAGAGGGGTGGGATGGGGTGTAGTTTAACTCATTATTACAGTTATTTTCACTTGCTAACAAGCACCAGTCAATACTGAAGCTGCTTTTTCAAAATTCAGCCAAACAGTCTATGCAGACCAAACTGGATCATTTTCATTGCTTTCAAAATGCATTCAATGAGCACATTATACAAAATCCATGAACATGGATTGTCATTCATACTTTACCATGTGCAAAACAGTATATATTTGCAGCCCATTTTTCAAATGCTAACACACTGCTTTCAAAACTGATAAAAGCACATTTAAATCAGAATGATGGCAAACTCTGTGCATTTCTGAAGGAATTATACTGAAATATAAAATCTTATCAGAATATTTACAATGAAGTTAAATAATAATTATTCCAAACGCAACTAATTACAATTAAAGCTGACCAAGGTGTCCTATTTTTACTCTCTCTTTCAGTAGTACATATATTTCTAGTCATTGTAAATCTTCATAATGATTTTATTTGGATACGTTGACAAACAAACAAAGCCACCTGATGTCACCTGTTGGAGTTTGGGTTCCTTGCCGCTGTCGCCTTTGGCTTGCTTAGTTGGGGACACTTGACAATTGACATTCAATATTCAACAGTGCTTTGTTGAATATTGAATATCCTGCATTGACACTATTCTTTAAAAGCTGCTCTGCAGCCAAAATAATGTACCAGTTATCAATGTAAAGCTGCTTTGACACAATCTACATTGTAAAAAGCGCTATATAAATAAAGGTGACTTGACCAAGCAACCACTTGACTTGGTCATAAGCAGACTTGATGATGAGCAGACTTGACAGTGAGCAGGCTTGACAATGAGCAGACTTGACAATGAGAAAACTTGACAAAACCACTCACCAACAGCAGCGTTACATAAATCCAATACACAACAAAGTAACATGGAAAACAATTCCGATGCCTAACAAAAAAAACAAAACTAGACATGACTAGTGTGACGCCCCTGTTGGCCGTTCCTTGTTTTGTGTGTGTGTTGTGTCTGTATGGTTTGCAGATGCTGATTGCGGCGTGATTGGGAGCACCGGCTTCTAGGTGTTCGTTGCTCCCTACAAAAGCGGATCGTTCCTGTTGGTGGCTGGTCTGCTCTGGATTTGGTGGCTGTTTTAAGCTTTTCGTTTCCATACATGGCTAAAGCCCGGATCATTTTAAGCATGAATGTAAAATAAAGCTCCGATATTTCGCAAGATGAATGTACTCGTCTTCTCCTTATTTGTAGTGATCCTTTGTGATCGCAACAAATGGGGGCTCGTCCTAACACTTATAGTTTTTGATTTGGAATTGCGTTGCATTTTTTTCTGGATGAATTTGGTAAGTAGATAATATTTTGCTTTGTTAATTGTTTTGGGATTTGTATTAATTAGGATTAATTTGGTCAAGATATTTAATTTCGAATTTGTGAATATTTTGTTATATTGGCCTGGTAATATTACAATAGTGGCTGCACCAGGGATGAGGCAGAATCAGACTTCTAGGAATGGGTCTTTATTTCACCAAACAATACTAAACATAACATTAAGAATGGACAGGGAGTGCAGGGAGTCCAACTTAAAGGGTGTGCTGATGACGTGGACCAGGTGCAGGGAATCCAGGAATGGTGGGAAGGCTGATGAGGGTAGTGCAAACAGGTGATGAACAGGGAGGAACATGGAAAATGGAGTCCAGGACAGGCGTGACTGTGACATTACCTCCCCCTCCCCGGAAGGCATGTCATTGTGACTACAATGTAACAAAGGGGGAGGGGGGTGGGGCGCCCTGGAGACCTACACACAGGTGCGGGGGGAGGTGCAGACGGGCGCGGAGGTCTCCAGGGTGGGTCTAGGAGCTCGGGCCGTCATGGCGGGTCAGGGGCTGTGGGCGACCATGGCGGGTCAGGAGCCCCACCCACATGTGTAACGCCCACATGTTCCCCACCCACGGGTATATGGCACCATGGGTTGCTGGAGCGGGCTCCGGGAAGGTTGGAGCGGGCTCTGTGAAGGCTGTTCGGCGGCAGAATTCACTGGAGACTGGGGCTGCTCAGTGGCAGAATTCGCTAGAGACTGGGGCTGCTCGGAAACAGAATTCGTTGGAGACCGGGGCTGCTCGGAGGCAGAATTTACTGGAGACTGGAGCAGCTTGGAGGCCTTCTTTTTCGGCTATCTGGGCCTAGCGGTGGACCTCTCTTTGGCTGGCTTGGGGTTTTGGTCAGGCAGGACACCAGGGGAATACCCACTGGAGGGGTATGTGGGGGAAACTGGCGGTTGGCGAACTGGCCAGGCCACTTGTATTTCTGTGGGGACTGGACAATGAAAAAAACAATTCTTTTTGAACCTCTTCAGTTTCAAAATTAGAACCATTCAGAAAGAGAATCAGATGCAGGTTCACTAAAGCAAATCGTGTCCTTGTCCAGACCCGCCAGAAAACAAGTGTTAAGTGGGGCATCTGGCCAGTACACCAAGTAAGCAAGCTCAGAAAATTCCTCCACATACCTCTCCAGCGAGCGACCGTCCTGCCGAAATCCCCAGAGACGGTCCACCGCTGAAGAATACTTCTTGCTGGGAGGCAGGCGCTGGCACAGGGACGAGGAAAATGCCCATGCTGAAAGTAGAAGTCCAGCGGTATTGGTCCGTTCTTCTGTTACAATAGTGGCTGCACCAGGGATGAGGCAGAATCAGACTTCTAGGAATGGGTCCTTTTTTCACCAAGGAGCAGAACAGCGCACAATCACCATACAATACTAAACATAAACATAACATTAAGAATGGACAGGGAGTGCAGGGAGTGAGTCCAACTTAAAGGGTGTGCTGATGACGAGGACCAGGTGTAGGCAATCCAGGAATGGCGGGAAGGCTGATGAGGGAAGTGCAAACAGATGATGAACAAGGAAGAACATGGGAAATGGAGTCCAGGACAGGCGTGACTGTGACAGGTAACAGAATTGAGAAGTTTGATTTGAGTTGTTAAAATCTGTAGGAGAGATGAGTACATTTATTATTTAAATTATTTTGCTCACGGCTGTATTTAGTGGGAAACCCTGGGATTAACTTCACTGTTAGGATTTAGCGGCATGTCCTCTTTTGGTATGTCAGATTTTTTGTTTTAGTTTGTTATTTTGGGGCAGATCGGTGGTTAGAGCTAAGTCTCGGGAGCACGCAGAGGTTAGAGGGAATCGCCAGTTTAATTGGTTGTTATTCTTAATTTGCGGTATCAGGTGCATAAAAACCCGCCACTGTATGCTTGAAGATTAGGGTCTACTTAGTTATATTTATTTTTAGGGAGGGTGTGAAGTTAAATCTCCAGGGTATCCTTTTCTTGGTGGTTTTGCAGCTAGTGGAATTTAAAGAGCTATTTTGTATGGAATTGTTAAAGTATAATTATTAAGGATGACATCTATCGAAGTTAGTGAATTTTTAGAAAGTCCGTCTAAGCAGATTCTTAATTTATTAACGAAAGATCAATTGACTGAAGTTGCAAAGCATTACAGCATTAGCCTTTCTACTAATGATAAAAAACTAAAAGAGAATATTCGAACCGTTGTAAAAACAGCACTTACAAATCAACAAATCATGTCATCTGTAGGGGAGTCAGTAGATTTACAGGTAACGGTGCCTCCTTCGGTAACACTGTCATTTGAACAACGAAAAGAATTAGTTATTCTCCAAATTGTACAACTCCAATTGAAGATGGAGTTTAAGATGGAAATGAAATGAAAATTAGAACAGGAGAAAATTAGATTTGGAACAACAGCGGCTTGACCTTATGAAAGAAGGTAAGATAAGAATGTTCGGTGACGGTGATGTACATGAAGTGGTAGAAAGTGGCCCGCTTTCTTTTAATTTTAATGTAGTGGCATTAGATGCCTTCATTTAATGAGGAAGATGTGGATACTTTTTTTGTGTTGTTTGAATGCGTTGCTGATAAACAGAAATAGCCTGAAACTGAACGCACCTTAATGTTGCAATGTGTTCTGACTGGTAAGGCGCAAAGAGTTTATTCTGCTTTGAGCGGGGTTGATAGTCACAATTATGAGAAGGTTAAAAGTGCGGTTCTTAAGGCATATGAAATGGTTCCAGAGGCATGTCGCCAGAAGTTTTGTGGGCTGAGAAAACGTTTCACTCAAACACACGTAGAATTGGTGCGTAAGTTAGAATTATGTTTTACGCGTTGGTGTACTGCTTCGGCTGTTGAATCTGGTCAATTTACTCGTTTTAGAGCAGTTTAAGAATACGCTGCCAAGTCAAATGGCTATTTATATTGCAGAACGTAAGGTGTCTACTGCGCTTTTATTATTCCGGATGGTGTATATTCATATAACGTTATGAGCTTTGGACTGCGAAACGCACCACATTTCAACGGTTTATGAATTGCGTGGTAGCTGGGCTTGAGGGGTGTGCGGCTTACTTGGATGATTTGGTCGTGTATAGCGATTCATGGGAGAAAGATCTATTCTCCCATCGCTGTTTAATCGCTTGAAAGACGCTCGTCTCACAGAGAACCTAGCGAAGTGTGAGTTCGCTCGGGCCAAGGTGACTTATTTAGGCAAGGTCATTGATCATGGCATTGTTCGACCGGTAAATGCAAAAATTGAGGCAATCATTAAGTATCCTCCACCCTGTACAAAGCAGGAGTTGATGCGTTTCCTAGGGATGGTGGGGTACTATCGGAGTTTTTGCAGGAATTTTTCAGAAATTGTTGCCCCATTGACTGATCAATTGAAAGCATCACGTAAATTTGTTTGGAGTTCAACCTGTCAAAATGCTTTTGAGAATGTTAAAGTGCTGCTTACTAGTGTTCCAGTGCTTGCCGCTCCTCAGTGGTATAGACCGTTCAAAATGCATGTAGATGCTAGTAAGGTAGGGGCAGGAGCTATCCTTTTACAGGATGACGATGAGGGAGTTGAGCATCCGGTATGTTTCTTCTCGAGAAAATTCTTGTCATATCAGCTGAATTATTCAGTTATTGAAAAGGAAGCATTGGCACTGGTTTGGGCGCTTCAGCATTTTGATGCTTACGTGGGAGGGGGGGATACGTCCGTTGTGATTTATTGTGATCATAACCCCCTTACGTTTTTGACAACCCTTCAGAGTCCTAATCAAAGATTGATGCGCTGGTCATTATTCTTACTACCTTATAATTTGGACATCTGCCATTTAAAGGGAACTGAAAATGTTTTGGTGGACGCATTGTCCTGTTCACCTGTGTTTTAAGAATATGTGATTGTATTGTTGTGTCTGTTATTTTGTTTTTGTTTTTTCTTCTTAGGACCTAGTTCGTCGAGTAGTGATGGTGCTGCAGTTTAGGAGAAGTATTTGGATACTGTGTCCTGTTGACATTGCTATACTTGGACGCATTGTAATTTTGGGGTAAACTTTGAAGGAACTCTTTTAAGTTTATTTTATGGGGGAGGGTGTGACGCCCCTGTTGGCCGTTCCTTGTTTTGTGTGTGTGTTGTGTCTGTATGGTTTGCAGGTGACAGGCTGATTGCGGCGTGATTGGGAGCATCGGCTTCTAGGTGTTTGTTGCTCCCTACAAAAGCGGATCATTCCTGTTGGTGGCTGGTCTGCTCTGGATTTGGTGGCTGTTTTAAGCTCTGCGTTTCCATACATGGCTAAAGCCCGGATCATTTTAAGCATGAATGTAAAATAAAGCTCCGATATTTCGCAAGATGAATGTACTCGTCTTCTCCTTATTTGTAGTGATCCTTTGTGATCACAACAACTAGAAAGTCCAGGAGGGTGGTGGAGTGGAGACGGACTTGGGGGAGGGATGGAGGGCAGGGGGACAGGACCTGGACCACAGCATGGCATGGCAATGGCAGGCCTGGGTCATGGAGCAGAGGCGGACCAGGTCCGTAACGCATGGGCAGACATGGACCTTGAAACATGGGCGGACCAGGGTCGTGGAGCATGGGCAGACTTGTACCTTGAAACATGGGCGGACTAGGGCCGTGGAGCAGAGGGTCCTGGTGCACTAGCAGACCTAATCCATGGAGCAGAGGGTCCTGGTGCACATGGGTCATGGTACAGTGACAGGCTGTGGAGCATTGGCGGGCCTGGACCATGGAGCAGTGGTGGGCCTGAATCAAGGTGCAGTGACGGGCCTGAATCAAGGTGCAGTGACAGACATGGGTCGTGGTGCAGTGGCAGGCTGTGGCGGCCATGATGTGGAGAGGCCCTGGCGTGATTGCGTGTGTGGCCCATACACACAGGATGGCTGTGGCCATAATTGTAAGTGCTGCACACTCTAGAGACTCTGGTGTGGTGACCATCTCGGCTGAGGGCTCAGGCGTGGCAGCCATCTCGGCTGAGGGCTCAGGCGTGGCAGCCATCTTGGTTGAGGGCTCAGGCATGGCAGCCATCTTGTGAAGAGACTCAAGTGTGGCAGGCATAACGTGAACAGGCTCTGGCTGGGCAGGCATGATGTGAACAGTTTCTAGACTGGCAGGCATGATGTGAAGTAACTCTGGCATAGCGGCCATCTTGTCTGAAGACACCAGCGGAGTGGCCATCTTGGGACGAGGCTCTGGAATGGCGGCCATCTTGGGACGAGACACTGGATGGGCAGGCATGACGCGAACAGGCCTTGGTGTGGCAGTCATGACATGAACAGGTTTGAATACTGTAGAATTGCAGGGCTCCTCATCCACAATTCCTACAGTAAATGGGGAACCACTTAATAATACAGTTTTTCTCCATTGGTTTGGCTCATTTCTTGAAACAGAAATTACATTCTTAAAACTCTAAGATCATTTGGCAAAACAGTCTTACATATTAGCACAACACTATAGCTCACTTGCAAAAGCTCATATCTCTCCCAAAACTGTTCACTCATGCTTCAAATCTAAATTCCTTTCCCATATAAAGAGTCAGTGCCACAGAAATGGCAAAGATCCTTCTTAATTGCTTTGGCTCATTTCTTGAAACAGACCGGACATTCTCAACACTCTTGGTGCTTTTGCCAAAATAACGTGGATGGTTCAGCACAACACCATGGTTCACCTGCAAAAGCTTATACCTCTCCCAAAACAGTTCACTCGTGTGTCAAAACTAAATTTCCTTCTCATTTAAAACAGTCAGTGCCCCCAAAATGCTTTGTCCCTTTGGCATTGTGTAAGCACTGCAAGTCAAAATGTTTAGATGTTTTGTCACTATGGCAGAGGACCATTGAAATATCCCTCATGTCCACCTTTCAGTCTTAGCCCAGTCCTTCATTGACAATAGTTACTGTACTGTTTTTTGTCTAGCTAACAGAATACAATTGTGTATAAAACTGAAAAAAAGAAATAGGATTTTAGGGTAAGAGTAGCCTCCAAGGTTTGACATCACACAATGCACTCATACTGCCAAGGAAATTGTAACCATTATCATTCACACACAAAGTAACTTCCATACATCAGAGTAAAAAGAAAATGTACACAGCATAATATACTGTAATATAAACACACAAACAATAAAACAATGAAAACTATATGCAGCCTACAGTGCTGTAAATAAAGCTGGAGTTTCACAACTAACAGTTCTTCACTGGTCGCTGTCCTCACCCTCCCTCTCCTGGCCACCGTCCTCACCCTCCTGGCCATCCACATGCTGCTGTCTGTCTGGCCACAGATTCTCATCCACATCACATCGTATATTCTCCCTTGCGATGGCAACGAGGGAAGATGTAGGGGTCGCATGTCCATTGCATGGAGCAGGGACCTCTGATCTTGAGCCCGATGCTCATACACTCTCCACATCCAAGCGGAGAAAAACTCCTTAATAGGATTGAGAAAAGGAGAGTAAGGTGGTAGGAACACCATGACCATCCTTGGATGAGTAGTGAACCAGGCCTTGATGGAACGGTGGAATGGCCACGGTGGAAATTCACATTGTCCCAATACAATGACATATTGTGGTAGGTGAGGCCCTAGGAGACCTCTCTCATTTTCAGGGATCAAATCAAAATGAAGGCGGTCCAAGAAGATGAGGAGCTTCTGTGTATTGGATGGGCCAATTCTGGGGATGTGAGTGGCCACACCATTCTCAGATATGGCAGCACACATTAGGGCTGTCAAAAAAAAAATAGAATTTCAAATATTCGTCGAAATAAAAATAAAAAAATGGCACATTCGAATGCAAAACCTGTGCATTCGAATTTTTGCTGTGTCAAGAGGAGCGCAAGCCATGATGATGACGTAACTGACGCTGCTTTTTTAGATTATCCAGTAGGCTACAGCTCGGTGAGGGGTGCATTTTACTGTGATAAAATGGTGGAAAAAGAACTTGAGGACTCAGAGTCTGAGAGAATCTTGCTTACGCCAAAACATCTTAAAAGTGCTGTGTGGCGTTTCTTTGGTTTCTGGAGTGTCAAAGGAGAAATCATTGACAAAACCAATGTAATTTGTAAGCTGTGTAAGAAACCGTTGCTATATCACTCCACAACATCTAACTTGAGAACGCACATGCAATCGTGTCATCCCGAGGAGTTTTCTCGAGAGTGCCAGGACGAGAGGCCAGCATTAAAGCAGTCCAGGGTAACTTCATTTTACACCACAAATACCACACAGCCACTACCTTCTGCAAAACAGGAAGAAATAACCCAAAAACTTACTGAATTCATACAGTGAGCAATCGCATTGCAAAGCTTTATGACAGCACTGCCAAGAGCGTGAAAGAATTACTGAACAATCGATCTGTGACCTTGACAACGGATGGATGGACTTCTCTACACACTGACGCATATGTGACAGTCACTGCACATTTTATATCAGATGACTGGGAAATCAAAAACTATGTAATGAAAACAGAAGAGCTGAGAGAAAAGCATACCGCCGAAAATGTTTTTTGCAAATTCTTGGTGCATTTTAAATCAGACCAGAGTCTGTGTTATCCGTGACTACTGATAATGCTGGGAATTACATGAAAGCAGTTGAGAGCCATATGAAAAGAGCGAACATTCCGTGTTTGGTGCATACACTAAATCTAGCTGTATGTAAGGGGCTTCGTGGTGTTTGAGCTATTGAAACAATGATTAGCAAACTGAAGATGACCGCTGCCCATTTCAGCAAGTCAGCTGTTGATAGCTACCTACTCCAGAAAAAACAAAAACTGCTCGAAGTTAAATCTGACAAGCTCATCAATGACTGCCCCACCCGATGGAACAGCACATATGACATGATCAATCGAGCCCTGGAGCAGCAAGCACCTGTGGCCGCTGTAATCTTTGAAAAGATGTCTCACCTGGAGCTGACTACAAGTGAATGGGTTCTGATGGAAATGGTAAGAACCAGTGAATTTTATTTCGGTTTGTTTTTTATTTAGTTAGTTAATTTATTATTTTTAATTCATCAGATTGTTTATTTACAGGTTAAGAACTGTAGCGACTGAGACAAATCAGACACAATTATTTGTTATAGTTAACCAATAATTGTTTAAAGCACTCTGGGGCCTGTCCCCCATCCCCCGAGAAGTTCTCAGTTTTATTGTGCTAAAGAATGTGGTTGCCACATTGAGAGCAGAGAAGAGACACAGGAAACATGCATCTTTCCTGTATTATCCTCACAGAACACAGACTTTCCTGCATTAATTTAATATAGACAGACTGTTCTATAAATGAACATGCACATCCCCAGGAAATGGTATCCATTATTACTGTTGTTGTATTGCACTCATTGTATTCATGTTTTATGATACATTTAAGGTAACTTCAATTATGCAATTATGCCATGTTTAGTATCTATGGGTTCGTATCAAGAAGATTTAAATGCTTGTGTATGCAGTATGTCCATACCTGTGCAACACATCAGTATTACAAGAATGTTTAATAGTTCTTCTTTAAAACTCAGTTTATCAATTAATCTTGCTCTGACGTAAAAGCCCGGACAGGGAGTGTGTTGTCACCCGGAAATACAACATCTTCATTGGCCACATCAACCCTAAGAGGTTGGAGTTTGACCAGAGGTTAAAAGCTAGAGCACAACGCCCCTCTTCTTCTTCTTCTTGCTTCTGGGATGACAAAAAAAATCAGGCCAAGGCCTGTGGGCCTGGAGGGCCTGGAAGCCTAGGCCTGCAACCCAGCCATGTGCTCATCTGTGACAGTGAGAAAGGACTCTTTCCCCACTAAGAGTCAAACTAACAGCTTAAGTTGTTTCATATTACTTCATCCAACGCAGAATATACTGGCAACGACTTCGGACCGAATCATCGATTTATCCTCAGTCTGCAGATCCGATGCTCCTCAGCCTAAAGGCACCTTGCAAGTATTGTACATTTGAACACTAAACAGCGATTTAGTATTAATGTGTAGACCACCTATCAGCAAAGGTGTTTTATTACTGAGAAATACTGATGATTCTTTTTCCAGACTCTTTGACTCTTTCCGTAGCTCAATTCCCGGTCCCACTTCCGGTTCAACTCTATCATTGTTCATTTTTACCTACTTATGTGTGTGACCTGCGTGTATGTTATGTGTTTGTTACTTTAGTTATGTGTTTGTGAGTTAGTTAATATCGATTGTGCACAATAGATGGTTGGTTCTGACTCCGTCTGCTAACAAATTGCCTCTTAAATGATTTAGATCTTGACTACATGCTCTGAGTAGTACTGTACAAATAGAATGTTGCTTTTCCATAACCTGGAAACGAACATTTCTTAGACTTAATAAACAATTAACATAACATAACATAATTAACATAACTTAACAATTAAGTGTTCACTGGACGAACAGGTTAATTGATTGTAATATTAATTTTAATGTAGCTACATCAAGTTAATCTGATTAACTGATTCACATATTCATAATTAATCATAATTAATCATCAAAATGAGTTATGAATAATTATTAACATTTCCCCTTTGAGTTAATTTCGCTACAGAATGTTCTTCAACCTTTTTTAAGACTCCCACAGAGGCATTGTTAACAGACAGCGTCTGCTGTCCTTCCTTTGCAACACATTCTTGTAAGGCAGCTCCAACCAAATTCTAATGACAGCTTGGCAATAAAACCGCAGCTGATCTCCAAGGCTGTTACCCTAATGAAAAGCAGGCCTTCATGCTACTCAACACTGCAAGCTATTTAGACCCACGATTCCACCGTTTAAACCATTTGCCAGAGGAACAGAAAAAACAAGTACAGTCAGAGTTAACAACTATAACGGAGGAGTCAAAAAGTGAGCGCACTGATGTTGTAAAACAACCGGACGCAAGAAAAAAGACTGCGCTGTCTGCCATGGGCAACCTGTTTGACGGCATATACAGTCAGACCCAGAGCAGTGCTGAAGAAAGCATCAAGGCTTTGGAGCATGAGATGGACATGTATGAACGAGAAGCTATGCTACCCGCTGACGAAAACCCTCTCAGTTGGTGGCAAAAATCATGCAGTATGTATCCAAAGACGTACCTGACCATACCTGGCACATCGGTCAGAGCTGAGCGCGTCTTTTCATCAGCTGGAAACGTTGTCAACAAAAAACGCTCAGCACTCGCTGCAGATCAAGTTGACCGTCTGGTGTTTTTGACGAACAATATGTAGATGTGTGTAGTGAGCAGTTTGTTTCAGAATGGCAGTTTTTGATTTTGTGTTAATGTAGTACAAACATTACGCTGTCTGTTGAAGCGTGTTTTCTCAGGTTACTGATGCACTTACACAGTTTTATGCACTTTTGTTACCTAATTTTCCTTGCATGCACATCAAGGACCTTATTTATTTAAGAACAGTTGTTTGAAAAAGTATGTACTTTAAAAAGTGAATGTCATTTCATTCAAATAAAAGATGCGATGCTTGATTTGGTTTGTATTTGCTTATTGTGCTCGCTTGCACTCTCTTGCCGGCATAGCAGACAATACAGTACTTTTTTCCTCTAACATTAAGTATTGCCTTTAGAATTCGAATATAATTGGAATTTTGCTAATATTTCAGAAAGAATTTTGAATTTAGCTTTTCAGCCATTTTGACAGCCCTAGCACACATCGTTGTCCCTCGCTGGCCTGGGACATCCACCGTGGCCCAGTGGCCAATAATATTACGGCCACGTCTTCGGCCCTTGGCCAGGCTGAAGCCAGCTTCATCCACAAACATGAGGATGTGAGGGGTCTCGTTTCCTTCCAATGCCATTATTCTCTACAATAGCGTAAAAAAAGAAAACATCAAATCAGTCATACAGAACAGTCATACATTACAGTTACAGACAATTACATAGGAATGTTCTATGTTTTCCACAAGTTAAATATACTACTGGCTGACTAGACTTACTTGAATGTTATAGTAAAACCTACAGTATTAGATAGATTTACATGGGAGGCACTCCCATGCTCTTTGACCCTTTTTCTTATTGTATGTTATATTCTTCAAAATAAGGATTATAATGATAATTGCATCATACAGTAAGCTGCAGTTTTTAGGCAAAATGTTGAAGTCAGATAAATCAAATACTTTCATACCTGGATTACCTGGATACACAAATCAGGTAAAGTGGGTACTGAAGCCAAAAAAGTTTGGGAACCACTGCTTAATTGTAAAAAGGTTATAATGATGGACAACCAGTAACTGACTTACATGTACATACCGGTACTGCAGCTCTTTCACTCTATCAGAGTTCCTCTCAAAATGATGTTTTATTAACAAAATTCAGGAGGAGCACTTTCAAATGATCCTTCCAATCATCACGTCATTCCAACCAGCTGTCAGCAATCAGTAATCAACATGTCTACCCAATCAGCATAGGTGGAGAACACTTTAAATATGCAGTCGACTCACCCATATTCCTCAACAGTTTTTCAGCATCCCTCCACCACCCCGTCTCCTCACACTCGCACGGTTATCTTCCTAACCAAATCTCACACTCACCTGGTTATCTTCCTAACCAAATCTAACACTCGCCTGGTTATCTTCCTTAACCAGAATATGGGGGGAGTACTCTGGGTTCGGGCCAAATACCGAGCTCGGAGCCCTCTCCTCGGACAGCACGCCAATGTAAGGATGGATTTTTACTAAGACTGAATTACTGAATTCAAGATTCCTATCCTGTAATAAAACAATAAAACTCTCTAATCTGAAGAGAGGATCTGCGAGAAAGAACTCAGGACAACACTTGGTTCAGTCTCCTCTCTTCCCCCCCATGCTGAGTTCCTGACTCCACACACCTTCTCCTTCCCTTCAGGCCATGCAAGTCTCACAAATCTGCTATCTTAGTTGTTTTAAATGACATCAGTGAAAATACTTCTGGTGCGATTGGTAAGAGGGTTTCACTCCCACAACAATAGAACAGACAAGAATAAAGAAAACAAAACCTGTTCTCCTGGGGTGGGAGGTGTCCCAATAAAAATTAACCATTTGCTCAGATCCCCAAAACCAGGCGTGTGACCCGTTGGGGCACGAGAAAAGGTCCAGTAAAAGCTGCATAAATATTTGGGTGCTAAATGTTTATAGCCCTTTTGTCATAACTTGGGGTATTTAAAGGGATTTGGCAAACCACTCATGGAAGCATCTGCATTCAGAACTTCCCGCACAATTGTTGTGCGTATCTCTCTATTTGCCAGGTATGCTGAATTTTAATATTTTGTTGTGAAATGTACTTTGCATTTTATGCTGATCAGTTGTGTGATGTATTCTTTTAATTTGTAATTCTTTTAATTGATGATTTATCCTGCCTGGCAAAAACAATAAATGTTCATTTTGATTTATCTTGGATTCCTCTAAAATCATTATGACTAGTAGATTATTAGAGTCCTTCCCTTCCGTAAATCTGCGTCAGGACAGGTCAAACTAGAGAGCCCCATGAAAGGAGCATGTAAGCACATCATGGGACTTTTTGAGTTTGTCTATTATTGAATTAGCAAGTTGCAGTATCGTGACTAAGAAAACTGTATTTTTGTATGAACAAGCATGTGGCGGTTCGACTCAAATGCATTAGTAAACTCTGCACCCTCTGACTAAGAATCATAAACTGGCGAATTTATGTTGTGAGAACGCAGTCAGCCGTTGTGAAATTCTCTATGTGGTGATTCGGGCCGTAATGAACGAATAATTGACTTTATGAGGTATCCAGAAGGATCAAAGACCTAAATTAAAGCACAACTAATCTCATGATCAGCTGTTACATCGGAAAGATTGTGAAACTAAGATTCAGTTATAATTGGAGTCAGATAAAATTATTTACGAAGTCAGAACTGAATTAGAATCCAAAGTTGTATTAAATTAAGCTGAATTTTGCAGAAGTGCCAGAGGACATACACGCGAAATACCTTCGACCAGACCACTAGATGCCGTCGTTGAGCTAGTGGGTGGAACCTTACACCAAATATGCATACTATTTATTTATCTGACTTATTTGCAAGTGTGAACTTGTGAATGGTACCCTGTAAATTTGCTTCATTTGTGTGTGGCTGATGGCTCAGTTGTCTGCCCACAGTGCGAGAATAATGTCTGTTGTGGTTACATTATTCAGCTGCAAGTCTGTTATGACCTTGGGGCAGAAGGAGTCAGAGTCTGCGGTGAGTTGAAGAGTGCAGAGTAGCGAACTTGAACTTTGCTCTGGTGCTGAGACGGTGTTCCAACGGCTAGCTGTGAGATTTCCTGTGACCTCTGTGACCTGACAGTCTGGCTCAGGTGGTCTGGGTGACTGGAAAGGCAGAGGTTCTCGCACTTGAGTCCTGATTTTCAGCTGTAAGGGCTCAAAGCGGACTAGCAGGTCTTTGCCAATGAGAGGGGGAAACGTGTCCATTTGTGATATGTACACAGGATGTACCAAGCTCATTGGACTGATTGTGAGGTGGATGGGAGCTATTTGTTCAAGTTGGACCTCATTTTGGCTGTATGACTGCACATTTAGCTCACATCGTTGTGATTTAAGAGTTCTGTTTTGTCCCTTAGCTTCGGCTCTGAGTCTTTCAAAAAGGTCAGATGACATAAGAGTGAGATCTGCTCCGGTGTCTACCAGGGCTTCAATTCTCACATCATTTTCCACAGTAATGGCTAGGGTCAGTTCTGGGCAGTGATCAGAGACTGGATAAATGGTTGGATTTTCTACAGTCTTTTCTGATGCAGCCTTTCGCTTAGTCTCGCAGCTGCTGAGTAGACATGCTGCGTGGGCAGGCCAAAACTCCCAGATGATGACGACTCACCGCAGGGTGCAGATTTCGGAGAAACAGGGTTTTGAAGTTGACATCTTCCACCATTCCTGGCTCATTACATGCTCCAAAGTAGGTCCTTCGCAGTCGGTTGTAATAAGCTTGTGGGTTTTCCAGTCAGCCCTGTTTAAGGTCCATGGCTGCAGGGAGCCCTTGGTCTGATTTAGGGTCAGAAAACTCTTTGATCAAAGCCTGTTGCAGCTGCTGGTAGTCGGATTTGACAGCTGCTGGCGAAGGTTCTTGGACGCTGGACGTCTTGGGCAGTGGACTTTCAACCCCCTTTTGAACTAGGGATTCTTGACTGGCCACTCTGTGATGTGTGTTTCCCCTCCCAGGCCACTTTGCAGTTTATAAGAATATTTCAGTTCTCTGTGAAGAGTATTAAGTTCATCTTTTAAATAGTCTCTTTGTTGTTTCAGAGCAATGACTTCTTTTCGGGCCTGTTTAAGATGATTTTCACAGGCCCTGGCTTTAGCGTCACTTTCTTTCAGCTCAGTCTCTGCTCTTGCTAGGAGAGCTTGCTAGGAGAGCTTCACCTTGTTGGAGTTTTCCAGTTAGTTCCTCTCTGGATTCCTTTTCCAACTGCTCTCTATGCCCTGTCTCCAGGTGGAGTTCTGCCAGGGCTTTTTTGAGTCTCTCCGCCTCTTCCTGTAGCTCAGGGTCGGATTCACCTGCTGTCCCACGCCGGTCCTGGGTCTCGAGGAGTCGCTGATCGAGGCAATGTTGAATGTGGGCCCGCTTCCTCTGGGCCTCCTCGGCCTGGAGCTTGAACGCTGTTGCTTCCTGCTCCTAAAGGGCATTGCTCCTTTCGCTAAGCTTCGCCTGGGCAATGAGGTTGTGGGCCATCAGTTGATTCAGGTTGTCGTCCAGCTGCTTGTTGCTCAGGTGCTGGGGATCCACAGCGGCGTTGGGCAGGAAAGTGCTGGTCAGGGCGCCCAACCAGGTCTCGAGATGGTCCCAGTGGGTGCCGGGGCTGGATGATCTGAATACGTTGGCTTGCTGTTGGCGAGAGAAAGACAGCACAAAAAGAACCAATGCAAGCACTGTGAGATTTCCTGTGACCTCTGTGACCTGACAGTCTGGCTCAGGTGGTCTGGGTGACTGGAAAGGCAGAGGTTCTCGCACTTGAGTCCTGATTTTCAGCTGTAAGGGCTCAAAGCAGTCTAGCAGGTCTTTGCCAATGAGAGGGGGAAACGTGTCCATTTGTGATATGTACACAGGATGTACCAAGCTCATTGGACAGATTGTGAGGTGAATGGGAGCTATTTGTTCAAGTTGGACCTCATTTTGGCTGTATGACTGCACATTTAGCTCACATCTTTGTGATTTAAGAGTTCTGTTTTGTCCCTTAGCTTCGGCTCTGAGTCTTTCAAAAAGGTCAGATGACATAAGAGTGAGATCTGCTCCGGGCTTCAATTCTCACATCATTTTCCACAGTAATGGCTAGGGTCAGTTCTGGGCAGTGATCAGAGACTGGATAAATGGTTGGATTTTCTACAGTCTTTTCTGATGCAGCCTTTCGCTTAGTCTCGCAGCTGCTGAGTAGACATGCTGCGTGGGCAGGCCAAAACTCCCAGATGATGACGACTCGCCTCAGAGTGCAGATTTCGGAGAAACAGGGTTTTGAAGTTGACATCTTCCACCATTCCTGGCTCATTACGTGCTCCAAAGTAGGCCCTTCGCAGTCGGTCCTGCTCCTGTCTGCCTCTCCGATTGCTCCTTTCTGCCTCGCTGCTCAGAGTGGTTTGCGTCTGTAACTCTGTATAGCTTCGATTTGAATCTCTTACTTTTATTCATTGTTGCTTATATTATTAGTACCTTATATTTCATATTGCCTACCACATTAATCTGACGTCGCTAGCTTGAAATCTTTGAATCTAAATCGCTGTTACAACGCGTTTGCATCTCGCTAGCTTGTTAACTTGTCATCAGTCTCTCGCGCACTCCTTTTTCAACGCGTTCATCAAACAGCTGTGGTAAGTTGGATCAGTCTACAAACACGGTGAGTCATGTCATCCTCTCCTAGCATTGTTACCTGTTCCATTTGTCACATGTTCAGTATAGCTCTCTCTGTCAGCGATGAGGGATTTACATGTCATAAATGTAAGGAAATAGTCAGGCTGACAGAGAGAATCTCAGAATTAGAGACACGCATCCAAACTTTAATCGAGGATAGTAAGAACGCAAGGGCTTCAGATACTGTTTTGGATGCGATTAGCTTAGTGAACTCTGTACATTGTTCGGTTCCGGCTGTAGAGCCTGTGCAGCAGGGCACCTGGGTAACGGTGAGGCGGCCTAGCCGCGTAAAAACACCACTCTTCCGTTCCAATAATAACATCAAACAGGTTCTCCCCACTCAGTGACGCACCCACTGAGAATCCTGTTGAAAGTGCCCTAGTTATTGGCGATCCTATTACACGGAACGTGAAAATAGAGACACCAGCCAGCATAGTCACATGTTTGCCGGGAGCCAGAGCACCTGACATCAAAGCAAATTTAAAAGTGCTGGCTAATGCTAATCGTAAATACTCTAAAATTATTATTCACGTCGGCACTAATGATGTTCGACTTCGCCAGTCGGAGATCACTAAAATGAACATTAAAGAGGTGTGTGAACTCGCAAGTACAATGTCAGGAGAAGTAATTTGCTCTGGTCCCCTTCCTGTTCGTCGGAGTGATGAGATAGTTAGCAGATTGTCATCACTCAATGGCTGGCTGTCTGAATGGTGTCCGCAAAATAATATAGGTTTTATAGACAATTGGAAAAGTTTTTGGGGCAGACCTGACCTGTTGAAAAGAGATGGTATTCATCCCTCTCGGGATGGTGCTGCTCTTCTCTCTAGTAATATGGCACTTAGTCTTAGAGCTGAAACATGACAAACTGGGGCCCAGGTCAGGAAGCAGAGAGACCGGCTAAACCGATCGTCTGCTAGCTGCCTCACGTTACAGAAGTCAGATAATTCCCAACACATAGAAACTCTTACACCTAGATATTATCACATAGAGACTGTGTCTGTACCCCGAATTAGTAAAAACAAAAAACTTCCAAACCCATTTAATGGTAAAAATTTAATTGTTCAACAAATAAAAAATAGAGATAGTAATGATAAACAAATGATAAAGCTTGGGTTGTTAAATATTAGATCCCTTTCATCAAAATCACTTATTGTAAATGATATTATCACAGACAATAATCTAGATGTGCTGTGTTTGACAGAAACTTGGCTAAAACCGGACGATTACATTACTTTAAATGAGTCTAGCCCTCAAGGTTATGATTATCGACACAATCCTCGTCAGAAAGGCAAAGGGGGAGGTGTTGCTGTAATTTATAGTAATATTTACAGTATTAGTCAAAAGTCTCTCAAATATAATTCCTTCGAAGTGATGGTACTTTACGTAACATTATGTAAGTTGACATTTGTGTTGGCTACTGTATACAGGCCATCAGGACACCATACAGACTTTATCAAAGAATTTGCTGATTTTTTATCGGAGTTAGTACTAGCTGCAGATAAAGTACTTGTTGTTGGTGACTTTAATATCCATGTAGATAATGAAAAAGACTCATTGGGATTGGCATTTGCAGATATTCTAAACTCTATTGGTGTTAGACAACACGTGTCAGGACCCACTCATTGTCGTAACCATACCTTACATCTAATATTGTCGTATGGAATTGATATTGATGCCATTGAAATTCTGCAGCAGAGTGACGACATCTCAGATCATTACCTAATCTCGTGTATACTACATTTAGTCAAAACAGCTAAACTGCCTCCCTGCCATAAATTTGGTAGAACCATCACTTCTACCACTAAAGAACGCTTTATAAATAATCTTCCTGATCAGTTTCATCGCCTTAGCATACCAGACAGCTTAGAAGACCTCGATGTTGCAACAGAAACTATTGCCTCTGTCTTTTCAAGCACATTAGACTCAGTTGCTCCTTTGCGTTTAAAAAAGATTAAGGAAATTAATCCAATGCCGTGGTACAACGAGCACACTCAGGCCCTAAAGGTAGCAGCCAGAAAAATGGAACGCAGCTGGAAGAAAACAAAACTAGAAGTATTTCGCATTTCGTGGAGAGAGAGAATGGTTGAGTACAGAAAGGCCTTAAAATCTGCTAGATCTGCCTATTTTTCAAAACTTTTAGAAGAAAATAAACAAAACCCTAGGTATTTATTTGATACAGTGGCTAAATTAACAAGAAATAAGGCTTCAACTTCTGATGTTCCCAAAGAGCACAGCAGTAATGACTTTATGAACTTCTTTACTTGCAAGATTGATAATATTAGAAAAAAAATTATAACCACGCAACCGTCTACTACAGTATTGCGTCAGACAGTGCATTGTAGTGTCCCTGAGGAAAAATTCAATTCATTTACTCCTTTAAGAGAGGAAGAATTGTCTAAACTTGTTAAATCGTCAAAATCGACAACATGTATGTTAGACCCTATACCGACTAAGCTATTGAAAGAGATGCTTCCAGAGGTCATAGATTCTCTTCTTAATATCGTAAATTCATTTTTATCACTAGGATACGTACCAAAAACTTTTAAGCTGGCTATTATTAAACCTCTTATTAAAAAACCACAACTTGATCCTAGAGAATTAGTCAATTACAGGCCAATCTCAAATCTCACTTTTCTGTCAAAAATACTTGAAAAGGCAGTATCATCTATGTTCCTTTTTAGAAAGAAATAGTATCTATGAGTATTTCCAGTCAAGATTTGGACCATACCATAGTACTGAAACTGCTCTCATTAGAGTTACTAATGATTTGCTCCTATCATTAGATCGGGGTTGTATCTCTCTATTAGTGTTACTCGATCTTAGTGCTGCATTTGACACTATTGATCACAATATTCTTTTAAATAGACTCGAAAATTATGTTGGCATTAGTGCAATTGCATTGTCATGGTTCAAATCATACTTATCTGACCGTTATCAGTTTGTAGAAGTAAATGAAGAGAGGTCATATCGATCACAAGTTGAATATGGAGTACCGCAAGGCTTGGTACTAGGACCATTGCTTTTCATTCTGTACATGCTACCCTTGGGAGATATCATCAGGAAGCATGGCGTTAGTTTTCACTGTTACGCTGATGATACTCAGCTCTATATTTCTTCGCGCCCTGACGAAACTTACCAATTCACAAAATTAACGGAATGCATAGCTGATATAAAAAATTGGATGACCAGTAATTTCCTACTACTAAATTCAGAAAAAAACAGATATTCTAATTTTTGGACCAAAAACTTCCTCACGTAATAACCTAGAATGTTGTCTAACACTTGATGGCTGCTCTGTTAAGTCTTCGTCGTCATTTAGGAACCTGGGTGTGCTCTTTGATACCAATCTTTCATTTGAAGACCATGTTTCTAGCATCTGTAAAACCGCATTCTTCCATCTTAAAAATATATCTAAATTACGACATATGCTCTCGATGACAAATGCGGAACAGTTAGTTCATGCGTTCATGACCTCAAGGATAGATTACTGTAACGCTCTACTAGGTGGTTGTTCTGCTCGCCTGATAAATAAACTACAGCTCGTACAAAATGCAGCAGCTAGAGTTCTTACTAGAACTAGGAAGTATGACCATATTAGCCCAGTTCTGTCAACCCTGCATTGGCTTCCTGTTAAACATCGTATAGATTTTAAAATCTTGCTAATTACTTACAAAGCACTAAATGGTTTAGCTCCCCGTCTATTGTGATCTCAGAATTCAGGCCAGTTGATAATACCTAGAATATCAAAATCAACTGCAGGCGGTAGATCCTTCTCCTATTTGGCACCTAAACTCTGTAACAATCTTCCTAGCATTGTTTGGGAAGTAGACACACTCTGTCAGTTTAAATCTAAACGAAAAACGCATCTCTTTAACCTGGCATACACATAACACATTATCAATTTATTTTTTCATTATTAGGCTGCATAAATTAGGTCAGCTGGAACCGGGAACACTTCCTATAATACCAGATGTACTCGTTACATCAGAAGAAGAATGGCATCTACGCTAATATTAGTCTTTCTGTTTATCCTGAGGTTTACCGTAGTCAACCGGATCCGGGCCGCATCCAGGTGAGACGAAGGACCTGCGCCTTGACACGACCACAACACAGCCCTGAAGTATGAGCAGAGATTGAGTCAACTAGATCATCCACTGTGAAGGCCTCATCAACATGACAATCAGTGGCGCAGCTCCTCAACAACCGTCTATACCAGCGTGATGAATACGATCCTCAGCTGGATGGAACTGAATTAAATACTTTGAATGTTGCGATCCTATCTGACTTATGATAGCAACCTGAGTCGTAACAAAGCACTGTTTGCCAGAGGAGAACTGGCCCCCCGACTAAGCCTGGTTTCTCCCAAGGTTTTTTTCTCCATTTTAACACCTGTATGCCACCTGTTTGCCACCTGATGTCACCTGTTGGAGTTTGGGTTCCTTGCCGCTGTCGCCTTTGGCTTGCTTAGTTGGGGACACTTGACAATTGACATTCAATATTCAACAGTGCTTTGATCTGCCTGCATTGACACTATTCTTTAAGAGCTGCTGTGCAGCCAAAATAATGTACCAGTTATCAATGTAAAGCTGCTTTGACTTTTCTACATTGTAAAAAGCGCTATATAAATAAAGGTGACTTGACTTGACTTGACTGATTCCAACTAATTGGTGCAGACAGTTAGTGGAATGTAGGCCAGACACTTATCGTCAATGGCTGGGAATGGCCACGCGGGGCCAATTTGTGTGGGTGAGTGCCGGGTTTAAATAAAGATTTTGACAGGCGGTAGCTCAGTTGGTCCTCTAGTGACTCTGGCTGCTCGGGTCGTTTATCTATTATTTAGCTTCCGTGATGGCTTTCACAGGTACTGCTTTTACGTGAACTGAAAGAAACAAAACACAATAGAGAAGCAAATAGACCAGGACAAAATAGAAACGATTAACGAGTAGATAAACAAGTGTGATAAGAGCAAAAAGAGATAGAGGGGAGTTAAGGAGCTTAAACTTATTACCACAGTTAGGGTTTATGGCAGGCCTGATGAGGGTGCTGTTGAGTTATCAAACCTAAGGAGATGGTATGGTTTAAGAGTAAAAGGGGTTTAGTCAAACACTTAAATGATTTCCTAGACGCTCCAACACTCGACTGCGGTGTCCGTGGGCACCCTGTACCCTTTGTACCATGATGCAACCACTCAAACAGTGACTTTTAGCACAATTGGTAGATTTGCAACTGTACCCAGGCGAGGTGTTTTTGCCAACGGCCAGGCTGACAGGTCACAATTGAGTTTTTCCTGAACCCAGAGTCTGTCCCCTCAATGGGCAGTTACTCAAAATGGGCGGTTCTGTTGTGCATAAGCCTGAACAGGGAAATTAAACAAAATTGCCTTTGTTGTCAGCCTGGACTCGTTGCCTCCCTGAATCTGACGTCCTGCGTGTTGCCTGTGGTACGAGGTCAGAAATGTCCACGATTCACACACAGCCAGTGCTGGATCCGCTAGGCCAGGTGACTCCACTCACTGGAACTCACTGAAATAACCGTCAACTTACCACTGAGCACTAGAGGGGGCACTATCTGCAAGTACACAGACGGTCAAATAACCACAACTTAATTTTAAATTTAAATCCTGCTTAAACCAAATTTAAATAGTTAAGCGTGTAGGACAAGAGAATTGGGGTCTGTAATCACAATCAGAATGAATTAGCTAAAAAGCAGAACAGGGATAAACAATAAAGCAAAGTTAAAACAGTTCAGAGGCACTTGATTCAAATTGAATTGAATTGAATGAAGCTCTGTTTAATCAAATTTAAACAACTGTATAGAATAAGAGGATGGGGGGGGGGGGAGAGGAGAAAAACCTTCCCTATTTGAGAATGCCCCCAAAGGGGGAGTGCTTCTTAATGAGCAAATGCCAACTGATGACACCAAACTTAATTTTAAATTTAAACTTTGTTTAATTAAGTTTAACTAGGTGTATAAAATAAGGGAGGCGTGGGTGTGAGAATGTTATTAACATAAATAACAATAGGATTAAGAAATAAGTGTGAATAAAATACAACGACAAGGAATTAAAGGAAAGGAATCCCAAAGTAAAATAATTCAAGAGAGAATAAAACGACAAGAGGAGGGAATTGACTTATCTGGGTCGTGTCCACAAGGGGGAGCACTTCCAGAAAATGAATTCTCTTGTTGGAAGGGGAACTTAATTCAAATTAAAAATGTAAATGTGTTTAAATCAGTAAACCACATTCCAAATACAATTGAAAAGGATAACCAAAAAAAAAAAAAAAGGATTTTTTTTTTGTGGTAATTTAGTGCACATGAATATGTAACTTTGCAGGATTTCTTCACTGCGTTACAAATTAACAGTGGATCAAGGTGTTAATAAACTCCCAATTTTACACATCAATCGGATAAATCAGATAAACTGTTTTTCAGATTAGATTTGCACTAGGTAACGTTGCTGGTTAGCTACATCAATGATTTACCAAGGGAGTGAGACGCTATTTTGGATTATCAGACACAATAATTCAAATTTAATAGAGCTACGAATTATGAGGCCTTTGGAAAGAAAGGGAGAAATTGAAAAAGCAATTTCTTAACGTTTATAGAGCGATCGCGTTGCGTCTTGTCTCACTGAAAACAGCGTGCGGAAAACATTAATAATCACACAAATTAATTCTGAGTTGCTCACGCACAAAACCAAGTTTAAAACGTTGCCCACATTCTCCACCAAAATCATCTTCTGTAGCGAATTACAGGTATTTAATCAATTAGCTCAAATCATGGGTGAAATATATGTAGTGAAATTAACACAAAGGAGAAATATTAATAATTATTCATAACTGTTTTTGATGATTAGTTATGATTAATTATGAATATGTGAATCAGTTAATCAGATTAACTTGATGTAGCTACATTAAAATTAATATTACAATCAATTAACCTGTTCGTCCACTGGACACTTAGTGTTAATTGATTATTAAGTCTAAGAAATGTTCATTTCCAGGTTATGGAAAAAACAACATTCTATTTGTACAGTACTACTCAGAGCATGTAGTCAAGATCTAAATCATTTAATAGGCAATTTATTAGCAAACGGAGTCAGAACCAAACATCTATTGTGCACAATCGATATTAACTAACTCACAAACACATAACTAAACTAACAAACACATAATATACACGCAGGTCACACACATACGTAGGTAAAAATGAGCAATGATAGAGTTGAACCGGAAGTGAGCTACGGAAGTGAGCTACGGATTAGAGCTACGGAAAGAGTCAAAGAGTCTGGAAAAGAAATCATCAGTATTTCTCAGTAATAAAACACCTTTGCTGATAGGTGGTCTACACATTAATACTAAATCGCTGTTTAGTGTTCAAATGTATGATACTTGCAAGGTGCCTTTAGGCTGAAGAGCATCGGATTTGCAGACTGAGGAGAAATCGATGATTCGGTCCGAAGTCGTTGCCAGTATCTTCTGCGTTGGATGAAGTAATATGAAACGACTTAAGCTGTTAGTTTGACTCTTAGTGGGGAAAGTGTCCTTTCTTCCTCTCACAGATGAGCACATGGCTGGGTTGCAGGCCTAGGCTTACAGGCCTTTCAGGCCCTCCAGGCCCACAGGCCTTGGCCTGAAGAAGAAGAAGAAGAAGAAAGAGAGAGGTGTGATCTTGTGATCAATGATTTTAAAGGGTAAACATGTCGCACCCACTTGAGGTGTCTGAGACAATAAGGAGTTTACCCCTCAGAGGGGAACTTTTACGAGTCTTTGTCCTGTAGCAAGATATTAGAAGACATTGGATTGGATGTTTGAGAGAAGAACCTTCTAGATTCTTATAATACTAATGTGTCACAGAGTTAGTAACATGTAACGTAAATTACCAAATAGTAAACGAAAGTTGGAGTCCATAGATACCAAACATGCTACCCATGTGGTTTTAGGTAATTATAACTTTGCAACTCTGAAACATTAATACAAAAATAGTTCAAAAGAGAGAATTAATACATAGAATAAACCTTATAAAAGAAAAACCATGAGCAGGGAAAATTGGATACACGTTTATACATTTCTCATGTGGTTATATATAGAATATATAGAATTAAAAGGGTTTATTTGTTCTTCTCAGAAAGAATGAAGTCAGAGTCTTCTCTGCACATTCCTAACCGCAATAAAATAGAAACAGGACACCTATTCTGTCACTGTATTGCAGTTGTGGGGGATGGAATTAACAGGACTTGTGAGAGAATGAGTTTCTAGGTAATTCAATAGATATAATGAATAACTGTGTGTCTGATTGGTCCAGACGCTACATACAGTGGGTACGGAAGGTATTCAGACCCCCTTAAATTTTTCACTCTTTGTTATATTGCAGCCATTTGCTAAAATCATTTAAGTTCATTTTTTTCCCTCATTAATGTACACACAGCACCCCATATTGACAGAAAAACACAGAATTGTTGGCATTTTTGCAGATTTATTAAAAAAGAAAAACTGAAATATCACATGGTCCTAAGTATTCAGACCCTTTGCTCAATATTTACAAGAACAGTCACGGAGTTGTTGTGAAGCCACTCCTTCGATATTTTAGCTGTGTGCTTAGGGTCATTGTCTTGTTGGAAGGTAAACCTTCGGCCTAGTCTGAAGTCCTGAGCACTCTGGAGAAGGTTTTCGTCCAGGATATCCCTGTACTTGGCCGCATTCATCTTTCCCTCGATTGCAACCAGTCGTCCTGTCCCTGCAGCTGAAAAACACCCCCACAGCATGATGCTGCCACCACCATGCTTCACTGTTGGGACTGTATTGGACAGGTGATGAGCAGTGCCTGGTTTTCTCCACACATACCGCTTAGAATTAAGGCCAAAAAGTTCTATCTTGGTCTCATCAGACCAGAGAATCTTATTTCTCACCATCTTGGAGTCCTTCAGGTGTTTTTTTAGCAAACTCCATGCGGGCTTTCATGTGTCTTGCACTGAGGAGAGGCTTCCGTCGGGCCACTCTGCCATAAAGCCCCGACTGGTGGAAGGCTGCAGTGATGGTTGACTTTCTACAACTTTCTCCTATCTCTCGACTGCATCTCTGGAGCTCAGCCACAGTGATCTTTACCTCTCTCCAAGGCTCTTCTCCCCCAATAGCTCAGTTTGGCCGGACGGCCAGCTCTAGGAGGGGTTCTGGTCGTCCCAAACGTCTTCCATTTAAGGATTATGGAGGCCACTGTGCTCTTAGGAACCTTAAGTGCAGCAGGAAATTTTTTGTAACCTTGGCCAGATCTGTGCCTTGCCACAATTCTGTCTCTGAGCTCTTCAGGCAGTTCCTTTGACCTCATGATTCTCATTTGCTCTGACATGCACTGTGAGCTGTAAGGTCTTATATAGACAGGTGTGTGGCTTTCCTAATCAAGTCCAATCAGTATAATCAAACACAGCTGGACTCAAATGAAGGTATAGAACCATCTCAAATACTTAGGACCATATGATATTTCAGTTTTTCCTTTTTAATAAATCTGCAAAAATGTCAACAATTCTGTGTTTTTCTGTCAATATGGGGTGCTGTGTGTACATTAATGAGGAAAAAAATGAACTTAAATGATTTTAGCAAATGGCTGCAATATAACAAAGAGTGAAAAATTTAAGGGGGTCTGAATACTTTCCGTACCCAGTGTATATCCCCCCTTTCGATCGTTGTTGTTCTTCCTATGGACAACAGCGAGCGACGTCGAAGGTGCAAAGAGATCAGACACACCACTGGCACACAAGTGCTGGAAGGCTGTGATGGGCTCTGGTTGTATGTGTCTCCTGGAGTGGTGGTCGTTCCATGGCGGTTGATGTAGACAGTAGACAAGCTCAGGTCTCTGAGCTGGTGCTGCAGGCGTTAAGGCAGCCAGTGCCTCGACAGTGTGTCACCTGTCACCCTGGAGTCAGTTAGTCATGTTTGCTGGTGGCGAGGTTCAGGTCTTTGAGCTTGCTCAGCAGGTGTCAAGGTAGCAGGTGCCTTGACAGTGTCACTTGTCATTCAGGCACCCGTGAAGCAGGTGGTTGCAGGAATAGGTTATGGGAGTTGTAGTGTGAATAGGGTTTCAGACTGACCTAGGGCTGATGGCAGAAGGGCAGCAGGCGTTTGTTACCTCTGTTCTCAGTCAGAAGGCATCTGAAGTTTGCAGTGTCTCTCTGCTTTTGTGGCGGCGTCGACTAGAGCACGTCTGAGTGGTGCTGTGTGAGTGGTCGGAAGCTTGTGCTTCTGAGTACTCCTCAGGTAAGTACTGTTCAAGGAGCTCTCTTACTAGTGTTAGAAGCTCCTACAGGTTCGATGCAGGCATGTCCAGTCGCCCTTGTGCAGCCTCTGGGTGGCTGCTGTGTAAAGGATGTGGAGGTTGTTGCTGGAAGTTTTTGAATGTCACTTCATGTGCCATTTCAGGGTTCATCTGAATTAATCCTTCTCTTTCTGCGGCTGCAGAGGATTTCAGGAAATGGGCAGATAAGGTATAAGGTAAGTAGAAGGCTTTGGCTCCCCCCTTTTGTACCTCTGTGATTAGCTGGGGGAGGTTCTTCTGCTGATTTCATGTGAGGAAGGGAGGTGTTTCACCTGCTGTGGTTCATTCTGCTGCAGGTAAGAGTGTCTTGTTCAGTTCATCTCTGATGTTGTCCAGCTGTTGGGGCTGCTCTCAGTGCTGAGAAGCTCTTCAGAGCCTTTTGAAGTCTGATTTTCTGTCTGTCCTGAGCCTCCATCTCTAGCTGATCTATGCGACCTTTGGCATGTGTCAGCTCCTCGTGGGACTCTGTGATCGGGAGTTTGAGGTTGTTTACCTCCTGTTTCAAACCTGTGAGGTTGTGGGCCAGGAAAAAGATGACCTCAGTCAGATCTTTGTGATCATACCCCTGGTTTGGGTCATCTGCCTTTAGTCCTTTTCCATCGTTGTCACAACACCTAGCCAGTCCTTTGGTCTGCCATCTGGGCAGTTAGGCTGAGCATTCTGCAACATTTTTGGCACACTTGTGGTGTGAGAGTAAGGGCAAGAGACTAATGCACGATCAAACAGCTAGAGCTGAAGGCACAGGTTAACTAAATGTTAGGTTAAATAAATGACTTAAGATGGGTCTTATGGTCAATTATTTCTCAGAACTTGCTGATGGCTCACAACAGGCTTGATCTCTGAACAAAGAGAGAAAGGAAGAGGAACGCTTCCCTCTTAGATTGGGTTTATTAGTGGTGCTCAAAATTGTGCTATAGCAATCGTTTAAATTATTTTTGTAACTGGCTCATAAAATTGAAGCAACTGTTGTAAACAAAATCAAGAGGGGAAGTATGTCTCGTTACTTGTGGTTCTATTGGGAAACTAAACCACACGAGAACAAAAAGGAAAATGTAAATAAATCAAATAGATGATACTAGTAAAAATGAATAGCTGACTGGTATTATGATTAAAATCAATAAAAAGATTTAAAGTGATTAAAACAGCAGAATGACCTGGTATTGGGAATAGTCCATGCGTAGTCATAGACTGTCATGGGTATTTGAGGCTTACACATTCATTCAAGGTTTTCTTTCAATCAATGAAATTCATATTTTTACTAATGCAGACTCCTGCTTTTCTGCGAACACACATTTTCACCTACTTTAAAAGCTTTAAGCCCTATGCTGACTAGGAACCTTTGTAGGAGCTATGTGGAAGGCATTGTTTTTGCAGTTCAAAGTCACTGGGGTCTTGAGAACACCTTCTGAGGGGCCTGTGGGTGTTGCAGGCCTTCTGTGTCAGGTCACATAAATGGCATTGTGTGGGGGCAGGCTGTGCTGCCCAAAAAGGTGACTAACTGGTGTAGGAGGCAAAGGTCCTGTTGGTGTCCTCCATTCATTCAGGTTAGTCTGAGTCTGTGGCAGTAACCTTGGGGCTTTCAAATCTGCCCTGCTTGGTGTCGAGGGCAGCACTCAATCCGTGTCTGAGAGCGTCACGATCCTGGCTGGATGTGCTCCAGAAAAGAGAGTTTGTCTTGGTGGGTCGCCCCAGTCAAAGACTTCGGGTGAAATTTTATGTTTTTATATGTTGGCATGGGCGCTGTGGTCTGCTAAGCAGCGGGCTCTGCCCTCCCCCCTTTGTGCAGGGCTGGGGGAGCTTGCGCTGCTGCTGTGAAGTCCATCAGGGTGCATTTTTTTCTTGTGGAGTCCATTTGTTCTTCTCTTCCATGCTGCTGAATTGCTAAGTCAGTGTTTGGATTTCAGCTCTGCATGTGGATGGCCTTCAAGGGCCTTAGCTTTAGTGTCTCTTTAAATTCAAACAGTTCTTTACATTCTTTAAGTGGAAAGTTCTTTTTCAGGTCTTGTTTGATGGCATTTTCCAGCTGCTCTCTGTGCTCAGCAGCTGTCACAGCCTCCTGAAGACTGGTGATCTACCTCAGTTGCTCCACTCTGTCAGGGTCCTTGCATCTGTCCTGTGCCTTCTCATGCTGAGTGGGTTGGTTCTCCGTGGAACTCTGTGACTTGCAGCATTCGTTCTTTTACCTCCTGTTGGAAGCCCGTATGAGCATGGGCTAAGGAGAAGATGAAGCTCTTTGTGGCTCAGGCTGGGCGTCAAGTGTCCGCTTGTGCTGCTGATCTCGCCGTTCCTTGCTCTGCCGTTGCAGGTCGTTGGCTGCTTTGGCTGAAGGGTGTCCATCACCTTGTTCTGCTGGGTCTCCAGGGGGTCCTGGATGGCAGGGCTGGCTGTCCTAGGCAAACTGGCACACTTATGGGGACTCAAGAGAGAGATAGCACAGGCAAATGCAAGTTTCGTACAGAACGGCTATGTGGGTCAGGTAAGGAGTGAATAGCTGAGGTGGGGGAAGCCAGTATGAGACTTAGTGCTGGTCACAACTAAAGGATTTGAGTATCTTTGTTGACAGCTGTAAGCTGTGCTGACTGACGACTGGGCTGGTACATGTCGTTAAACTATTACTCAGAATACTGATGGTTCTTTTCCACAGGTTGTCACCACGAGGGTGACAAATAAACAAAAATGAAATAAAACAATAAAATGAAATCAGAAAAAGGGAAAGGAAGAAAAGAGGGTTTTACCTATTTAGTTTTTGCTAGGAGATATGGCCAAGCAGGTTTCACTTGTTCAAGTAATTACTGCTGTGAGCTCAATACATCTCTGGGCTAACAGAGAAACACCAAATGCCTCGAGGTCAAAAGGAAAAGAAACAAAGGGAAGTGTTTCTTGTCTTTTCTGGGACCAACAGTGCATTGGACGGTGGCCGTACTTCATGTACTCTGCACTAAGGAGTGAAGAGGGGTAGCTAAGAGATAGGAATTGGGATGTTAATAACCTATAACCCATTATACCTCATTAAGGAAACAACAGTTTCTAGAACTACCATAATCCTATACAGAGAGGGAAGATTAGTGATGGCAAAATAACTAACAATAGGGTAAAAGCAGAGAGTCCTTCCGTTAGCTCTAGGGAACAAAAGGGGAGGTGAGTACACAAATTGATGTAATTAAATTTCAAATCTAATTAAAACCAACTTGGCTGAATAGAGATATTCAGGCTTAAAAAAAAGAAAGTGAATGAAATAAAATAAGCCACAGAGGAGGAATAGTCAAAATAAAAATGAAAGTAGAATTTCCTTATAGATTTAGGAATCTAAAAGGAAAGGTAAATAGACAAAATTTAACTAAATTCAACTTGGCTGCAAGGGATAGTCAGGTTAACAAAGTGTTTGAGGGAAATAAACTAAGATAAAATAGCATGGAGGAACAAAGTCGAAATAATAAAAACGACCACGCCCACACAAACGGTTTAAACCAGTGATGGATGCCTTTGAGGAATGCCTTTTGAAGCTTCGGAACCTGTGCGAATCATTTGTCTTGCATCAGTGATTCGAAGTGTGTATCAAACTGCTAAAGTCACGTGATTTCAGTAAACGAGGCTTCATGATGCGTCATGGCTGTTTCAAAGTAATTTGAAATTTCAGTGGTTTGTCTCAAAGTCCCATGGACCCATGTTTATACGTGATTTGTATATGAAATGTGTATAACACATTTGAATAACGCATTTGATAAAGGGAAGAGACACTCTTGTTTGTCTGATTTAGCCCAGTTTTAATAAACGAGTTCTACAGTTTACTGAAATATCATGTCTTAACAGAAACCTCATGTTTAAGGATATTAGATGATTCGTTGATCGCTTTGAAGTGATTACAACTTACTGCACTTACTGTTCTGACCAGCAGGGGTCACCAGCTTGTGGCGCTTAGAGCGGTTTGACGCAGTGAATCGTTGGTGACGCAACTGATACGAATGATTCGGAGCTTCACAAAGTTTCGCATTCCCCATCACAGTTTAAATCATAGTCCCTAAAGGGTCCCAAAGCCTACAGAGTCTTTGGTTCGAATATTACACTTCACGCTCACACGTTTCTTGGTGTTAGCAGGGTGCTAACAGCTTTTAGTCGAGGTGAAGGGTTTTAACTTGTAGAGTATCCGTGCAGGATTGGCTACACGCAGTTGTTGTTCGCACAACAGTCTGTGACGTGGGTGCTGTTATCAGACTTTTAGAGGTGCCTGCTCACATGCTCTGTTGTCATGCGTTGCCAAGAGACCAGTGCCAGCTCGCAGCACAATCAGAATAGAGCAGCATTCTAACTGTGCTGTAAGTCTGCGTTGAGAACTCTAGCGTGGTCATGCATAACTCACAAATCACAACAGCACATCACTTCACAGACAATGGTGAATTACTAGTTAGCTAGGCTAGAATTTACACCACAAATTTGACGCGACTGTTTCATATGAGCGGTCCAACGCGTTGATATAAATACAATGGCGTAACGAATCAAGTCAAGTCACCATTATTTATATAGCGCTTTTTACAATGTAGATTGTGTCAAAGCAGCGAATAATGATAAGGCCTTATTAATCGGTGACTGAGGAACTTCGCTCAGAAAACCATTACAAACGCTGTAGTGAGATTCGTCGTCACACAGGTAAATCTATGCTGCTTAATCTGAGATTACTTCGTCAGTAAAAGACTTATGCATTTAAAACTGAAAGTGGGGATTTATTCGCCCAAGATCAGGTTAAGTTTATTCTGGTACCATTTGTACGCGCTGCTAATCTGCGATTCCGTCATCAGAATAAGACTTATGCATTTAAAACTGAAAGTGGGGTTTTCTTCACCCAAGATCAGGTTAAGTTTATTCTGGTACCATTTGTACGCGCTGCTAATCTGCGATTCCGTCATCAGAAAAAGGCTTACGCTCATTTAACAGCTGAAATTATGATTTCTTCGATAATTTCAGGTTAGCTTCTTTGTACAATTTAAACATGCATTATAGCATTGAGGGACTTTCTGCCGTTCGAAGGAACGCGCATTCAAGCAACAGTTTTGCTGATTTTATCAGAGATCTGTACGTGCATGTATAAGATGTTAATAAAGCTTATGGAACAACATACGATTGCTTACTCTGTCCATCTGCAAACAATTGTTTAAAATGATGCCTTTCGTTCTCCACCAATTTGTAGCGAAATTAACTTAAAGGGGAAATATTAATAATTATTCATAACTGATTTTGATGATTAGTTATGATTAATTATGGATATGTGAATCAGTTAATCAGATTAACTTGATGTAGCTACATTAAAATTAATATTACAACCAATTAACCTGTTCGTCCACTGGACACTTAGTGTTAATTGATTATTAAGTCTAAGAAATGTTCATTTCCAGGTTATGGAAAAAACAACATTCTATTTGTACAGTACTACTCAGAGCATGTAGTCAAGATCTAAATCATTTAAGAGGCAATTTATTAGCAGATGGAGCTAGAACCAAACATCTATTGTGCACAATCTTTATTAACTAACTCACAAACACATAACTCAACTAACAAACACATGACATACACGCAGGTCAGACACATACGTAGGTAAAAATGAGCAATGATAGAGTTGAACCGGAAGTGGGACCGGAAATAGAGCTACGGAAAGAGTCAAAGAGTCTGGAAAGGAAATCATCAGTATTTCTCAGTAATAAAACACCTTTGCTGATAGGTGGTCTACACATTAATACTAAATCGCTGTTTAGTGTTCAAATGTACTTGCAAGGTGCCTTTAGGCTGAGGAGCATCGGATCTGCAGACTGAGGAGAAATCGATGATTCAGTCCGAAGCCGTTGCCAGTATCTTCTGCATTGGATGAAGTAATATGAAACGACTTAAGCTGTTAGTTTGACTCTTAGTGGGGAAAGAGTCCTTTCTTACTCTCACAGATGAGCACATGGCTGGGTTGCAGGCCTAGGCTTACAGGCCTTCCAGGCCCTCCAGGCCCACAGGCCTTGGCCTGATGAGGCCTGGAGCAAAAAGTCTTTTTGTCATCCCAGAAGCAAGAAGAAGAAGAAAGAGAGAGGTGTGATCTTGTGATCAATGATTTTAAAGGGTGAACATGTCGCACCCACTTGAGGTGTCTGAGCCAATAAGGAGTTTACCCCTCAGAGGGGAACTTTTACGAGTCTTTGTCCTGTAGCAAGATATTAGCATAAGACATTGGATTGGATGTTTGAGAGAAGAACCTTCTAGATTCTTATAATACTAATGTGTCACAGAGTTAGTAACATGTAACGTAAATTACCAAATAGGAAACGAAAGTTGGAGTCCATAGATACCAAACATGCTACCCATGTGATTTTAGGTAATTATAACTTTGCAACTCTGAAACATTAATACAAAAATAGTTCAAAAGAGAGAATTAATACATAGAATAAACCTTATAAAAGGAAAACCATGAGCAGGGAAAATTGGATACACATTTATACATTTCTCATGTGGTTATATATAGAATATATAGGATTAAAAGGGTTTATTTGTCCTTCTCAGAAAGAATGAAGTCGGAGTCTTCTCTGCACATTCCTAACCGCAATAAAATAGAAATAGGACACCTATTCTGTGGCTGTATTGCAGTTGTGGGGGATGGAATTAACAGGACTTGTGAGAGAGTGAGTGTCTAGGTAATTCATTAGATATAATGAATAACTGTGTGTCTGATTGGTCCAGACGCTACATATATATATAATTAGGTCATAACGCGTTATGATTAATTATAATATAGATCAACAAAAGAGGGAATTATGTTCATATATTGTGAAATAATTACAACGGATTATAATTAATTACATATATGCTTAGTTCTAGTTTAATAGTTGATTGAGAAAGACTATCCTAGTTTGTCCAGCAAACCATCAGTTTTCTCATAGACTATTATAAAAGGAAGTTATTCTCTGGCCATGAGAATTAACTTCCCTCTAGCATTAAACCGTAAAGCAGTGTTGCAGAATCAAACTTAGAAGTGACTTGGTTTTCTGAATGAGCAGCAGAAACAATCAAGCATGAATATAATGTATTCAATAGATACGAACTACGGCGGGTTTTTCAAACAAGGTTTTAACTTAAGAGTAAGATAACCAGAAAATAAAGAAGAGAGAGAGTCCATCTCCTAGGTGATGGAGGATGACGAAGGCTCGACAAAAGAAAAACTTGTCCGATGGCAAAGACATAAAATGGGAGATACAGTTTATATTTAAATTTTAACGTTTATAATGAAACTAATACACTACAGTCATAGTTAAGCTTATATACTAGGGATACATATATGCAACTTGAAATACAGCGACGGGTACACTTTGGCACAGTCATATTTGAAGGGGTACATGTACATACAATCTCCATGCGTGTTTGCGTGTGTCTGTAAGTGTGTGTGTGTGTGTGTGTGTGATGTGTGTGTGTGTGTGTGTGTGTGTGATTTGTATTGGGGTTGTGGCCGGTGTCTGTGACTACATGGCCCTTAGCTCCACCAGGGTGACTCTTTGAAGTCCCTGGAGCTGGTGAGAATATCTTCTGTTTTTCTTCAATGAGGTAACAAAGATGTGCCAGTGGGGCAATTGGTCCTAGAGCCGATTTGTGATTTACATGCACAGTTCAGGAGGCTAAAAGCATTTTGGAGATTCTAAAGTTGGCTGGCAGATCTGATCTTTGTACAGACGCTACAACCATATTCATCAGATATTCAGCCAATGGTCCGTGGGCGTGACATCTGAGGCTGAGACTGAGACTAGGATCTGGGTAACACAAAAACTACCCAAACACTGGGTTGTTATGTTTGACCCAGGAGCTTGGTAAAACAAAAACTAACAAAACACTGAAAAAACAACACAAAAAATTACCCAAAAGGCTCAACCCAGGACTAGAAAAAATAACTCAAGATTTTTTAGAATGTGAAGGATGAGTTTCCGATGAGTTTCCAAACTCATGTCAAATCACCTTTATTTATATAGCACATTTTACAATGCAGATTGTGTCAAAGCAGCTTTACCAATAATTTTGGAAAATAATTTTGGCAGCTCTAAAAGAAAATGGTCATCCTTTCCAATCCCCCTATTACCTGTCCTCTTGATCCTATCCCCACTCATCCTCCATCTCTCTCTCTTCAGGCCATCTTTTCTTCAATTGTACCTTGACTCACATTATTAACACTTCTCTTCACACTGGTACATTTCCCACAGCATTTAAGCAGAACTTTTAAAAAACTACAGAAGGTATCCCTTCTTCCATTCATTGCTGGACATTGGCTGTTCACCCAAGGAGGCGTTTTGGCTTGTTTGTCCTTAAAAGACAACCATACACATGTTACTTTGTCTCTCGATTGTCCCTCGCCATCTCACGCACGTCTCTCTCGGACGTCTTGGCGACCGAGCTCCTCTCCTTTTTCGGGATGACCACCTTCGGCGAAGCAAACTTTCAAGTTCTCAGTTCAAACTTCCCGCGGAGGCGGAAGAAGCCAACGAACTGCAGCCACAGACGCACTGAATCTTCACCTGTATCTTTTTTAAATTCAGCACGCAAGTACCGCTTCTATCTACCTTAGATGCGCTAAGTTAAACGACCTAACCAAGCGAGACTGATTCTTTGCTGGCTCTTAAGGACTGTCTGTAAGTTTTGCTACTCTTCGTCTTCTCTCTTTTCCTGTGTTTACTTTCTCTTTTGTATATATGTGTATTCTTTGTGTATATTTAGCCGTATAGCCTATGTATTCGTAGTTTCATATATTAAATCCATTATATTCATGCTCGATTGTCTCTGTTGCTCATTCAGAAAATCAAGATACTTCTACGTTTCGATTCTGCAAACTGCTTTATGCTTTAATGCTAAAATAGGAAATTATTTCTAGTGGCCAGAGAATAATCTCCTTTTATAATAGTCGATAAAGAAAACTGATAGTTTGCTGGACAAACTAGACCAGTCTTTCTAAATTAACTATTAAACTAGAACTAATCCTGAACCATATATGTAATTAATTATAATCCGTTATAATTAATTCACAATATATGGGCATAATTCCCCTTTTGGTCGATTCATATTATAATTGATCATAACGCGTTATGATTTAATTATATATATATATTTCACCCATAATTTGAATTAATTAATTAATTCGTTCAGATGTTACAATTGTTTCAGTATTCGTTTTATATATATATTTAATACTTCTGAGCTGCTGATGTTGCAGAGGTTTTTATACTATATTTAAAGACTGGAACATTAGATCTTCATTTCTGACTTGCTATGTTTAATAATTGGTAAGTAAGATCAGAAAGATCCACAATTTTAGTATGAGGTAACGTGTTAATTTAGTTGAAAACTACATGAATTGTGTTAATTGTATGGTCACAACAGATGGATGTTGTGCCAATTGTTTTAAAAAGTTTTGAAAATGTGACTACAGATTGGACAAAAGTACTTTAGCAATTGAAAAAAAAAAAAAAAAAAAACGCAAATCATTGTGCAACAAAACACTGTCTACATGAGAATGTATGTATTGTTCTTGAGTGAATGGTGTAGAATGGATGAATGAGATAGAAGCTACCCAAAGGGGAGAAAAAAAGACTTTAACATCTCAAATGTTTCTGCTAGACATAAATGAGGTTACATTAACATCAAATAGAAACTTCTGCCATATCTTATTTTGTTATATTTTTGTTGCTAGAGCTACCAAATCTGATTAATGAAGTGAAGATGGCCCTGAAGTCTCAGTGTTCGTCAGCGTCATCAGTCAGCTCGGACATGGAAGGTGGACATGGTTTGCCACAGAGTAATTACAGAGTCCTCCCCGAAAGCAGTATCCACAGAACATGTAGTGTGCTAAAGTGATCCACTTCACTTCAAAGTGATCCACTGGGAGTAAGTTTAGGTTAAGTGTCTTGCAGGGCCACAATAGTGGCAATCCCTATCAAACTCACAACTTTCTGGTTACATTTAGAAACCCAGATCCATAAACACTAGACCACCCACCACCCCCATGCTGCTGTTCATTTGTCTAACTTGATATGTAGTCTGTGGCTGTGGGCCACTTTGCTTCCTAACAACAGCAATGATTAGCCTCTTATTCATTTGCCTCACAGGAGCAACATTGCAAAAGTGTCCTCATGTGGTGCCCTCTAGCATTGGTGTAGCCATCAATGCCAAACTTACTGAAATTACAGGGAAGAAGAAAACACAAAAACAACCTTAATGCTCTTTGATGATTGATGATCATGATAGTGTGTTCAAGGTATTTTGTTGTTGTTTGTGTGTTTTGTCTTAGCAAAGTTCAGTTTGATATCAAGTTGGAATTCTAAATTACTCTTGTCACAGTTCCCTCTGTTCCCGGACTCCATTTCCCATGAACCTCCTGTTTCCACACCTGCACTTACTTCCTCGTCATCTCCCCATCATCTCCGATCACCTGCACCTGGACCTTATCATCCTCACACACTTTATAATGGACTCACTCCCTTCACTCCTTGTCTGTTCTATTGTTTGTTTAAGATGTGTGTGTTGATGTAACTTTCCCTTGTGTTAATTAAAAGCCCTTATTTTGTGGATTTCCAAATACGCCTCGTCTCTACAGCACCACACCGTAACACTTGTGGAGTATAATTTGATTGTGTTGAAATAAAAGTGTTTCTGATGCATATTTGTGTATGTCATTGACTGAAATCATATATGATTAGTATATGCAGAGATATTGTAATATTGACTGAAATCATGTGTGATAATTATATGTAGAGATATAATAATATTATTGCTGTAATATGAGGAATTAGGTGGAAACATAAAAAGCTGAACGAACAAGAAAAATCACCTACAAGTTGTATGTGTGTGTAACCCGTTGTATCACTCTAGTATGGGGTTCTAAATGAACTAATCAGGATGAATGGGCACAGTAGCGTGACAATATAGTTAACGTCTAAGTTGTAGCGAAATTAACTCAAAGGGGAAATATTAATAATTATTCATAACTCATGATTAATGATTTATTTATGATTAATTATGATTAATTATGAATATGTGAATCAGTTAATCAGATTAACTTGATGTAGCTACATTAAAGTTAATATTACAATCAATTAACCTGTTTGTCCAGTGGACACTTAGTATTAATTGTTTATTAAGTCTAAGAAATGTTCATTTCCAGGTTATGGAACAACAACATTCTATTTGTACAGTACTACTCAGAGCATGTAGTCAAGATCTAAATCATTTAAGAGGCGATTTATTAGCAGACGGAGTCAGAACCAAACATCTATTGTGCACAATCTTTATTAACTAACTCACAAACACATAACTAAACTAACAAACACATAACATACACACATACATAGGTAAAAAATGAACAATAATAGAGTTGACCCACAGGCCTTGGCCTGATGAGGCCTGGAGCAAAAAGTATTTTTTGTCGTCCCAGAAGCAAGAAGAAGAAGAAAAAGAGAGAAAGAAGAGCGTTGTGCTCTAGCTTTTAACCTCTGGTCAAAGTCCAACCTCTTAGGGTTGATGTGGCCAATGAAGATGTTGTATTTTCGGATGACAACACACCTTTTACGACAGAGCAAGATCAGCTGATAAACTGAGTTTTGAAGAAGAACTATTAAACATTCTTGTAATACTGATGTGTTGCACAGGTATGGACATACCACATACACAAGCATTTAAATCTTCTTGATACGAACCCATAGACACTAAACATGGCATAATTGAAGTTACCTTAAATGTATCCTAAAACATGTGAATACAATGAGTGCAATACAACAACAGTAATAATGGATACCATTTTCTGGGGATGTGCATGTTAATTTATAGAACAGTCTGTCTATAAATTAATGCAGGAAAGTCTGTGTTCTGTGGGGATAATTCTCTGCTCTCAATGTGGCAACCACATTCTTTAGCACAATAAAACTGAGAACTTCTCGGGGGATGGGGGACAGGCCCCAAAGTGCTTTAAACAATTATTGGTTAACTATAGCAAATAATTGTGTCTGATTTATCTTAGTCACTACAAAGTTCATAAGGAGGATTTGAGATAGCAATTTCACTACAACTTGTGAAAGAAGAAAAAGAGTTTCTATTGGTACCATCAACTGAAAATAGTTATGTATGGGTAGTTGTGTATAGTTATAAATATAGGTATGACCAATAAAAGAGAGGTTTCCCCAAACACTGTTCAGAAAGTCTTTTCCTTGTGTTATTATTTGTCTTTGTCTTTTTGATAAAGTCAGGTCCTTCCAGGAAGAAGAAATTTGAAAAAAAAAAAAAAGAAAGAAAGAAAAAGAAGTGGTCACATGACAGAAAAAAGATTTACTACCCAGGTAGATTTAAATTCAGTTTCACTCAAGGTATCTGAAGTGTATGGTGTGTTGTATTCGTGTATCTGTATCCAGGGATTGATGACAGAATAGGGATGCTGAACGTGCTGCAAAGAAAGATGCGTTGCGACCAGTGTTGGGTATAAAGTAATTTGTAAATTAGTTCAACAGTTCTGTTTAAATCAATATTGAATTTAAAATCTAAATTTGTCGTCTAAAAGTAAAAGTGAACACTGCCTCTTTAAAATCGTTAGCTGTAGTGAGTTGCGCGCAAGTTCGCAACTTCGCACCAGTTGGCTGCATAGTCGCTGTCTGAAGATGTCGGCAGAAGCGAGTGGCTGTTATGCAGAATATTCCAAGTACTTTTTTTTGACACAGGTAGGCAAGAACATTACGGTTAAAATGTAAGCTATGTCCTAGGGAGAAAAAACTTTCTGAGAGACGGTCTTCAGTCAGTGCGCTCTCAACCAAAGCGCACACACATAGCGGCCTCTCGTGAGTGTCAGATTTTCATGGTTTATTACACATAAACGTTCAAATACACACACAGTTATGTTAAAATGCCCGTCTTGGCGCATATTCGCGTTGGTTATGTGAATGTGAACAGCATGTGTAACAGCATATTGTCTTCGTCCATTAGGTCTTAGTGACAGCAGCCTTTAAAACATGCTACTGTCTACTATTGGCTATCTGTATTATAAATGATAACCAAATAGCAAAAGAAAAGCTTTAATAATAATAATAATTTCTGTGGTATTTTTACTTACAATACCTGGAAAAAATATATAGCATTGTTTTATTTGTATTTTTATATATCTTTACTGTGGTATTGAGTATTGTGCACTTTTGGTGGTATCGGTACAGACTACTAGATTTTTGGTATAGTGACATACAGGGGCGGATCAAGGTGGTCAGGGGCCCCTAGGCTGCTCTTTGTGTGAGGCCCCCCTTTAATCATTATGCTTTACTGGAAAAATGTATTTAGTGCCATACATGGTCCACACGCAAATATTAAGGTTAACTGGCATACACACACACATCGAGACAGCCAATACTAGTGTTTCCTCTACATTCCTTCAAGTGGTGGACCACCACAGTAAGAAAATTACCACCACACCACAACATTTTAATCGACCATGGGGCTTTCGTTGAGGACTGGTACCTCCAGAGTGGGGCCACCGGGAGGACTCTGTGATTGTCTTCCCTGATTCGTCTGATGACCTGAGGGATCAGAGCGATTGGGGGAAAAACGTAAAGAAGGAGGCTGAGCCAGTCGTGGGCCAGCGCATCTATGTCCTTCGAAAAGAAGATTAGGCAGTGAGAGTTGTCTTCTGAGACAAAGAGGTCGACCTCTGCCCTCCCGAAGATCTCCCAGATTCTGAGAATTGTCTGGGGATGGAGCATCCACTCGTCTGAGGGGACATTGCTCTGAGATAGCATGTTTGCTCCTAAATTCAATTTGCTCTCAGCGATCGCAGCCTGAGCAGGGCCCATTCCAAGAGCTGCTTTGCCAGTGCACAGAGGCGACTGGATGAAAGCCCGCCTTGGTAATTCATGTAGGACACCACTGTCATGCTGTCCGACCGGACCAAGACGTGGCGTCCCCTCAGGATCGAAAACTGCTCCCAGGAAAGATATATGTTGGCTGGGGAGCAGTGAGCTCTTGGCGAAATTGACCCTGAGTCCTAGGCACTCCAAGTTGCAGAGGAGCACGGATCTGTGATGCTCTAGCTCGGTCTGCGACCAGGCCAATATGAGCCAGTCGTCGAGGTAATTCAAGACACGGATTCCCATCTGTCTCAGAGGAGTAAAAAGTGCGAGGAGCTAGGGACAGCACGAAGGGAAGGACTTTATATTGGTAAGTCACTCCCTCAAATGCAAATCTCAAGAATCCTCTGTGATGGTGTGCTATCTGGATGTGAAAGTATGTGTCTTTCAAGTCCAGAGAGAAGAACCAGTCCCCGGAGCAAATCTGCGCGAAGATCTGTTTCAACGTTAACATTCTGAACTTCCGTCTCATGAGGGAGCGGTTCAGGTGTCTGAGGTCTAGGATGGGTCTGAGACCGCCATCCTTCTTGGGGACGAGCAAATATATCGGCTGTAAAAACTTGATTCGCTCTCTGAGGGGGGAACTATTTCAATGGCTCCCTGAATTATCACTTCAGCGCGAAGGACATGAATGTAATTTGGTTTTACCAAAGTGGGAACCACTCCACTGAAGCGCGGGCGTCTTCGGGCAAACTGCAGATAACCTTGATTTATTATCCCCAACACCCAGCTTGACACTCCGGGGATGGCCTGCCAAGTCTTGGCCCGCGTGACAAGGGGTTGGATTAAGTTGGGGCCTGAGCACCGACGAGTGTGGAAGAGAAAATTTGCTCTCTTTTTGAAAATGTATGTTTTTTATGTTGTTCGCCATGACAACGGCATTTGGCGCAGGCGCAACAACAGTGGGCCCAGGGCACAAAACAAACATTTTGTCACCAACACCCGGAACTGAACGGGGTGGTGGGGGAACTAGACAAGGTGGTGGTCCGACGGCAGCAGGACTTTGCCCCCCCTCTTCCTTCCCATTAAATCAGGAAGACTTAGGAGGCATCGGGTCCAGCGTTATCCTAGGCCAGGGTCCCTGACGTCTCAGGAAAGACGGACGCTTAGACGAGCAAGATCGCTGACGTTGCTCCTTAGGGGGCGCTGCCTGGGAGGTAGAGGGAGCAGGCTTGCTCTGCTGCTGAGTCGGCGCAGTCCTGGGGCGACTCGAGGCAGTGGCTGAGCTGGAGCGCTTGGGCAGGAAGTGTCGCATAGCCTGGGACGACTTCTGTGCAGCGGTGAAACGCTCGGTGAATCCCTCTATAGCTGGCCAAAAGAGAGACAGGCGGGAGAGACAGGGGCGTCAAGGAAGGCCACTTTGTCGATCTCTTTGATCTCCATCGGGTTGAGCCAGAGATGGCACTCTAACACAACCAGGCTGGCCATTGATCGCCCGATGGCCTGGGCTGTGGCTTTTGTGGCACGCAGGGCTAAATCCGTGGTGCTGCGGAGGTCACGAAAGGCAGGTGCATCAGTTCCAGACTTGTCCAGTGAACGGAGAAGTTTAGCTTGGAACACCTGGTGAATGGCCATGGTGTGTAGCGCAGAGGCAGCTTGGTCTGCAGAAGAATAAGTTCTGCCAGCCAGAGCAGAGATTGTTCTGCAGGGCTTAGTAGGAAGGGCCCATTTATTCATCCATCCCACGGCCACGGGAGGACAGAGATGAGCGGCCACGGCCTCATCCAGGGGTGGCATTTGTCCGTATCCCTTCTCGTGAGAGCCATCCATGGTGGTGAGAGCTGCAGATGTAATAGAGTGTAGGCGGGCTGAGTATGGGGTGCGCCATGACTTAGTCAGCTCGTCATGCACCTCAGGAAAAAACGGTGCAGAACGCTGGCGAGGGGCCTGGCAGCGTCCCGGCAGGAACCATTCGTCCAGTATGCTGCATGTCTTCAGGGGGAGCCCACTCGAGGTCAAGTTCCTCAACAGCCTTGGAGAGGACGCGGAATAACTCGGTGTCCATTCCTGCCCTCGCATCGATGGGCTCCAGAGACGGCAGGTGGGCGGGGTCTTCGGAATCGCCGGCCCATTCCTCCGTTTCAGAAGCTGCCAATGGCATGCTGTCATCAAATGACTCGTCCTCAGAACCGCCAAACGATACGGGATGCTCTTTAAAAGCGCGCCGGACGGCGGCAGGGGAAGCTCGAGAGCAGCGCTCGATCCGCTGCGTTGCCTCTTCAACTGCGAGGAGAGAGCTTGTTCCAGCAGGCGAGAGGAGGCGAAGGAATTTAGTCTCGAAGTCCAGCGAAGAGAAGTGTCGTCGTCGCTGAAGGAGAAAGATCTGAAATCCTATGGTGAAATGCCCGCTTATATAGCCAGTTGCCTCGCCCATTTTGGCGTGCTGCATTGGCTCGCGCAGCTCCACCGCGCCGTCATTGGTTCAAAAAGTTTTCCAGTTTGAACCAATGGCCATGCAGTTACACTGCGTTGTTGAATAAGGCTTCAGTATCGAGGAAAAGGGAATTTTTCCCCACACGCAGTATGAGTGAAGTATCGAAAGGGAACTATCCTTTATGTCTTTTTCAACATGCATATTTCAATATTTTCTCATCATCAGTTAGTTATCAATCGTATTTCTTACCGTAAACCATTAATTAAACACACATATGACTGATTACAGAGCAGTAACGGAGGAACAAAACACTCACCGGAGCTCCTTGAAATAAAAGTACAAAAAGATGTTTCTTCCCCTGGATTCAACTAGAAAAGAACTTAAAACTCTTTCTTTACACTCTATATTACTCTCTTTTAAAATACTTGCACTCTGAATCAACATTTTTTTATTTTTTTATCTCTGCTCTCTCCCTCGTTTGTACAATGACTCCTTAAGCCCATCACGGAGGATTCAACATAGAACAGGATAGAACAGCAGTCACTACACTTTTTTCCCCCTTCAAATTAAGAGTCTGTTAACCACCCTAATTTCAAGGGGTTACATGTGCTTTTTAGTATGAAAGTGGCCATGAACGGTCTGATTTTGTATATGACATGTTTTGAACTTACATGAAACACAGAAGGTAATTCTGGCCAATTTAAGCAAAGAAGATATATGGTTGCTGTATATAAACCATACAGGTTTTGTTTTTTTGTTTTTTTTTCATATGGGCCTGAAAATGGTTTGATCTCTTTCTGTTTCTCTTATCCATTTGTCCAATCTTTTCCATTTTGGAAAAAAGTCATTCTAGATGAAGCATTCATTGCTGTTGTTCCAATCTATGTAATTCTATCGGTTCCATCCATCCTATGGTGGGTCACAGGATTTTTAGATCATTTAGGCCTGGAGTTCTGGATCTTGCAAGTCCAGAAATGTCTAGGATTTAATTTACTTAATTTAAGCATTGTTGCTTACCTCATATATTGTGGATAAACAAGGCAATTGTCTTACAATTTCTGTTAGAGCACATTAATACAGTATATTACAGACCTAAATGGACAATTTAAAAAGGGTTTTGTTCTTTTGGTAAAAACTTTTTTTTATTTTTATGGTAAAGATGACCTTTGCATGGAATTGCCCAGTATCAGCATTATTATTGTATTATTGTCCTTGCGAACATAAACAATAATATTTCTTTTCTTTTCTTTTCCCTTTCGAAAGGGAACTTCTACTCTGCGTTTGCAAACGCTTATGGGGGAACATCACGTGACTCTGTGTCTGAAAGCCAACTATCCAATAACTCCAATTCCTATTGGCCGGCGACAGCCTATGACGTCATACAGCGCGACCCAGAAGTATAAAAGGGGCGCCTGGGGAAACAGTCATTATCTCATCGTCTTTCGGGACTGTTTGTGTCATTGCCACTGTCGTGAATATACTCTTAGTATCCTGTAAGTACGTCTCCATTATGTCTGAGGGCAAAGAGAAACGTTTCAGGAAGTGTGCGGATCCACGCCCGAGGTTTTTGACTCCGGAAGATTCGCACACCCTATGCGTGCATTGTCTGGGAGAAGAACATGCACGGACGGTGCTTGAGGGCGGTGCTTCTGTGTGAATTGTGAGCGTCTTCCTGTGAGAACGCTCCGTTCCCGCCTGGCTCTCTTCTTGAGGGAGGAGGCGTCAACATCTGCGCCTGGTGGGTCCGGCCCTGCTCGTGCTGATGCAGAGCGGCGGCTGCACTCATGGGGCTCGCAGATGGAGCTTGCTGCCGAGTTTGAGAGAGGTGTCATGGTCTCTCAGCCTCCGGTGGCGATGATATCTTATCTCTGACATCATCGGATCCAGGAGCGAGTGTTCTTCTGGCTGCTAGCCCCCGTGGGCAGGAAGAAGTGGCGTCTTCTTCTTTCTCCAAGCCTCCTGGCCCAGCATATGCCGAGTTACTGGAGGTTGTGGAACGCGCTGCCGGCAGGCTGCAGCTGCCGTGGGGGCGCGTGAGAAAGGAGCCCGTTCGCGGCAGACTTGACGAACGTTTCCTTTCTGACCACAACCCCGTAACTCCAGTGAGCCTTCCATTCCTTCCAGATCTCCACGTTGAGATCAAGAAGGCATGGAAGAACCCATACTCGGCTAGAATTCATCCACATCAGCGAGGGAATTTCGCTGATGTGGAGGGATTGGGCCAGCATGGGTATGTGTTGCTGCCGCCCATTGACGAGACGTTTGCCAACTCTTGGCGAAGGTAATACTACTTTTACCTTCGCCACTCTTCCTTGGCCTTCCGGGGCGTTTTTTAATTACTGTGTATGTTCAGGTTGACACCTTTGAACAGTCAGGCTGATGGCTGGGCCCATGATTTTCTGAAGGCCCGCCTTCTGGCTTGATAGTGAAAGGGTTCTTTGGGCTTCTAGAACCATGGATGTTTCCTTCCCATTTTTTGTGAAGGAGCAGTCTTTGGTCTTTGAGCCACGGGAAGGTAAGACAAGGTCAGATTTAATTTCTTAAATGTGTTGTTCCTGTGTATTTCCTTAACATGTCACAGTAAAATGTAACAGTGAAAATTGAGCATTTAGGGTTTTTTTGGGCAAAACTGGAGTGTTGAGACTGACTGAGCAGGTCACAAAATGGCTGCTGCTTAGTTTTCCCCCTATGTATGAGTAGCCTCTCGGCTATTTTTCAGTATAGTTTGAGTTGGCACTCATTACTTCAGTTTGTATGTCTACGCCGGTCCTAAACGGCCGCCTGACATTTTAGCTTTGAGCTTCACTTTATTTCTCTCATCATGAGAATGGTGCCTGTTGTATATAATAAAGAAAATAGGCCTATAGCTTGGCGGCCAGGCTAGAGCTAGGTGATGTGTGGTATATGAAGTAACCCCATATGTATTTGCTATCCTTTCCTAGTTCTGGCTTCCTCCCGAGGGAGTTGTTTAGGCTGTACGCCCAATTATCCCCTTGCTTGTGTAGGTGCAATTATGAGTTTAACAGCTAGGTTGTAGGCTGTTTTTTGACCCCCTGATGCTGTTTCTCAGGTGGTAGGCCCTTATCTTTGCATGGATAAGTTATGCAGGTGTGTGCTTGGCCCCACTTTCTAGAACTTTCGTGATAAAGGAATAACTTTCTTCTGAGCCACTTGATGGTTTGTATTTATCAAGTTTGAGTTGACGTTGCTAGTTTTTAGCTCCTGTCCTCTGGGGCTTAGATCAGATTTGAGGATCTGTATAGAAAGTTTTTTTCCTTTCAAAAACAGCATGTAGATCAAAGTTTGTTACTTTGAGTTCTAGACTTTTGCCCTACATTGTATGTGAGTTTATGCTAGTTTGCTGTGAAATGGCCTCTATTTTGAGTATTTGGTGACTTGTATTCCCCAGTCAGAGGTTTATTTGTGTCACTGGGTGCATCACCTGTTGGATTGCATACTCAGGGTAGTTAGAGCCACTTTTTTGAGTAAAGTTGGTATCTATTAGCTCCCTTTTTTAGTGATCTTGTTAACAGTTATACTGCATATAACTCGGATTGTAGGCCTTATGATATTCGGCCTCCTTCTAGTTAGCAGTTGTTTTACTATACTGTTTAACTGATCATAATGTGCTCACATATTCTCACAGGTTTACGCTGCCACAGGCCCTGCCACGTGTCTGTTTGAGGTAGTAGGCTTGTAATAGTCTCCCTTAGACCATGTTGGCTTTGTTTGGTTCCCTTTAGTCATAAGTATTTAGGGTACATTGCCTGTTGGAATGTGTAGCTTAGCGCAGGTTGCAGTTAGCTTCCCTTAGCTTTTTGGGTTACAGCTGGTTCCCTGTAGCTTGGTTTCCTTAAAATTCACGAGCTGTAGCCACGTGTTATTGAATTGGCAGGCCCCTTCAGGCCTCCTTTTTAGTTTACGTGATGGCACAATTTTTGTTTTTAACCTGTGAGTAGGCTGATCGTCATCTGATACTGGAATGGAGGCCCCTTAAGGCCTCCTTTTCTAGTCGACTTGTTGGCAGGATGCCTGGGAAACCATGCCACCATCGGCCATGCCCCATCGCTGACGAATAGGCCCTAACAGGCCTGTTCACAATGTTTGGCAGCGTTTTTCATGTATTAATCATAAAACTTCTAATACATGGCCTTTGGGTGGTATGGTTATGGTAGCCACTTGCTGATGCAACGTGTTTACTAAGGCAGGCCTACTTCGGCCTACTTCGGCCTCCGGTGTAATATGTGGAGTTCAGTCATGTACTCCTCTCGCTGTGAGGGTGACAGGGTGCTTTTTACCGAGTATTCCGAGTGGCTAGCCCCTCAGGTTGGTTTGGTAGTGAAACCTTACTGAAGGTTGGTTTAACCTATATCTGCCTCCCTGAGTCTGATTCTAATCTAGTTGAGCTAAGGGCCACCTGGCGCCTAGGGTGGATCTTTTGTGCTCCTAGAAACGGCCACGAGACTTACGCTGTGTGTATTAGAGGTTGCTAGGCCTACGGGCCGCCTGGTTTTAACACACTGGAGTATGTTTGGGTGTATTTCTCTTTGAGAATTATCTGTATACACTTCCGTTGGCCAGAGGCCTAAGTGATAAATTCAACCTCCTTTTGTCTGGTTGTTTATCATCCTTTGGGCCCAAACACTGCCACGAGCTGATGCCACGTGTCTATTGAGGTTATAGGCCCCTCCAGGCCTTCCTTAATACGTGTTGGCGTATGCTGTACTCCTCTTGCTTTAAAGAGTAAAAGGTGTTTTTACTGAGTACACTGCTCGTTGGATTGTGTTAGGTGGATTGTCATGCGGGCACTTTGCAGCCTCTTAGGCTGCCATTGAAGTCGTCTGTCTCCCCCAGAAAGACAAGACAGGTGTTTGGGGTGGCCCCTAAAATCGGGCCACTTTCTGTATAGACTTCTGTTTTTCACATAACTACTATCATGCTGTAGGCCCCTCCTCGGCCTCCATCAGCATGTGCCCATTGCATGGTCTACCTGTTAGGTGAGCTTCATACTTCCCTTTTAGGGTTATGTTTGTAATAGTGCTTAACTCCCTAAGCTGATCATGGTGGTAGGCCTTAATCAGGCCTCCTCCTAAGATCCAGCCTCAGGCTGGTTTGTGCTCCCCTGGATCAGGGTTCTGTAGCGCACGGCCTCCTCAGTGCATTAATTAAGCACTGAGTAGATCCTAGGATGAGTGGATTGTACTCCTCTCAGTACGAGGGTTCATAGCACTTAGCTGAGTTCTGCTCTCCGGGATGCCCGTCTCTAGGCATGGGTTTGAGTTTGTTTCTGCCTCTTTGCAGTCACTCTTACTTACTATCTTCTATGAAGAATGCGTTTTAAGAGGCTCTGTATTCAGACAGGATTGGCCAAGACTAAGTTTGTCTAGTGACAGACCAGGTCGGCCTCCCTGGTGGCATCGGGGGTGACTTCGTTCCCCTCTAGTGACTGGCCGAGGTTCCCTTCGGTTCCTTGGCAACATTCCCTTAAAGGGACCGCTTTTTCTTCAGAAAAGCTGGTTCCAGACGCCTTAGCAGCTCCGGTAGGACCTCTGAGGAGGGCCTTCTTGGAGTGCAGCTAGGGCTGTTGGCCGAAGGGAATGCTGTCACTCACAGCCTGGTGTGACCCGAGGGGGAGTTGCCAAGCAGTTTTCTAACTGCCCTGGAGCCTTTGTCTCAGCCATTTTTCTTGGCAGGCATTCTCCTCAAGCATGGCGGCGTGGGTATATCGTTCCCCATAAGTGTTTGCAAACGCAGAGTAGAAGTTCCCTTTCGAAAGGGAACATCTCAGGTTACGTATGTAACCAGGGTTCCCTGAAAACAGGGAACGAGACTCTGCGTTTCCTTGCCATGCATCGGGCTGCCTGCTGAACAGTCCCTCAAGACAATGGATAATGACTGTTTCCCCAGGCGCCCCTTTTATACTTCCGGGTCGTGCTGTATGACGTCATAGGCTGTCGCCGGCCAATAGGAATTGGAGTTATTAGATAGTTGGCTTTCAGACACCGAGTCACGTGACGTTCCCCCATAAGCGTTTGCAAACGCAGAGTCTCGTTCCCTGTTCTCAGGGAACCCTGGTTACATACGTAACCTGAGACGTTCTCATTAATAGAAAATATTTATAGAAAATTTCTATTGAAATCTGTTTTAACTTTTTCTCTTTCTCTTTCCCTTACTCAGTTCTCATCACTAGCCTCCCTGTCTACACACTGAGACCAACACGTAGTCATCACACTTAACTACTGGTGTACAATCACTGAAACAACACTTAGCTGTTCCACCACATATAGGCTTACACCCCACACAGATCTGTGTCAGTCTCTTCTCCCCAGCATGCCAACATTTCGCAGACGGCAAACCCCACTGCCCAAGATGTGGACACCTGGCTCAGCGGCATTACAGACTGCCTCATGCCAAAGACAACCGAACTGTTATTATTTTTAATAATAATCATAATTTTCAAAAAATGCTGAGTGCTTGTTGCTGCTGTTATCAATGGTGGAACGTTCTGTTTTGGCTGGTGTAGATTATATTGATGATTACTTGTGATCTTTCCTGTGGCTTTCCACAGGAGATGACGACGGATGTCTGGGGGAATAGGGGGTGGAATGCTGGAATGAAGGGGAATTGTATAAAAAAATAAAGAGGAGACCTACACAAGGAGTTCTACACAAGGTGTCAGTGAACTTGTCTACACGCATCTACCTGGTGTCAGAAGTTAGTCTATAGTGACGATGACACAAGGACTTTGTGATTGACCCCCTCGTCTTTGATGAGAATATTGCGGACAACTGGATGAAGGTTAAGCGCGAATGACGCATATACAGCAACGCTGTTCCATCAGCAGCAACCGAAAAAGTGAGAGCAAACACGTTTCTCAACCTCGCTGGTCCCGATGCCCAAGATAATTATGATACGTTCACTTTCGAGGAGGGGAAAGATCCGGAGGATTTAGAAGTACTGGTAAAGAAATTTGAAGAAATTTGCCTGCTTGTAAAGAATGTAATTATGGACAGACATGCATTTAACACAACGAACCAGAAGCTACATGAAAAAATCTAGTTCTACATTGCCACGTTAAAAACACTAGCCAGAAAATGCGAATTTGGCATGTTGCATGAAGAACTGATAAGAGATTGATTAGTATGTGGCATTCGCAATGACAATATCCGCACACAGCTGCTAAAAGAAAAAAAATCTAACTTTAAACTCAGCTATCGAAATATGCATGCAACATGAGCAGTCAGAAAAAGGAAACAAATAAATAAAAAAAAAAGCAGGTACCAAAGAACTAAAGAAGGAAAGCGAGGTTTGTGCCATGCAATATTCTAAATGTTCGAACTGTGGTGGCCAGCTTTCATCTGTCTGCAGCAGCTGTCCAGCCTTCAACAAGCACTGCAATGCATGTGGAAAATGGAACCACTTCTCTAAATGGTGCAGATCAAGCAAAACTTGCACCTACAACAGACCAGGACAAGGTCCATCTCAGTCAAACAGAGCACCCCACACCATACACAGAGGAGGACAGACACAAAGAATAAGTGAACTTGATGCACAGATTGCATATGAACCAGCAGACCTATTTTACTGTGAAAGTTTAGAGGTGCCAGCTGGTTAGGGGAGAGATATTTACCATCCTGTTCACTTCCAACACAGGGAAGCAACTCAAGGTGAAGATTGACACTGGAGCCTGGTGCAATGTACTGTCCAGAGGCGTTCTCCAGCACATCGACCCAGGTGTTCATGTTTCCCACAGCCATGTAGTCAACCTTGTGGCCTATGGCGGTCAGATCATAAGAACTTTAGGTGTCACCAATGTAAACTTCACAGGCGGGACACTACAGTTCCATGTTGTTGACAATGACGTAAAACCTCTATTGAGTCTCAGAGACAGCGTCAAACTAGGCTTTGTGCATCTTGGACCAAATGTACGGGCTCTCCAACAGGGTCCCCCTAAGCTTACAGAGTATAAAGATCTCTTTGACTCCAGCACCATAGGCAAACTGCCTGTAGTGTACAAACCCAATTCAAAAAGTTTGGGACACTGTACAAATTGTGAATAAAAAAGGAATGCAATGATGTGGAAGTTTCAAATTTCAACATTTTATTCAGAATACAACATAGATGACATATCAAATGTTTAAACTGAGAAAATGTATCATTTTAAGGGAAAAATAAGTTGATTTTAAATTTCATGGCATCAACACATCTCAAAAAAGTTGGGACAAGGCCATGTTTACCACTGTGTGGCATCCCCTCTTCTTTTTATAACAGCCTGCAAACGTCTGGGGACTGAGGAGACAAGTTGCTCAAGTTTAATAATAGGAATGTTGTCCCATTCTTGTCTAATACAGGCTTCTAGTTGCTCAACTGTCTTAGGTCTTCTTTGTCCCATCTTCCTCTTTATAATGCGCCAAATGTTTTCTATGGGTGAAAGATCTGGACTGCAGGCTGGCCATTTCAGTACCCGGATCCTTCTTCTACGCAGAAGGATGTATATGTATATGGAACAGATGTATATACGGCACTGCTCAATCTAAGTTACATACCAATAGATGGGCTGCCCTCACAAGCCCAGCGCCTGCTTTCTCTGCGAACTAAGACCCTTATTCCCATGACCAAAGCCATGTATGTGCCAAAGGTAGAAACACAGGTCCAGGCAGCTCTAACACGGACCAGACAGAGAGGAAAGACGCAGTATGACAGGTCAGCCAGACCCTTGTCCTCATTGCAAGCAGGGCAGACAGTGAGAATACAGATGAACAGGGGATATGACAGATTGGCGACAGTAATAGGGAAGAGCACCACGGCCAAACGGCTACCAGGTCGAAGATGCTACATATGTGAGAAACACGGCGCCACCTCCTATATACTTTTGAAAACCTTTTCTTTGATAAATCAATTTCAATTTTATATTTATGTTAAATATATCCAGATATAACCATCATTAAGAAAGAGGGATATAGATTATATTGATGATGGGTTGTGATCTTCCCTGTGGCTGTCCACAGTACTCCTCTCGCTGTGAGGGTGACAGGGTGCTTTTTACCGAGTATTCCGAGTGGCTAGCCCCTCAGGTTGGTTTGGTAGTGAAACCTTACTGAAGGTTGGTTTAACCTATATCTGCCTCCCTGAGTCTGATTCTAATCTAGTTGAGCTAAGGGCCACCTGGCGCCTAGGGTGGATCTTTTGTGCTCCTAGAAACGGCCACGAGACTTACGCTGTGTGTATTAGAGGTTGCTAGGCCTACGGGCCGCCTGGTTTTAACACACTGGAGTATGTTTGGGTGTATTTCTCTTTGAGAATTATCTGTATACACTTCCGTTGGCCAGAGGCCTAAGTGATAAATTCAACCTCCTTTTGTCTGGTTGTTTATCATCCTTTGGGCCCAAACACTGCCACGAGCTGATGCCACGTGTCTATTGAGGTTATAGGCCCCTCCAGGCCTTCCTTAATACGTGTTGGCGTATGCTGTACTCCTCTTGCTTTAAAGAGTAAAAGGTGTTTTTACTGAGTACACTGCTCGTTGGATTGTGTTAGGTGGATTGTCATGCGGGCACTTTGCAGCCTCTTAGGCTGCCATTGAAGTCGTCTGTCTCCCCCAGAAAGACAAGACAGGTGTTTGGGGTGGCCCCTAAAATCGGGCCACTTTCTGTATAGACTTCTGTTTTTCACATAACTACTATCATGCTGTAGGCCCCTCCTCGGCCTCCATCAGCATGTGCCCATTGCATGGTCTACCTGTTAGGTGAGCTTCATACTTCCCTTTTAGGGTTATGTTTGTAATAGTGCTTAACTCCCTAAGCTGATCATGGTGGTAGGCCTTAATCAGGCCTCCTCCTAAGATCCAGCCTCAGGCTGGTTTGTGCTCCCCTGGATCAGGGTTCTGTAGCGCACGGCCTCCTCAGTGCATTAATTAAGCACTGAGTAGATCCTAGGATGAGTGGATTGTACTCCTCTCAGTACGAGGGTTCATAGCACTTAGCTGAGTTCTGCTCTCCGGGATGCCCGTCTCTAGGCATGGGTTTGAGTTTGTTTCTGCCTCTTTGCAGTCACTCTTACTTACTATCTTCTATGAAGAATGCGTTTTAAGAGGCTCTGTATTCAGACAGGATTGGCCAAGACTAAGTTTGTCTAGTGACAGACCAGGTCGGCCTCCCTGGTGGCATCGGGGGTGACTTCGTTCCCCTCTAGTGACTGGCCGAGGTTCCCTTCGGTTCCTTGGCAACATTCCCTTAAAGGGACCGCTTTTTCTTCAGAAAAGCTGGTTCCAGACGCCTTAGCAGCTCCGGTAGGACCTCTGAGGAGGGCCTTCTTGGAGTGCAGCTAGGGCTGTTGGCCGAAGGGAATGCTGTCACTCACAGCCTGGTGTGACCCGAGGGGGAGTTGCCAAGCAGTTTTCTAACTGCCCTGGAGCCTTTGTCTCAGCCATTTTTCTTGGCAGGCATTCTCCTCAAGCATGGCGGCGTGGGTATATCGTTCCCCATAAGTGTTTGCAAACGCAGAGTAGAAGTTCCCTTTCGAAAGGGAACATCTCAGGTTACGTATGTAACCAGGGTTCCCTGAAAACAGGGAACGAGACTCTGCGTTTCCTTGCCATGCATCGGGCTGCCTGCTGAACAGTCCCTCAAGACAATGGATAATGACTGTTTCCCCAGGCGCCCCTTTTATACTTCCGGGTCGTGCTGTATGACGTCATAGGCTGTCGCCGGCCAATAGGAATTGGAGTTATTAGATAGTTGGCTTTCAGACACCGAGTCACGTGACGTTCCCCCATAAGCGTTTGCAAACGCAGAGTCTCGTTCCCTGTTCTCAGGGAACCCTGGTTACATACGTAACCTGAGACGTTCTCATTAATAGAAAATATTTATAGAAAATTTCTATTGAAATCTGTTTTAACTTTTTCTCTTTCTCTTTCCCTTACTCAGTTCTCATCACTAGCCTCCCTGTCTACACACTGAGACCAACACGTAGTCATCACACTTAACTACTGGTGTACAATCACTGAAACAACACTTAGCTGTTCCACCACATATAGGCTTACACCCCACACAGATCTGTGTCAGTCTCTTCTCCCCAGCATGCCAACATTTCGCAGACGGCAAACCCCACTGCCCAAGATGTGGACACCTGGCTCAGCGGCATTACAGACTGCCTCATGCCAAAGACAACCGAACTGTTATTATTTTTAATAATAATCATAATTTTCAAAAAATGCTGAGTGCTTGTTGCTGCTGTTATCAATGGTGGAACGTTCTGTTTTGGCTGGTGTAGATTATATTGATGATTACTTGTGATCTTTCCTGTGGCTTTCCACAGGAGATGACGACGGATGTCTGGGGGAATAGGGGGTGGAATGCTGGAATGAAGGGGAATTGTATAAAAAAATAAAGAGGAGACCTACACAAGGAGTTCTACACAAGGTGTCAGTGAACTTGTCTACACGCATCTACCTGGTGTCAGAAGTTAGTCTATAGTGACGATGACACAAGGACTTTGTGATTGACCCCCTCGTCTTTGATGAGAATATTGCGGACAACTGGATGAAGGTTAAGCGCGAATGACGCATATACAGCAACGCTGTTCCATCAGCAGCAACCGAAAAAGTGAGAGCAAACACGTTTCTCAACCTCGCTGGTCCCGATGCCCAAGATAATTATGATACGTTCACTTTCGAGGAGGGGAAAGATCCGGAGGATTTAGAAGTACTGGTAAAGAAATTTGAAGAAATTTGCCTGCTTGTAAAGAATGTAATTATGGACAGACATGCATTTAACACAACGAACCAGAAGCTACATGAAAAAATCTAGTTCTACATTGCCACGTTAAAAACACTAGCCAGAAAATGCGAATTTGGCATGTTGCATGAAGAACTGATAAGAGATTGATTAGTATGTGGCATTCGCAATGACAATATCCGCACACAGCTGCTAAAAGAAAAAAAATCTAACTTTAAACTCAGCTATCGAAATATGCATGCAACATGAGCAGTCAGAAAAAGGAAACAAATAAATAAAAAAAAAAGCAGGTACCAAAGAACTAAAGAAGGAAAGCGAGGTTTGTGCCATGCAATATTCTAAATGTTCGAACTGTGGTGGCCAGCTTTCATCTGTCTGCAGCAGCTGTCCAGCCTTCAACAAGCACTGCAATGCATGTGGAAAATGGAACCACTTCTCTAAATGGTGCAGATCAAGCAAAACTTGCACCTACAACAGACCAGGACAAGGTCCATCTCAGTCAAACAGAGCACCCCACACCATACACAGAGGAGGACAGACACAAAGAATAAGTGAACTTGATGCACAGATTGCATATGAACCAGCAGACCTATTTTACTGTGAAAGTTTAGAGGTGCCAGCTGGTTAGGGGAGAGATATTTACCATCCTGTTCACTTCCAACACAGGGAAGCAACTCAAGGTGAAGATTGACACTGGAGCCTGGTGCAATGTACTGTCCAGAGGCGTTCTCCAGCACATCGACCCAGGTGTTCATGTTTCCCACAGCCATGTAGTCAACCTTGTGGCCTATGGCGGTCAGATCATAAGAACTTTAGGTGTCACCAATGTAAACTTCACAGGCGGGACACTACAGTTCCATGTTGTTGACAATGACGTAAAACCTCTATTGAGTCTCAGAGACAGCGTCAAACTAGGCTTTGTGCATCTTGGACCAAATGTACGGGCTCTCCAACAGGGTCCCCCTAAGCTTACAGAGTATAAAGATCTCTTTGACTCCAGCACCATAGGCAAACTGCCTGTAGTGTACAAACCCAATTCAAAAAGTTTGGGACACTGTACAAATTGTGAATAAAAAAGGAATGCAATGATGTGGAAGTTTCAAATTTCAACATTTTATTCAGAATACAACATAGATGACATATCAAATGTTTAAACTGAGAAAATGTATCATTTTAAGGGAAAAATAAGTTGATTTTAAATTTCATGGCATCAACACATCTCAAAAAAGTTGGGACAAGGCCATGTTTACCACTGTGTGGCATCCCCTCTTCTTTTTATAACAGCCTGCAAACGTCTGGGGACTGAGGAGACAAGTTGCTCAAGTTTAATAATAGGAATGTTGTCCCATTCTTGTCTAATACAGGCTTCTAGTTGCTCAACTGTCTTAGGTCTTCTTTGTCCCATCTTCCTCTTTATAATGCGCCAAATGTTTTCTATGGGTGAAAGATCTGGACTGCAGGCTGGCCATTTCAGTACCCGGATCCTTCTTCTACGCAGAAGGATGTATATGTATATGGAACAGATGTATATACGGCACTGCTCAATCTAAGTTACATACCAATAGATGGGCTGCCCTCACAAGCCCAGCGCCTGCTTTCTCTGCGAACTAAGACCCTTATTCCCATGACCAAAGCCATGTATGTGCCAAAGGTAGAAACACAGGTCCAGGCAGCTCTAACACGGACCAGACAGAGAGGAAAGACGCAGTATGACAGGTCAGCCAGACCCTTGTCCTCATTGCAAGCAGGGCAGACAGTGAGAATACAGATGAACAGGGGATATGACAGATTGGCGACAGTAATAGGGAAGAGCACCACGGCCAAACGGCTACCAGGTCGAAGATGCTACATATGTGAGAAACACGGCGCCACCTCCTATATACTTTTGAAAACCTTTTCTTTGATAAATCAATTTCAATTTTATATTTATGTTAAATATATCCAGATATAACCATCATTAAGAAAGAGGGATATAGATTATATTGATGATGGGTTGTGATCTTCCCTGTGGCTGTCCACAGGATATGATGTAGAAGGTCTGGGGGAATAGGGGAGTAGAACGCTGGTGTCATGATCACTAGCTGGAGTGCCCTGCTTAGCCACCAGAGGGCACTCCATCCTGGACTATTGCCTTTTCTTATTGGACATTTCCCATGATCTCTTGTCTTGGACTCATTATTCCCACTGTACTCAGCTGTTATCACTCATGTCATTAATGTCTGTCTACTTACAGGTCTGAGCACTTTGTTGTTTTGTTTTCTTGTTTTGTGTGTACTGTTCATGGATTTTGACTCTTGCCTGGATGTATGACAATGACTTTGGATATCCTTAAATAAAGCTGCGATTGGATCTTAATCTGCAAGTCTCAGCACTACGTGATCGTGAGTCCGCTCCAGCCCGTGATTCCACTCCAGTGTCCACTCTAACCAAATCTGCTTCTGTCCAAGACTCTACTTCAGACCCCACTCTAGCCAATGAGTCCGCTCCAGCCCGTGAGTCCGCACCAGAGCCCGCTCCAGCCCGTGAGTCCGCTCCAGAGCCCACTCCAGCCCTTGAGTCTGCTCCAGAACCCTCAGTTGAGATGACTGCCACACCTGAGCCCTCAGCCGAGATGGCTGCCACGCCTGAGCTTTTAGAAATTGCAGCGCTGGCCGTTGGTGTGTGTACAGCCATTTGGTGTGTGTAGGCTGCGCACACATCAGCTCCAGTCCATGAGCCCGCTCTAGAGCTCGCTCCAGTCCATGAGTTCATTCCAGAAATCGCTTCAGTCGGTGAGTCCACTCCTCAATCCTCAGCCGAGATGGCTGCCACACCTGAGCCCTCAGCCGAGATGGCTGCCGCGCCTGAGCTCTGAGCCAAGATGGCTGTCACGTCTGAGCCTTCAGCCCATGAGCCCGCTTCAGAGCCTGTTCTAGTCTCTGAGTTCCCTATTTGTCTGGATACGACCAAGGAGGTCTTCCCTGAGTCCCTGATTTGCCTTGATAATACCAAGGAGATTGTTCCCGAGTGCTCTGTTGGCCCTGATGTGACCACAGAAGTGGTTCCTGAGTTTCCTGTTTGCCTCGAAACGACCGCAGAGGTCGTTGCTGAACTGTGTACCTGCCTTGACACAACCTTAGAGGTTCCTGAGTTGCCTCTGGGCAATGCCTTGGAGTCAAGTCAAATCAAGTCACCTTTATTTATATAGCGCTTTTTACAATGCAGATTGTGTCAAAGCAGCTTTACAGTGATAACTGGTATATAATTTTGGCTGCACAGCAGCTCTTAAAGAAAAATGGTGTCAATGCAAAGCACTGTTGAATATCAAATGTCAAGTGTCCCCAACTAAGCAAGCCAAAGGTGACAGCGGCAAGGAACCCAAACTCCAACAGGTGACATCAGGTGGCAAACAAGTGGCAAATAGGTGTTAAAAAGGAGTAAAAAAAAACCTTGGGAGAAACCAGGCTTAGTCAGGGGGCCAGTTCTCCTCTGTGAACAGTGCTTTGTTACGATTCAGGTAGCTAACATAAGTCCGATGGGATCGCAACATTCAAGGTATTTATTCCAGTTCCATCCAGTTGAGGATCGTATTCATCACAGTGGTACAGACGGTTTGTTGAGGAACTGTGCCACTGGCTGTTGTGTCGATGAGGCCTTCACAATGGATAATCTAGTTGACTCAATCTCTGTTGATACTTCAGGGCTGTGTTGTGGTCGTGTCAAGGCGCAGGTCCTCAATCTCACCTGGATACGGCCCGGATCCGGTTGACTACGGTAAACCTCGGGATAAACAGAAAGACTAATATTAGCGTAGACTCTTCTTCTGATGTAACGAGTACATCTGGTGTTATAGGAAGTGTTCCAGGTTCCGGCTGACCGAATTTATGCAGCCTATTAATCCTTTAACGGATTTGAAAATATAAATTGATAATGTGTTATGTGTATGCCAGGTTAAAGAGATGCATTTTTAGTCTAGATTTAAACTGACAGACTGTGTCTGCTTTTCCTGAACAATGCCAGGAAGATTGTTCCAGAGTTTAGGTGACAAATAGGAGAAGGATCTACCACCTGCAGTTGATTTTGATATTCTAGGTATTATCAGCTGGCCTGAATTCTGAGGTCGCTAAGACACTAAGATCCAGTAACACTAATAGAGAGATACAACCACGATCTGATGATAAGAGCAAATGTATTAGTAACTCTAATGAGAGCAGTCTCAGTACTATGGTACGGTCTAAATCCTGACTGGAAATCCTCACAGATAGTATTTCTTTCTAAAAAGGAACATAGTTGTGATGATACTGCCTTTTCTAGTATTTTTGACAGAAAAGTGAGATTTGAGATCGGCCTGTAATTGACTAATTCTCTAGGATGAAGTTGTGGTTTTTTAATAAGAGGTTTAATAATAGCCAGCTTAAAAGTTTTTGGTACGTATCCTAGTGATAAAGACGAATTAACGACATTAAGAAGAGGATCTATGAACCTCTGGAAGCATCACTTTAAATAGCTTAGTCGGTATAGGATCTAACATACATGTTGTTGATTTTGATGATTTAACAAGTTTAGACAAATCTTCCTCTCTCTTTTTTTTTTTTTTTTTTTTGCCTTGGAGGGCGTTCCTGAGATCCCTGCCTGTCTAGTTGCGGCCCTAGTGGTCACCTCTAACTTTTCTGTGTTTAATTACTGTTGTTTTATTCAACAGTGCTTTGCATCTGCCTGCATTGACACCATTTTCTTTAAGAGCTGCTGTGCAGCCAAAATTATATACCAGTTATCACTGTAAAGCTGCTTTGACACAATCTGCATTGTAAAAAGCGCTATATAAATAAAGGTGACCCACCATCCCTCTCCCTGATTCTGCCTCCAGTCCACTTCCCTCTTAAAATAGTTTCTTTTGTATTTTGCCATGTTTGAGTGTCTGGTAGCCGCTCTGTAGAGAGGGGGTAATGTCATGATCACTAGATAGAGTGCCCTGCCTAGCCACCAGAGGGCACTCCATCCTGGACTATTGCCTTTCCTTATTGGACTTTGTTTCCCATGATCTCTTATCTTGGACTCATTATTCCCATTATACTTAGCTGTTATCACTCATGTCATTAGTGTCTGTCTACTTATACCTGGTTGTTTCAGTCATTTGTCATTGAGGTTTAATTTATTGTCATCTGCAAGTCTGAGCACTTTGTTGTTTTGTTTTCTTGTTTTATGTGGACTGTACATGGATTTTGACTCTTGCCTGGATGTATGACAATGACTTTGGATATCCTGCGATTGGATCTTAATCTGCAAGTCTTAGCGCACCATGACAGCTGGAATGAGGAGGAATGGTATAAAAAAATAAAGAGGAGACCTGAGTTGCAGACAAGGTGTCAGTGTCTTCACACAGCTTGTGCGTCAATCTATCGCTTAATGCTGTTACGGAGGGTCTATTTTTTTCTGGTGAACAAAATGCACACAAACGTGTCCCTGCTTTTGATATACAATCATGGAAGAACATATATAGTTTTTTTTCTCCTCATTAAAATCAAATGAGGATTGAGCATTCCTTGACTAATTTCACCAACCACAGGAAGATCGATTTGTTGTGTCTGTCTGCTCTTCAACTTTCAACCAATTAGCGCTAAGCACCGCCCACTCTCTGCTGATTGGCTTTTATGAAATGTCCTCTATTAATATGAAAAGAATCTTTGGGAAAATCGTGCTTTGGAAATGCATTATTCGTCAAATAGGTACCATTCGTAAATTCAGCATATTATAAAAACGGCTTTTTGAAAAAGCACATTTAATTATGAAAAAAAGAGAGAAGATATTTAAACAATAGTAGTGTGTGAAAGAGGATATTATGAAACATTAAACAATAAATGTTTTTTTAAATGAAATTTTACAAAAAAACATTTATTTATTGATTTATTTAGTTATCGAATAATTATTGAATAAACTGATACAATTAATTGTTGTTTTATTAAATTCATTATTTATTTATTTATTTCATTTTGAGTAATTTGGTCCTCCATACAATGGTTTGCGGAATATTATTATTATTTTTGAGTTTAAATTCTTTTTCCCTTTCTTTTTTTTAATGGGTTTAATTAAATTGTCCAATGTAAAAGGACCGTAGGTGGCGGTATAAACCAACAGTATGTTATACTTCATACAAACTACTGAAGAAGAAGATCGTCAAATGACTCGGTGGTGTGGCAAAGAAGAGCACGGTAAATATCTGTACTGTATAAACGCCGTTACATTTTTTTTTTTATATATTCAGATACTTTACAGATCATTTTCCAGTGCTTCCTAAACCCGTCCTGTGAACCCCCCACCGCTGCACATTTTGTACGTCTCCCTCATCTAACACATATGATTCCACTCACCAGCGTATTAGTGAAGATTGCAAGACTTGAATCGAGTGTCCAATGAGGGAGACATGCAAAATGTACAGTGGTGGGGGTGCCCAGGACAGGTTTGAGAATCACCTGACTAAAGGACATACTCAATATGAACACTTTCTTAATATTACTGAGCAACTGTTATATAGGTCGATTTCTAGTAGTTGTCTTTAATTCAAATTGATTGCATCGTAATTAACAACACATTACAGCTGTGTACGAGAAAAAAGATACTAAAGACAAGTGATTACATAATATACTACATAAAATAACTAATTACAGATCCCAATGATAAGCTTTCAGTTTAAAATAATTTATTATGATGATGATATTATGCATTATTATACAATGATAAAGCGTATGCTAAATGATTAAAATAAATGAAACATGATGTGTTTTAGATTTCAGGTACATTATGGACTCATCTCTGCTTTCTGTTGCTGAGCAGCTTCTGAAAGACCTTCAGAGAACTTACTCTGAGACAAACCAGAGTAAGTTTTAAACTCACAGGCTTACAGCCAAGTCACCTGAATGAAGCCATTGACTGATGAAACATATTCCCCCGGTTTCATAGACAATGTTTAAGTCTAGTCCTAGACTAAAATGCATGTTATAGCTGTTTTAACCGGAAGCAGTTTGCATTGACATATCTTTAAATATGTCAGCGCCATTGTTTTGTCTCAAGATGGACACCAGTAATGTTTTTTTTTCTAGTGAACATTTATAAAAGCTACTGGAATGCCCTAATTGAACTAAGGCCTAATCCTGACTTAGGCTAAGTCCTGTCTGTGAAACCGGGCCAATAAGTAACAAAGAAATATAGTTCACTAGACAACTACTACACATACTACTACACATTGAGCTGATCACAGTCTTCACTGACACACACACACAGTGTACAGTGGGGTCCAGAAGTCTCTAATCACAAGTGTGCATATATTATGATTTTTTTTCTAATATAATTTATTTTCTTTACAAATGATATCAAAATAATTTGTTACAAGTTGAGAGGAAATTTTCAGTTCATAATTACAAATATGAATTTTTGTAGTATTTGGATAGTAGGTTTAGTATTTATGATAATCATGTGCTTAGCATGATTTGAGATAGTTCCAAAGAGCATCTATGCTTTGTTTTGAATTTTTCAAAATCATTACAATTTCAGTTTTTTTTTTTTTTTTCTAGCATAAAGATTTTCAGTGTGGTCTGACATAAACAGTTTTAAAAATAAAAAGCTAAGGCCTAATAAAAATTAATCAAGTGAACGATGAAGTCAGTGAACTTTCACAATTAATATTTTGATTCTTTAGTATAGAAAACAAGACTCTAGCAATAGCTGCAATTTCTAGCAATTTCTAATACTGACACAGGATGGCGCAGTAATACCAGGTCTATCAGACAACAGTATGTCTTTTTAAAACACCACTGCTGCAGTTCACAATTGTTTAAACAACATGACAACATGTACTGTGGGGTTGTTTTGAAGTTTCTAATGTCATTGTGTTTTTTTAAAGTTTGTTTTGGTGAAATCCTTGTGTGTTTAGACAAGACCTAATGCAGAACATCTGGATAAGAGTAATGACATTATTCTGCTGGAATTTTGATGTCAAGCAATGCCAGAGAGAAATATCAAGGGAGAATGATTAGAGGAGTAATGATCGCTGTAGTGTGTTTGAAATTGAGATGTCGTTTCAATGTGTACTTGTTTGGGTCTTTCTCCAGAGAACCATAGTGACCAAAATAAACAACCAAAATAGGCTGTTTTGCATTACTGATAATTGGTTATTACTATGTTTATCATGTACTTAACTATTAAGTAGTTATTTTTTTCCAGACGTTGTATTTTATGTACCATGCACTGGCGGTCGAAGGTTTAAAATGTAATTTGTGATGGCAAAACTGAATTTTTAGCAGCCAAAACAGCCAGTCTTCCTTGTCGCATGATTTTTCAGAAATCATTGTAATATGCTGGTTTGGTGCTCAAAAAACATTTCTTATTATCAATGTTGAAAACAGTTTTTGCTACTTAATTTTGTGGAAACCATTTTTGTTGAATTTCTGTTTTTTACCCCAAACATTTGAATGATAGTGTATCACGATTTCTTAATGTTAAGTAGCACTACTGTTTTCAACATTGATAATGATAACAAATGTTTCTTAACCAAGTCCACAAATTAAAATGATTTCTGAGGAACACTGCTGGAGAAATGGCGGCTGGAAATTCAGTTTTGCCATACAAGGAATAAATTACATTTTAAAATATAAAAAATACAAAACAATTGTTTTAAGTTGTATTAATATTTCACAATATTACATTTTTCATTGTATTTTTGTTCAAATAAATGTAGCCTTAATGAGCATAAGAGACTTCTTTCAAAAACATTGAACAGTCTTTAATCCAAACTTTTGACAGCCAGTCTATGTTGCTTTTGTGCTATATAAACACACTTGTTGCTTTTACATTTTTCATATTTATAAAACTGTAAGCAATATTATCTCTTTTCTTTTTTCTTTTTCTCTTTCATATAGTACCAGATGACCTACTAATAGCGTAAGTATTTACCTGTCTTCTTCTTAACTTACATATACAATATTTTGAGGTTTGGCCTTAAACTACAGACTGGTAAATATTTTGAATGCTCTTGACCTGAGGTTGAGGAAGGTCAATTATTGCCAATGTCTGTTATTCCCACTGAACACTGTGCAGAAACCAGCTCTTAACTCTTAACTGCCAGATACACTCAGCACAGGTTTTTTCAAACACACACGCATGTCTTTACAGCGCTCTCTTTCCAGACATCATTGTCTGAATAAATCATGACTTTAAAAGAGTCCTCAAACCCACAATGACAGTCATCAGGCCACCATAGAGAGAAGCACTAAGCCATAGTAATTACTCTTCTGTGGGAATCACATTCCTCCGTAAATGGATGTTCACATCACAGGTCAGGACTTTTTGCTTTATTAGGCAATTTATTGTGGTTTCCATGTCATCATCACGTCATGTTCGCTTGCGTCTGCTTCCCTCCGATTAGAATGTGGTTGAATGAATTTCAGATGATGCAATTTCATAATACCTCAGAATAAGGTGTTATTATATGCTTGATTTTAGAACCAGATTGGCTCAAATGTGAAAAAGAGAGAGAATCTTTTATTCAATTCTCTCTCTCTCTCTCTCTCTTTTTTTTTTGGAAGACAGGAAACATGCTTTGGGTTAAAAGTGAGAGCTGAGGTTTTTTGCTCCAGCTTCCTGTGTTCTTTTCTCATCCTGCATAGTTTCCTGTAGGTAGAGAGATGAATTCTCAAGTTAACTCTTAAGGTGTTTTCACACCTGGCTCGTTTGGAATTTGGAGCATTAAAAATTAAAAAAAATTTTTTTTTATTTATTATTATTATTTTTTTTTAACGATTTTAAAATCTTTTTTTTAATTTTTTTTTATTCCAGAATCTATATTAATTCAAATTAAATTGCTTTATTTTAGTCCTTGCTTATAGACAAGGTGGACAAAGTTACCCACTTTTGTTCCAACATCAAAATCTACAAATAGATTTAAACTGTTCCCAAAACGGTTCTGGTGGGATGTGTGGGATAAGCGCTGTATCCTTTAATAGCGATGTCTCACTTCATGAATATTATATAGTAATGAATGGACTGAAAAGCTCTCACGCTACTCGTATAGGCAATGCTTTCCGTCAGATATCAATGCTGAGAGAGAAAGTATAAGACAGTAGAGCTGCACAGTTAATCTTTAAAAGATTATCTCGAATCAAACACCCACACAATCTTATTCCTAAATGACAACAATTCGTCTATTAAACCTTTGACAAAATCCTAGCGCAACATTGTGTTGGTGCTGCCGCTGATCCAGAGAGAGCAGTCATTATTTATTTAAGTACTGGGATAAAAGTTTATAGTTCAAATATAATCACTGATATCTACTATTTATCACCTTTTGAAAATGGCGCTTCAAATAACAACTGTATCGTTAACATTGTTTTGCCACTAAGTGGCGACAGATGGCTGTTAAAAATGTGTTTGTCATTGAATCATTTATTTAAGAGAATGTACTACTGTAATGTATGATGCTTCTGAAATAATATTCAGAAATAAGTGAAGAATTGTTTTTGTAAATATGACTCATAATACATTGTACAGTCTGTATAAGTGTTTGATTCAACTTTCCCCCATGGTTTATTGTTAAAAAAACCAAAGCAAAATCGCAATACATTGCAATACATAATACTGTAATATTTGTAAACAGACGTTCATATGTGTGTGCATGCGTGACACACAAGAACGACATGAGGGAGAGTAAATGAGTCATTTTGACTTGCTTTGCGATTGGAACTCCTAAAAAGTGAAAGCACAAACATCATTTAAATCACCATGTCATTTTTACTTTTAGTTGTATGATAATTCAAAGCGTTTTAGATAGTTTAATTTTTTCATGTAAGTGTATGACTAAAAAGAGAGACTGTGTGCACGCAGCTTGTCTGTGTAAGAGATCCAACAAATGCCTGCATTTGAAAGTGTGAGTGTACTGCGTGAGAAAAAAAAATGAACGTTTAGAGTTTCAGCGACTACTACATTAAACTACTACATAAAATGTTGAATATAATGTATAAGTGACAGAGTGCAAGGAAACTCTTCTTTATTAAAGTATTAGTAGCTTATCGTGAATTGTATCTAATGTGACATGAGTGTGTCATTACACCCCTAGAAGAAATTACAACATTGTAACAATTTTAATCCTTGTTTTGGAATAAAACAATCTACAGGTGTTAAAATGCCCTTAGTATATTTGCTTTTGTTCTGTCTCTTTCAGATTGAGATTTGTGTTTGGCCCTTGTGCTCTTCAGGCGTTGGACCTGGTGGACCAACACTCTGTCACATGTGTGTCATCTCCCAGCAGTCGAAAGGCTTTTCAGGTAGGAGGGAGTTTGCATAATTCCTCCCTTTAATGTCTGCAACAATGTAAAATATCTCAAATCAAGATTTTGCACCCAGCTGCTGAACATAACTCCTTTTAACCATGTTTGGCTGAAGTTGTGGTGCATCGAAAATTTTGAAAAAGTGATGCATTAAAATTTTGGCAACTGAAAATACTGAAATGTGAAATGGCTGAAATGTCAAATATAAAGAATTTTGGTTTTCGACTGGAAAAGTTTTGGTGGGCCGAAAAATCATTGATTGAAACAGCGCTTTGCTGATGACTCATTTTGACTCTGTCAGCATCTATTTTGTGCACACAACAGGTAAACGTCAGCAGTGTGGGCGCACTTCTCCATGACCAATAATGATGATGGAGAGATAAAATGTAAAACTGTATTGCCTGAAATATCGAGAAATGGCTCTCCAAAAGAACTTTACTAACTGGTTTATCACCTGTGAGCGTGACACCCTGCACAGAATAGTTACCCAACAATTACCCAAGTTTTATTAGATTTTTTTTTTTTTTCACTAAATGAAAAATCAATCAATTTCAATGGCGTTTCAGCAAAAAATTCATTTTGGTGCATTATTAGTTAAAATATCAGTCTGCCCTAATTTTAATATTCAAATTATTGAATGACACCTATGACAACACACGTGATCATACAACCTAAGGGGCATTTTCGCATTCCACTACTCTGGTTTTACATTGTTTTTCTATGTAAATGTGCTAAATGGATGTCTTGGACATGCAGTACTCAAGTCAAAAGAAGTTCAGCTTTTTAAAACTAGTGTTTTTTCCCCCCATTCCATTCCACTGCCCTGCTTCCCACTTTTCCCAGAAATCTCAGCCCCGATGCATGGCAGGTAAAGCAGTGTCTCGTTCCCTGTTCTCAGGGAACCATGGTTACATGCGTAACCTGAGATGTTCCCTTTTGAAAGGGAACTCTACACTGCATTTGAACGCATATGGGGAACGATATACCCACGCCGCCATTCTTGAGTGGAGTGCATGCCAAAAAATGGCTAGACAAACATCAGAACTAGCAGCTTCAACTGAAATGCCAGAACCACTCCCCTTACGGATCATACATAGGCTGTCAGTGACAGCATTCCCTATGGCAAACAGCCCAAGCTATAAGCCTCAAAGAGGCCTTCCACAGAAGGCCACTCAAAGGCTTCTGGGACCAAACTTCTTTTCTGAAGAAAAGAGGGTACCTCTAAGGGAATGTAGCCAGGGGGCCCCGAAAGAACCCTAGCCAGTCACTTGTCAGGGGAACAAAGTCAACCCTCAGTGCCACCAGAGAGGCCGACCTGGTCTAATTAAAGCAACTTAGTCTTGGCCAAAAACCTGTCTGATCACAGAGTCTCAAATCACATTCTTCAGAGAAGATATCCAGTAAGAGTGACTGCAAAGAGGCAGTAACCAACCCAGATCAGAGCGTAGAGACGGATCCTGGAGAGCAGGACTCAGCTTAGCGCTTTTTACCCTTACCAAAGAGGGGAGTAACACTCTGCTCAATCCTAGGATCTACTCAGCGCTTGATTATTCGCACTGAGGAGGCTGTGCACTCTAAAGGAACCCAACACAGGGGAGTACATTTACCAGCCTATAGGGGCTGATCCTCAATAGGGAGGCCTCGGAGAGGCCTTCAACCACTGACCAGCTTAGGGAGCTAAGTATTATGCAGGACTGTACTGTAGGCACAAATCATGGAGGTCCAGGAAAGGGCCTGGAACATGACGTAAATTCTACATTGTGTAGAAAAAACATCACAGCAGCCTTATGAAAGGCCAAACATGTGAAACTACATGCTCAATCTGCTTAAAGAACACCCAGATGTGGTGGGGGAAACTAGCAAACTAGTCAAACTAACAGATAAGCAGTCCGACAAGCAGTGTACTCAGTAAAAACACTTTTGAACTTTTTCACTTTCACTCTTATGAACTGCCTCTCCTCTCGCTCAAATATTACATGTCCTGCGCGCTCAAACTGTGTCCTGTGCGCTCGCGAATCTCTCCGTGCTCTTGCAGAAATTAATTTACTTCTGGATTAAACGCTGTCAAAAGTTATCAACCAATCAGAAGAGATGACTGATCCATGAAAATGCTACGTGGAATCTTATTGGCTGAGAGTGAACTGCGCCTGGAATTTTTTCGACAAAGATGGATATTTAATTTCTTTACAATTTAAAAATATTTAATAATATTAATCAAAATGTAGGCCATATCTTAGAAATGGGGCACTTTGATGGTTTCTATATTAATAAGCTTGTTTGTCTAACTGCATCCCATTACAGGACAAATCCCACTGAACGATTTATCAAAAACCAACATATTAGCCAATATCATGGACCAAAACATTAAATTAAACATTAATTTAAAACAAAAGATTAAACAACTAATTCAATGTTATAAATCAGTCTATTTAGAAATGTGTAAAATGTTATAAATTAGCCTATTAAAAAAATTAATGATTCTGATACATCAAATACATTTTAACAGTCACTGGTCACCACCTACTGGCAAAAAAAATTGTCAGCGTAAATTATTGCAATACTTGCGTTATTATTTAATGTTTGCAACACAGAAGTAGTATGTTGTTAAAAAAAAGGACACAGTTTGAGCGTGCACATGCAATATCTGAGCGAGAGGAGAGGAAGTTCATAAGAGAGCACTGTATATTTGAGAGCATGCGTCCAGTTTTGTGCGAGAGCAAAGGAAATCCGCATCTTCATGAATAATGCTGTGATTCACACCTGAGAAGACAAAGACCCGCATAATGACCCGCATAATGAGCCCTTTCAGTCAGGTAGGCTATGTGAAAAATCCCTCTGTGATCATGCTGATAACAGTATTAACGTCCACTCTTGACAAAAAAAAACATGATTTTTGTGATCTCATGCATGTACATATTATTGCACATCATGTGAAGAAAAATTTGTACAGGCCTATTATAGTTTAAAGTACAGTACCAGTCAAGAGATTGGACGCATTACTATTGTAATATTTTTAATAGAAGTCTCAAGCTCATCATGCTGTATATCAAACAGAAATACTGTGAAATATTATTACAGTTTAAAATAATGTTTTTCTATTTTAATATACTTTAAAATATAATGTATTTCTGTGATGCAAAGCGTCTGAACATTCATGTTACCTCTGTGGCATTTCATATAGGCTTTTAGCTTAAAAGCATGCACATTTGGAGAAATATTGATGGATTCTCATATGTTTATGTCAATTTTCTATACAGAGGAGTAATATTTATTCAATATTTATTGTCATCACTATGAGCGCTGGATACTGTGTTTTCCATTCATACTTGCATACTTTCTCTGTGCACATTTAGTCCACAAATTACTCCTAGTGAAGAACAGGCATACCATGTGACATTCCAGGAACTAACAGCGGCTTCCAGAGATCGCTAACCATGGCTATAACATGCAGATAAACACTTTTGAAGATAATAAATACACGATTGTGACGATGTATACATGTATTGTCTCAGAATTAAGTCTGAATAGCGCTTGCTCCGTGGGTGTGGCCGAATTAGCGGATAATGAGCTGACTCACGGATGTCTGACATGTCTCTCTTTTCATACAGATTACATAAACAGAGAATTTTTGTTTTTGATTTGACTTACACAATTTAAAACCTGACATTTCAACATTTCTTTAGACATAAGTCTCATTTTTGTGTCATTAGTATTCACTAAGTTACAGTTCATTTTCTGAGAACTATCAGATTGGACTTCGTTCAGAGGGAGACGAGAGATCACGCATCATGTTAGTTTTCTTTATTTTGCAAAAAGCACAACATTTTGTTTTTACCCTGAATGTACACAAATAAAAGAAGACATTCTATAGTTTCAATTGATATATTACTTATGTCCCTATGACAAAAAATGATGGAGTATTTTAAGTCTGTTTTGCTGTTTAATGACGTCATAGGCTGTCGCTGGCCAATAGGATTGGTGAGATTTGATAATTGCTTTCAGACACTGGTTCACGTGATGATCCCCCATATTCATTCAAACGCAATGTAGAGTTCCCTTTCGAAAGGGAACTGGATAATTAAGCTGGATAAACTTGATAACGTTACGGTTTCAAAACCACTAATTTTTTCCGGAATACCGATCCTCCGGTATGAGCTGTTTTTATTTTGTGTCAAGGCCACAAAGTGCAGGAATCCTGCAGGCTGTGTGCAGCATAGTGAGTAACACGACCCCTCCCCCTCTGTTGTTGGTGCAAGCAGTCAGTCAGTCAGTCAGTCTATGGAAGCCTTAAATGGCCATGAATTTTTTTTTCCCTATCTTGTTTTCTCATGATCACGACTTAATCTCTGCTCTAAATTACACAAATGTGCCAACAGGTGGCAGTATATTACCAAATATAACTGATGGGGTGCATAAATATCCACTTTACTGTATTAGTTCATATTGGCCCAGATTGTACGAGTTTGGGACAGTCTTTGTGATTCGCTTTATTTTCTGCAGTATTGTGCGTTAAGTAATTAACTTAACTGTTAAATGCTTGAATATGATTATTTTGCTTGAAAGGGTATCTGTTATCGTTACGTTCTGGCTGCTAGATGCATGACTCACAGTTTTACTACTGCAATAATTTATTGCTTATTAAAACTAATTTTGATGTCACTGTATAGTATTCTGTTTGCACTTTATTGTGTATCTTTAAGACGCCATTTTAATTATCGCAGTTTCAGTGTTCGTTTACCTCACTGTATCACTCAATGTATATTGATAAGAAATATGATTTATAGTTATGTCATTTAATTCAGTAATAGTGTGTAACCTATTGTATTTTCTACATTTCTTTGTAGGAAACCACACACATACACATAAACACTTCTCAAACAGCATCCCCAAATTGTTTTAGCCTTTATCAACTGGATTAAAGTTTTGTTTTTTGGCAGTCTGGAGTATTGCACCTCTTTTTAATGGAAGCGCTAGGAGGAGGAAGACAGTTTAACGCACATGATATCACAGCCTATCCTACATGATGAATAAAAGTAACAAACACATTATGTAATATAATTTTATTTCAAGCGAATGAGGAGAATAAAGTGGGTTTAATCCAAGCAGCTTTAAAAGTTTTTAGAATTATAGAATAATCTGGCATCTTTCTGAAGGCACTCCGTCTGCACTTGAGATGTTGAATGCTCTGTTGATTATTAAACACATTAATTACACAAATAAAATGTTAAGCGTACATTTATTGAACAGTGATTGATTAGCCTATTTGTAGTTATTTTATTATTAAGCAAAAAACATTTTGCTGAAATATCCACAAGATATAAGAGCGCATGATTTATTCGTCGATCTGATGCGCGTGAAAGTTGTGTTCGTTACTATAGCAACAGTAGAATCCAGGTGCCGTGTTTCAGAATCAGTCATTGTAAAAAGAACTTTTAAATCTGTTGTAAACATCTTTCTGGATCTCCCTGTAGTTTTCCGTCAAAATAAAAGCTCAATGATTTAACGCTTGAAAGCAAGAAATAAAGACATCCATGAATATTATTAGCCTAATCTTACTGTTGTTCTGTAATATAAAAATAACAAATGATTATATCTTATAATAACTCTGTTATTATTTTTTAATATTTTTATTATAACTATTAATATCTTTAGCTGATCACATGCTTAACTCACTTAAGTGACTGCAACTTTTTTTTTTTTTTTACAGAAAATAACTCAATTTCTGTTCTAATTATTGTTGAGCTGCAGGTTTAGGCTCACTTAAATGACGTGGCATTTATTTTATTTTATATATTTTTAAATTTATTTAAGAAGAATTAAATAATTTATTTTAATTATTTAACCTAAAATACATGTTTACTACTTTTCCAAATATTCTATGTTGCTTAGAAATAAATATTGTGCTCAAAGGAAAAAAAGTTGTTTTTTACCTAGACATTTTAAAATGACACATTTTAGAGCTGTAATAGCAATACCATGATACCGTGAAACCATGATATTTTTGCTTAAGGTTATCATACCGTCAAAATCTCAGGCCGGCCCATGCCTAATGCCAACATCTGTGCATTTCTTTGTACGTTTAATTATACGGTAGCTATAATACATACATTTGTATATCACATCAGAAAATGTGTATGTAATAATTAGATTACTTTACTAGATTCATAACTATACAGTTGAGCTCGAAAGTTTACATACCCCTTGCAGAATCTGCAAAAATGTTAATCGTTTTAACATAAGAATTTTTTTATTTAGTACTGCCCTGAATAAGCTATTTCACATAACAGATGTTTACATATAGTCCACAAGACAAAAAAAATAGCTGAATTTATAAAAATTACCCAGTTCAAAAGTTTATATACCCTTGATTCGTAATACTGTGTGTCGTTACCTGGATGATCCATGACTGTTTGTTTGTTTTGTGATGGTTGTTCATGAGTCCCTTGTTTGTCCTGAGCAGTTAAACTGACCATGTTCTTCAGAAAAATCCTTCAGGTCCTGCAGATTCTTTGATTTTCCAGCATCTTCTGCATATCTGAACCCTTTCCAACAATGACTGTATGATTTTGAGATCCATCTTTTCACATTGAGGACAACTGAGGGACTCAAACACAAATATTAAAAAAGGTTAAAACATTCACTGATGCTCCAGAAGCAAACATGATGCATCAAGAGCCAGGGATGTAAACTTTTTGAATCGGATAAACAGGATACATTTTTTGTCTTCTGGGAAACGTGTAAGCATCTTCTGTAGCTTCTGAAGGGCAGTACTAAATAAAAAAATATGATCTTTAAACAAAATAAGAAAAACTTGCACATCACTTTATCCCCAAGTCCGATTCTTTATGCATCATGTTTCCTTCTGGAGCATCAGTGAATGTTTGCAGCTTTTGTAATAGTTTTGTTTGAGTTTAAGTTTCCTCAGTTGTCCTCAGTGTGAAAAGATGGATCTCAAAATCATACAGTCATTGTTGGAAAGGGTTCAGATATGCAGAAGATGCTGGAAAACCAAAGAATTTGCAGGACCTGGAGGATTTTTCTGAAGAACATGGTCAGTTTAACTGCTTGGGACAAACAAGGGACTCAAGAACAACCACCACAAAAACAGTCATGGATCATCCAGGTAACGATACACAGTACTCTAATCAAGGGTATGTAAACTTTTGAACCGAGTAATTTTTCTAAATTCAGCTATTTTTTTTGTCTTGTGGACTTAATGTAAACATCTGTTATGTGAAAAAGCTTATTCAGGACAGTATTAAATAAAAAAATAGCATGCAATTTTTATGATCCATCTTATTTTGTTAAAACGATTAACATTTTTGCTGATTCTGCAAGGGGTATGTAAACTTTCAAGCTCAACTGTATGTAATTATAAATCTAAATTATCAATAACAAAATAAATGATAAATTATCACAGAATATGTGTATTTGTGTAATGTTCTGTGAGCTTACAAAATAATATATTTGTTCATTTTGATGTGTGCAATGGTGAATTGCAGCTTCCATTTTTACTTAATAACAGTGACTGGATCAGAAGCTGCTGTTGTGCTATCTGTCTCCCCTCTTCCCCACAGCTTACCACGGAAACTTTTGTAGTGTTTTTCACAACTGTGATGAGGACTAACTGGTGTTAAAATAGGAGGTTTTATGACCCTTTAAGTTCACATATGCTGCGTCAGTCAGAGTTACCTAAATCCCCTATGACCAGTCCATCTCTGAAAGTGACCACACCATGGTCCATGGTCAGATTTCCCAACACCACCCACAGTGAACACGTCATGTTGAACTCTCGGTTCTGTCTCAGTTTCCACATAATTCCTCACGTGACTGACCATAGATCTTAGCATATGTCTGTTACACTGGATTAAGTTTCCTTAAAACGCCTACTGCGAGACAGCAAAGAAGAAAAGCAAATAAAGAGCAAAACTTAAGAAAAATATAGTAATAAAAGTTAACAGCCATTTTTATGACCTGCGGTGATTCTGCTTTGGATAGTCATTGCTGTCTATGTGCATTTATCATCTCTATTTGTCATTTGTAATTCTAGGCTCAGTTGTTTCATCTTACATGAAATTCCTGTAATAGCATTTAGGTATTTTCCAGGAGTCATGTGTGTTCTTATTCAATAATGTAACGACATTGAACGTTTTCTTTCTTTCTTTCTTTTTTTTTTTTTTTTCATTTGGACTCATTGCTCGTTACTTATTGCAAAGGATGAGATTGGCTGGATCTAATTGCTGGCAGTAACGATTAATTTAACTATTAAACTCAGAACACAAAACACTAGACTCAAAACACGAACTGAACAACCGGTAATGTGATGAGAATGGACAAAGAAATAAAAGAAACACAGAGCTTAAATACACAGGGCAAACCAGTCAACGAAATAGAGAACAAGTGCAACTGATAATCAAACAATGAAAAACTGAACTGAAACCCACCCAAAACAGAAAATAAACAACATCACACGTAACATTTACCTCTTTAAAATATTTTTTTCATGTTACATCTCTCCGTTAGTGATGCACCAAAATTTTTTTTTTTTTTTACCTAAACACTGAAGTTTAAATTTTCATTTAGCCAGAAATTGACATCCACACTGCTGACAAGTTTGCAGCTTATCCACCTTGTGTGCACAAAATAGATGCCCTTTAGTTCCTGTTTCAGTGAAGCCCCTCCTTCCGAAATATGAAATGTGCTGTGATTGGATAGCTGGGCCAGTGTGTTGTGATTAGCACCGCTTAGCGCGTGTTCGGGAAACGTCACGCCCCTTACCATAACAGCGAGCTCTACTTAGATGTAAATATTAAGGATGGCGTCAATTTCAAACCAATTCAAGCCTGATTCAGGCTTAAAGAGCATATTGCAGGTTAAAAAAAAAATTCAAACTGAATATATAACCTAGTACAAAAATACCAAATGAAAAGTTAATGCAGGATTTACAGGACACGAGGGCACAAATTTAGTAGATAAAGTGACCGTTTCTTTGACTTTGTAAAAAACGCTTTTGTTTTTTTCTTTTTTCAACATCGCGTCATTTTACGTCACGAGGGAGTTGTTTGCTGGGCTCTGCATTGACTCAGTGCAGAGTAGTAGCCAGAAGTTCGGATTATTTTACTGATGGATCGGATCTTTGAATCTCATTCAGCAAAATGAAGGAATCTTTTTCCCAGTCATTTTGTTCATTTCGTTCATTTCAGCAGAAAATAATTGAAATGTTACATGTTAAATTCCCCAACACATACTACATGATTATTGTTGAATTAAAAGTAACTTACTGGCAACAATTACCCAGTAGTTGCTGTATTTCATACCACAGTAAAATTACCGTAAAAATAACTACAGTAGTTTTAAGCATACAGTAAAATAAAGTACAGTATTATACTATTATTTTTATTATTATTATTTTTAATTTTACTGTTATATATTCAATAACAATATTGCTTCACATCAACAGCTTTATTCAGGTTTTATCTTTTACATTTCATAGCTGAACTTCAATAGAATATACAGATTTACCAGCATATAAATCGTATTTCATCAATGAACAAAATACACAGTAACATGTGCCAGTGGAAAATAACTGTTGGAAATATAAAAATAAATGTTCAAAGATGGTTCATAAGCCAGGCTCATGCCGCCCTGCAGCCGATTTTATTGGTCATGTCGATCACAGTATTATAGCCTATTCCCTACACCAAATACTGATCCCTAAACCTTCCAGTTACTGTAACCTTAACAAATGAAATTACTTTGATTACATGTGTTTTAAAGCTGACCTACCAATTTCACGTAGTAGGCTTTTCATCTTTCGTCTGTTCTTACAGATATTTATTAACTCAAATGTATTTATACATTACAAATAACATTTGTATAAAACAAATGTAGTGAATTAACTCAAAGGGGAAATATTAATAATTTATAACTCATTATGATTATTAATTATGATTAATTATGAATATGCTAACCAGTTAATCAGATTAACTTGATGTAGCTACATTAAAATTAATATTACAATCAATTAACCTGTTCGTCCAGTGAACACTCAGTGTTAATTGTTTATTAATTCTAAGAAATGTTCATTTGTTATGGGAAACAACATTCTTATTGTACAGTACTACTCAGAGCATGTAGTCAAGATCTAAATCATTTAAGAGGCAATTTATTAGCAGACGGAGTCAGAACCAAACATGTATTGTGCACAAGCTTTATTAACTAAATCACAAACACATAACTAAACTAACAAACACATAACATACACGCAGGTCACACACATACGTAGGTAAAAATGAGCAATGATAGAGTTGAACCGGAAGTGGGACTGGACATTGAGCTATGGGAAAAAGTCAAAGACAATCTGGAAAAGAATCATAAGATTCCTCAGTAATAAAGCACCTTTCCTGACACAGGTGGTTTACAAATTAATACTAAATCGCTGTTTAGTGTTCAAACGTATGATACTTGCAAAATGCCTTTAGGCTGAGGAGCATCGGATCTGCAGGCTGAGGAGAAATCCTTGATGACTCGGTCCGGAGATGTAACCAATATCTTCTGCATTGGTTGAAGACATATGAAACAACTTGAGCTGTTAATTTGACTCTTAGCTGGGAAAGAGTTCTCCTTCTCCTAGTCAAGCACATGGTTGGGGGCAGGGCAGGCCCAGGCCCACAGGCAGCCCCTGCAGTCGCTGTGTTGTCGGAAAAGTAAGAGAGGGAGGAGCATTGCGTGCGGGCTTTAAGCTCTGGTAGAAGTCACACCCTTGAGGGTTGACCTGACCAATGAAATGGGTAGGATCTCAGAGCGGCAAAATTCCTCTATGGGGGCTTTTACGACCGAGCATGATTAAAATGGCTGAGTTGTTGAAGAGGAACTATTAAAGATTCTTGTAATACTGATGTGTTGCACACGTATTAACATATTGTATACACAAGCATTTAAGTCTTCTCGATATGAACCCATAGACACTAAACATGGCATAATTGAAGTTATCTTAAATGTATCATAAAACATGTGAATACAATACTGAGTACAATGCAACAAACAGTAATAGTGGATACCATTTCCTGGGGATGTGCATGTTCATTTATGTCTGTCTGTAAATGAATGCAGGAAAGTCTGTTTTCTGTGGGAAAAATGCAGGAAAGATGCAGGTTTTCTGTGTCTCTTTGTCTCTGCTTTTCCACATGGCAACACACACATACTTCAGGGCAATAAAACTAAGGCTGGTCTTCTGGGGGGATGGGGACAGACCCCAGAGAAAGTTTTAAACAATTATTTGTTAAATATAACAAATAATTGTGTCTGATTTGTCTCAGTCGTTACACAAATAAGGCGACTACATCGTAGGTGTTTTAAAGTTGACCTACCAATTTAACATACTCTTATGACTTTAATCTTCGTGACGCTACGGGAGGAAAAGGCCAGAAAATGAACACTTGCTCAGATTTTATGTAAACGTATTAACTAAAACGTAGCTTTATAGCTTGCAAATAACATCAGAATAAAACTTATAAAGCGAAAAAATGAAAAGTTAACCTACTATAATCTTGGGGGTTTTATCTTCATGAGTCTGTCACAGAGCCGTTGCGTGTGAGGAGGTGTGTGGTTATTTTTCGCAGTCATTTAGTACTGTATTTAAATTTACAGTAGGCTAATATTTTCCTAGAATGCATTTAAAATCTACAGCAACATACTGTACACAGCTTATACAGTTTGAAACTGTTAAGAATACAGTAATGTTGTAAAGACAAGTAGGGAACTGTTGAGAACACATATTACTGTGAAAACAACAGAAATCATTTACAGTGTACTTGCGCAAACATTTATCACATTTGTAATAACAAATAAACTATAGGTTAATATAGCCATTAAGGCCAAATTATGAGAAATTATTAATTAATTGCTTAGCAGGATCTTCAGGCTATGCAGTTAGTTCACCTCACCTCCCGATTCGAGTTGTTCTTTTTTTTCACCTCACATTTATAACGTCTGTTCCCCAGAAAGATTAGTTTACCTCACCTCATGTGAATACAGACAGACAGACAGAAACTAAAACAAAAAGAAAAGAAAGAAAAAAATACACAAATAAAAATGTGTTGCCAGAGTAACAGAAAATAACTACAATGTAATAAATTTACACATTAAGAGGACACAAAGAATACATAAAGAGATTTCCATATACCTGTCCAGATCATCTCTGAATAGAGAGAAAAGAGGTTTAGAGCAAGTAAATTTTTGTTTATGTATATGAAATTTACCTAACAAGAAACACAAATTAATTATGTAATATTTCCCTACATTCTCTTTTAAGTAGTCATACAATCCAAAGAAAACATCTTTAAAGCAGAAAGAAAAGTCACTTTTAAAATAAGATTGAATGAACATTAAAAAATCTGACCAAAATGTCTCTGTGTGGGTACATTGCCAAAACAAATGAATGACATCTTCCTCATCAGAATGACAAAAAGAACAATTCTCTTCAATATCTGACTTATATTTCCTAAGAAAGGCTTTGGACTGATAACATTTGTGAATTAATTTATATGATTTTACTTTATTGGTTAGAAGATATTTATGAGGCAAGGACCATACTTTCTCCCACGGTGTAGATGTTTTTCTGTAAAACCTGATTGTGATTTGTAGGAAACTTTTTCCTCGTCGAAGCAGAGACCAGGAGACGTTGGGATATCTTTCAAGCAGAAGTTACTCTTTATTGAGAAACGTGCTGTGCGTTGCTGTAGTCATCCAAGTCTAACTAAGGCAGTGTACTTGGTAGTTCATATACATTCAAGGGGGAGGGATACATAGAGTAGAGGTGGAGACAATCTAAACAAAGCATGCAAATGCAGTGCAGGAATCAGCCCATTCCCTACATTTCCCAGCCATGATCTAATCAGCATAATGGTGTCATTCAAATGCATAGGTGCTAATCCAATCAGTCTGGCAGTATTGCCCATACCTTTACATTATCATAGAGACAATGGCACAGCTGTGCTTTGAGCTTGTTCTGCCAAATGGTTAGGAAGTGTATGAAGACAAAAGGTTAATTTCGTGATTGATCTCCTTAGAATGTCATTATCTTTACCTCAGAATGTAAAACACAATGTATATAAAGTTTTCAGTTCATATACTATTACATTGGAACCTAGATATAACATAGTACAAATTTGTAATCCCACAGTTCCCCCGTTGAGAGTTCTAATAACTCTCACAAAATACAAATTTAGACACTTAAAAGTTTCATTCTTGTAACCTATGATCGTTACAGGCACATAACACTTGTTCTGTGTTGATTGTCTTTAGTGATGAATGGCATGTTGACACAGAAACAAACATGCAGCTAGGGCCCTTGTCATTATTACGGGTAATAGTCTTTTCTGGTTGGAACAGTCATTTCCTTGTGATGGGCGTGGGTCATTTGTTGGATGAAACACTTGATACTGTGGACGCACAGATAGTACACAAGTAGGAAAAACAATAGCAGAATTGCTATTTCCTTGATCCACAGCCAGGGTTTACCTAATAGGTTTCCAAACCATGAAGAGTTGTCTTCAGTCATCTGGTGTAATTTTGCTGAAAGAATGTCTTGTTGGATTTTGTTCAAGTTCTCTGTTGGATCCATTAACCCGGTACAGCACTCAGGTCCGATAATGGTGCATGCTCCCCCTTGCGTTGCAGGAATGTAATCCAAGGCCACTCTGTTCTGTAAGATCATTATCTTGTGTGAAGCGAGAGTGTCCGTGATGTTACCCAGGGCCAGCCGTATCATTGGCCAGTTTCTGTACAGAATTCGATAAGCTTCTGACTTGATCAAGGACCTGCATGACACCATAAGACGGGATTAATGCTCCAAGAGTTCTTGATGGCAATCTTGATCATGTTGATGGATGACTGAAGTTCCCGTATGAGATTCTCTGCATTGTGTATTTAATTTTTCTTCCGTTGGCTCGGTAGTGAGTCTAGTTTTCTTTTAGAGGTTGTGGCTTCATACGCAGGTGAGGAGGTCGGTGCGTATGGGTCTTGGGACAGCCATCAAGTGGTATCTGCACAGAGTAAGAAAGAAAACAAAAGACAACAGAGCAGTATTTGTTGTAAAAGACTGCAAACGCTAGGGTTGTATCCTCTGTTCAATCTGAGTCTGCTATTGTTGTTCCTTCTTTCCCTATTTCTTAATTCCTGTGACACCTAAAGAACAGTGAGGTAAGGATGGACTAGTGGGTGGGGGAAGGCCTATGAGGTAATCTTCACCGCAGGATTGGCCCCCGAAGCCTGTTGCATTCGGTTCTTTCCCGGGCTCCTCACTGGTCCGTGTGTCCTATCCTATCCCTGTAGGTGGGGGAACAACTTTACAATGTGACACATGAGTCCAGGTTTTCCTTCCCTGACACAGCACTGCAGCTGCTGTAATCAACATCACTTGATGTGGTCCATGCCACTTAGGCTCTAATGGCTTGTTTCTGAATGACTTTATTATGACCCACTGACCTGGGATGATCGTGTGTCCACCTTCTAGTGGAGTCTGCCAACATAACTCAACTCTTTCTCTGGCACTCTGTACTGCCTTTGTGAGGTTTTCACAGTAAGTGATCAGAGCATCTGAGGCAATGTGTACATCAGCATTTCTAAGATCAATCACACCTGGCATCTGCATTGGGCATCCTGTAATAATCTCATGAGGGCTCAGTCCTACTGATCTGTTAGGTGACGCTCTCATACTACACAGTGCCGCTGGCAGTGCCTCGACCCATGGTACTCCTTCCTGATGCATTTTGCTTAGCCTGGTTTTGATTGTTTTGTTCGCTCTCTCAACCTGTCCTGATGCTTGTGGCCTGTAGGGGCAGTGAAGATTCCACTTAATTTTCAACATTTTAGACACTTCCTTGACTACCTGTCCTGTGAAGTGTGTACCTTGATCTGAGTCAATGTAATCTGGTAATCCCCATCTGGGAATGAAATCAGTGACAAGACATTTAGCAGTATGTGCAGCTGTAGAACGCCCTGTTGGATAAGCTTCTATCCATCTTGAGAACTTGTCTAATACTACCAAAACATCAGTTTTTCCCTTACAAGGAGGCAATGATATATAATCAACTTGCAGGTGACGAAATGGTCCTGGTGGAGCTGGGGTATGTGCTGCTGCTGTAGCTGTTGCTGGCACATCATTATTTTTCTGACATGTAACACTGTTTCGGTGGCTACATTTCTGAATTTTGGATTCCACCATTGATTTGAGAACCTGTGATTCATTGTTGCTGGACCACTGTGACCCAAATTGTGTATTTGTTGAGCCAAATATGGCAGTAGTGATTCGGGAGCGACATACTTCCCCTCTTTGGTCCAGCAGCCAGATGAATCCACTGTGGCTCCTTTGTCTAACCATATCCATGCTTCATATAGAGGAACGTCTTTGTACAGATCAATTATTGAGTCAGGAGGCAGAATTGTCTTCTGTGCTATACTACCTGAACACACTTGTACAGTTGTATAGGAACAAGCCTGTTTAGCAGCTACATCAGCAAGAGCATTACCTTTAGCTTCCGTAGTATTAGTTGTGAGATGTGCTTTCACTTTGATCACCGCTAATTTTTTTGGAAGTTTCATGGCAAACATTAGATCTTTCACTAATCCAGCATGCTTAATGGGGGATCCAGCAGAAGTTAGGAACTGTCTACTTTGCCAAATGACACCGAAATCATGAGCTATCCCAAAAGAATACCTGGAATCAGTGTAGATATTTGCAACCGATCCTGAAGCTAGCGTGCATGCTCTAGTTAAGGCTACTAGTTCTGCAGCTTGAGCTGAAAAATGATCTGGAAGCCGACCTGAAGCTACCACTTCAGTGACGGAAGTAACTGCATAGCCTGCTCGTCTGTTACCATTAATGACTTGAGCTGAACCATCAACAAACAACTCCAATTCTGCATTCTCTATAGGAGTTTCTTTTATTTCACTCGTAGCTACGTGAGTGTAACACAATCGTGAGTCATTTCTCCTTCATCCTCTAACACAACTTCAGTCATTGCAGACATCATACATGAGGATGGGTTCGTGACTGGCGCACGCTGTAAAACAATGTTCGGGGCTGTGAGAGTTGTTAACCAGTTTCCCCAACGAGAGGAGGTGACAGAAGTGACTTTTGCTTGATTCATTAGTGCGGACACTGCATGAGGGCATCTTACATTTACCGTCTGTCCTAACACCATTCCTGATGAAGCCTGAAAAGCTAGATGAACTGCCTGCACTGCTCTAAGACATGGGCCCATCCCTTGAGCGACTATGTCAAGTTTACCAGAATAGTAATGAATGGGGCGTAAACTGCCCCCATGATCTTGCATTAGACATGCAGTCATAAAGCCTAAGTTTTCATGGACATAAAGCACAAAGGGCCTATCAGATTGTGCAATTCCTAATGCTGGTGCTTGACATAGTGCTCTCTTCAAATCGTTGAAAGCTTTGAGATGAATTTCTTCCATACAAACAGTATCGGAATCTTTACCCTGGCCTTTCAACAAGTCATAGAGAGGCTGAGCAATCGAGGCATAGTCTTCAATCCAAGGTCTACAGTAACCTGCTGTTCCTAAAAATGATCGGAGTGTTTTAATGTTAGTAGGCGGAGGTATGGCTTTGACTGAAGCGGCTCGATCCTGTGTAATGGATCTATTTCCTGCACCAATTGTTTGACCCAGAAATGTGACTTGGTTTTTAGCAATTTGAGCTTTATGAAAGCTGCATTTGTGTCCTCTTTTCTGCAAATAGTCCAACAATGCTGCCAATTCAGTTTGATGTACCTCGTGATCTGTAGAAGCAATCAAAATATCATCGACATATTGAATCATAGTGGACTGTTTGACTGGACATTCTGGGTCACACAAATCACGTCTGACAGCCTGATGGTATATAGTTGGGGAATTCTGAAATCCCTGTGGTAACCGTGTCCACTGGTATTGCTCATAGTCAACTGTGAAAGCTAACCATGTCTGGCTGTCAGAGTGCAATGGTACAGAAAAGAATCCATTAGACATATCAATTACTGAAAAAACCTTACAATCTAATGGTAAACCATTACTAATTGTAGATGGATCTGCTACTAGAGGGGTGATTTTTATCAATATGTTTATTGGCTATTCTGTAGTCTATGGTGAGTCTCCATGTCCCATTGGATTTCTTGATGGGCCATATGGGCGAGTTACAGGGACTGTTAGTCTTAACTAGCACTCCTTGCTTTAGCAATTTTTCTACAATAGGTTTGATTCCCTGTATAGCTTCCTTATTGATTGGATATTGTTTGGTAACAGGAGGTGGAGTTCCTGTCAATTTGACTGGTTCTACACCTGTCAAAAACCCACAATCATCCTTGTCTTTAGCCAAATTGGATGATTCTGTAAGAAAGCATACTCAGGAGTGGTTGCATTATTAGTAGAAATTTGTGCTGAGGAAATTTTTTTATGCTAGCAGATTCTGAGGACAGGTCTAAAGTTAGATGTACTTGTCTCAGTAGATCCATGCCTAGAATTGCACCTGTATTTAATGGAGCACATAGCAATTTTGTAGTCAGAGTCTTCGGGCCTAACTGTACCTCTATGGACGAAGTTTCATACAAAACAGAATCTTCACCTATTACACCAGTTAAACAAAGTTTAGTTTTCTTGTATGGGATGTTTAAACCTTCAGCCAATTTTGTAGGAATTACTCTTAACAGAGCAGCCATCAAGTGTTAGACAGTATTCTAGGTTATTACGTGAGGAAGTTTTTGGTCCAAAAATTAGAATATCTGTTTTTTCTGAATTTAGTAGTAGGAAATTACTGGTCATCCAATTTCTTATATCAGCTATGCAGTCCTTTAATTTTGTGAATTGGTAAGTTTCGTCAGGGCGCGAAGAAATATAGAGCTGAGTATCATCAGCGTAACAGTGAAAACTAACGCCATGCTTCCTGATGATATCTCCTAAGGGTAGCATGTACAGAATGAAAAGCAATGGTCCTAGTACCGAGCCTTGCGGTACTCCATATTCAACTTGTGATCGATATGACATCTCTTCATTTACTTCTACAAACTGATAACGGTCAGATAAGTATGATTTGAACCATGACAATGCAATTGCACTAATGCCAACATAATTTTCGAGTCTATTTAAAAGAATATTGTGATCAATAGTGTCAAATGCAGCACTAAGATCCAGTAACACTAATAGAGAGATACAACCACGATCTGATGATAAGAGCAAATCATTAGTAACTCTAATGAGAGCAGTTTCAGTACTATGGTATGGTCTAAATCCTGACTGGAAATCCTCATAGATACTATTTCTTTCTAAAAAGGAACATAGTTGTGATGATACTGCCTTTTCAAGTATTTTTGACAGAAAAGTGAGATTTGAGATTGGCCTGTAATTGACTAATTCTCTAGGATCAAGTTGTGGTTTTTTAATAAGAGGTTTAATAATAGCCAACTTAAAAGTTTTTGGTACGTATACTAGTGATAAAGATGAATTAACGATATTAAGAAGAGGATCTATGACCTCTGGAAGCATCTATTTCAATAGCTTAGTTGGTATAGGGTCTAACATACATGTTGTCGATTTTGACGATTTAACAAGTTTAGACAATTCTTCCTCTCTTAAAGGAGTAAATGAATTGAATTTTTCCTCAGGGATACTACAATGCACTGTCTGACGCAATACTGTAGTAGACGGTTGCGTGGTTATAATTTTTTTTCTAATATTATCAATCTTGCAAGTAAAGAAGTTCATAAAGTCATTACTGCTGTGCTCTTTGGGAACCTCAGAAGTTGAAGCTTTATTTCTTGTTAATTTAGCCACTGTATCAAATAAATACCTAGGGTTTTGTTTATTTTCTTCTAAAAGTTTTGAAAAATAGGCAGATCTAGCAGATTTTAAGGCCTTTCTGTACTCAACCATTCTCTCCCTCCACAAAATGCGAAATACTTCTAGTTTTGTTTCCTTCCAGTTGCGTTCCTTTTTTCTGGCTGCTACTTTTAGGGCCTGAGTGTGCTCGTTGTACCACGGCGTTGGATTAATTTCCTTAATCTTTTTTAAACGCAAAGGAGCAACTGAGTCTAATGTGCTTGAAAAGACAGAGGCAATAGTTTCCGTTGCAACATCGAGGTCTTCTAAGCTGTCTGGCATGCTAAGGCGATGAAACTGATCAGGAAGATTATTTATAAAGCGTTCTTTAGTGGTAGAAGTGATGGTTCTACCAAATTTATGGCAGGGAGGCAGTTTAGCTGTTTTGACTAAATGTAGTATACACGAGACTAGGTAATGATCTGAGATGTCGTCACTCTGCTGCAGAATTTCAACGGCATCAATATCAATTCCATATGACAATATTAGATCTAAAGTATGGTTACGACAATGAGTGGGTCCTGACACGTGTTGTCTAACACCAATAGAGTTTAGAATATCTGCAAATGCCAATCCCAATGAGTCTTTTTCATTATCTACATGGATATTAAAGTCACCAACAACAAGTACTTTATCTGCTGCTAGTACTAACTCCGATAGAAAATCAGCAAATTCTTTGATAAAGTCTGTATGGTGTCCTGGTGGCCTGTATACAGTAGCCAACACAAATGTCAACTTGCATAATGTTACGTAAAGTACCATCACTTCAAAGGAATTATATTTGAGAGACTTTTGACTAATACTGTAAATATTACTATAAATTACAGCAACACCTCCCCCTTTGCCTTTCTGACGAGGATTGTGTCGATAATCATAACCTTGAGGGCTAGACTCATTTAAAGTAATGTAATCGTCCGGTTTTAGCCAAGTTTCTGTCAAACACAGCATATCTAGATTATTGTCTGTGATAATATAATTTACAATAAGTGATTTTGATTAAAGGGATCTAATATTTAACAACCCAAGCTTTATCATTTGTTTATCATTACTATCAATTAAATTTTTACCATTAAATGGGTTTGGAAGTTTTTTGTTTTTACTAATTCGGGGTACAGACACAGTCTCTATATGATAATATCTAGGTGTAAGAGTTTCTATGTGTTGGGAATTATCTGACTTCTGTAACGTGAGGCAGCTAGCAGACGGTCGGTTTAGCCGGTCTGTCTGCTGTATTGTCCTGAAGGATCAATACTAGTTTCCAAAATACTACCATTAAAATTATACTTCATAATCCCTGCTCCAGCAGAATGTTCTGATCCTTGCCCCACTGTGACCTCCAAAATTTGGTATCTTTAGATGTAGATTGACTCTCCTGGAAAAAAATTAGGAAATCTACTTTGTGCCTTTTAGAAAACAAAAATAGAGCTTTCCTTTTAACATTATTTTTTTTAAACACCTGGCTTTAAAAAAAATATATATATAGACAAAGACTATATTTTAAAATATAAAATATTTATACATTCATATTTATATTCTAAAAATGCAACAGATCGCCTGACTGCAACATTAAAGGAATAGTAAGGGCATGAGTATAAGTCTTTCTCATTTTCTTTTCTTTTTACCCTTTTATCTGTTCATTCACACTTTTGTTCCTCTTTCAGTCATTCAGTTTTTGTAATTGCTTCTTCAAAATGAGCACATGGTATCAAAGTCAGCTAAGGATGCCTTCAGATAGAAATAGTCCATACTTATGATCCTTGTCATTAACGCATTAGTCCCAAAATAAAATAAAACAATTGCAATAAAGATCCATCATGTGAAATAAGATGATAAATGCAGACTCAAAGTCTATCCATCGTGTCTGAGAAAAAAAGAAAAAGAAGACAAAAAAAAAAAAATGGAGCAGTTCTTGCCTACCTATGAGTAACTGGTGTGCTGAAACATTAATGAAGATACCACAGCATCATTCAGCCTTTCTGATCACTTGCAGAAATCCTTATACCATCAATATATGTGAAAGGCGCTGTGAAGGTTGCTCTCTTCCCTTCCTTTCATGCTCGTTCAACAAGTGGCCAGAGTTTGTTCCTGGCGTCTTTGATGCTTTAGGTTAGGTCATCAAACATTTGGATTTTCCTTTCTTTGAGAATGGCCGCGGTTCTGGCATCCTTATCTCAGACGTTGCATGACAGAAACTGGACGATGATGCTTGAGCGCGGGCCCAGTCTGTGGGATGACATCAAGTGTGTAGATAATCTGGTCTGCAATCTCCAGAGACACTTTGCCGAATAAGTCGATTAGAATTTTCCAGACATCTCCTCTCTGCTTCTGAATACTGGCCACTCACAGATTCCACCTCCTTTTGTAAGCGTCTAGTTCCTTGCATTTGTCACGTAGCAGTTCTATTTTTGAGTGATTCCACCCTGTTCTGTAACGCATTTACCTTGCTTGATACATCTTCAGTTTGATTGCTCATAAACTCAAGCGCCTCAGTCACACACAGTTTAATGAACTTGTATTGTCTTTAACCATTGCATACGATTCAGAGTTTCCGTTTGCATACTTTCAACTCTCTGCAAAACTTACATCAGATGCAAATTGGAGACCGTCAGTCACCCCGTCATTGCCTTTCTGTCACCCTTTTTCTTTTCTTTTTTTTTTTTTGTAAGGCGTTTTAGGAGTTTCAGGTAAGGGAACTTAGTCCTGAGGCATTCTAAGCATCATTGACTTTGAATGCAGCATCCAGAGATTTCCTAGCGTAAGAATGCATGGCACCACAAGTAGGTTTATCTACTTCCATTGCACTCGTTGAAAAGTTAGAAAAACAAAAGAGCGAAAAAAATACTTACTCAAATTGGTAAAGAAGTTATTATTTTGTGTCCTACATATTAAGTCTTCTGTTAACTGTAGATGAACGCAGAGCTTCGGCACATGGATGTTACTCAGTCGCCATCTTGGCCCGCCCCCCTTGTCGAGAGGTGAACTATTCATTTCTGTTTCCTGTACAGAACCTATGGAATGTTGCGCATGCATGGTCAAAACAAAATGAATGAATCACTCTCTGAGACAACTCGTTGTTCCGAGTCCGATTACTCATAATATTCATGACATTATATACATCCTCACACTATCAGTAAATCGGCACGGAATAAACACATAACACAGAAGTAATGAATAAAGGATAACATGAAACACATACAATAACACTACTGTCTGTGGTTCGGCCGCTGGCAGGAGGCATGATGGTCACTGATCCATCAGAGATGCAGCTTGACAAAAACATGAACTGTGCACCATAAGTTTTTTTTTAAATTTTTTAAATTTTTTACATTTGCTAACTACCAAATCAGGCATGATGAGAAACAACTATATCGTAACGTAAGTATCAATACTCCTAGATGACCAATACTAGCCTTTCTGTTGTCTGATACATGACAATCTGTACAATATTGTGATCTGAGCACAGTATTACATATCGTTAGCTAATGTGTATCTATAAGCTAACACTTGTCTCTCACCAAGACACTTGCCCTGTTCTCCACTGGTTCTCCTCACACCACAACTCAATTTGTCTCCTCTGACCATTGCTCTATCTAATCCTGGCCTGTCCCTGCTCTATTGGCCGCATAGCAGGCTAATTGTATGGCTGTGGACCGTCATATGAGTATGAATAAACATTTACATTTTCCTTAGCGTCTGAACTGTCATTGTGATCCATTGTTTTCCTATTGTTTAAATTGACCACACTCCCTTTTCCATTATGTCACTTCCGGTTTGGCTTTTTTTTTTTTTCAGATGTGAAAGTCAAATTTTCTCACAAAAACAACTCCAGAAGCCTCAGTATCATATTTATAAGTATATTTTAAAGAAAATCTAGTTACTACATTATTTTCCTATACATTGACTCAATGGGGCTCTAACCTGCAATATGCCCTTTAATAATTTTAACAGACAAGAGGATTGTGTATGTAGCCCTCTCTCTCCGCGCGCTTACTGGTCTCCAGCACTGCCGCTGCTACTTTGCGCTGTGTTGTGTATGATCGTGGGAGGTGGTAGAGGAAGGGGACGTGGACACAGAGGGGTTCGGGATTGTGGCTTGACCGTTTATTTCACAGCACGGCATCTATAGCGGTGATGACATGAACTCAACTTAAAGTACACATGAAATCAAAATTGACCTTATTTATTTTGTTAGCTCAAATTCCTAGTTTTGTGGTGAACAATTTATCCGTGCAAGTCAATCCACACAAAAAAATTGTTTGGCTCCGTAATATTTAATCAAAATCTGAAAATGCTCCTCCCCTCTGCAACGGTGCCCCTTCTCTAATGACATCAGTTTGACGGCTTGGGTTGAAAACGCTTAAACCACTCCCCTCCGACCGGGAGCAGTAGTGGAAGGTTGCTCAGCTCAAGGTCTTTGGAGGAGTCATCATCTTTGGTGGCACATAAATTGCCTGGAGATGATGGCAGTCTTCAGTGTGTTGAAGTTTTTCCTCCCGGACCTGAGAGGCCATCATGTGCTTGTCCAGACAGACAACACATCGGTGGTCTCTTATATAAATCAACAGGGGGGATTGCGTTCACGCCCACTCTGAGGGCAAGGAGAGCATCTTCTTCAGACATCCTGTCGAGACAGGGGCTGAGGCCAGGGGAATGGAGACTTCACCCCGAGGTGGTGAAGCTCATATATGAGATTTATGGCCAAACGGAAGTGGATGTGTTTGCATCTCAGGATACGACGCACTGTCCACTTTCGTTCCAACTAGTGCACTAGGACTGGATGCCATGGTACAGACGTGGCCGAGGCATTTCCCCCAATTGTTCTGTTCCCGGGAGTTCTGGAGAAAATTCGCTGGGAAGGGATAAGCCTATTGCTAGTAGCACCTTACTGGCCGAGTCGGATATACCCTTACGTCCACAGAGCTGCCCTGTGAAGTAAAACAGATCAACTATTTGTGTGATTTGGACTGCACAACAGGGGTTGCCCTGCGTCCAAACATACAGTAAGTAAGTGGGTAGTCGAGGCTATTTCACTTGCCTACGGGGTCTCTGGTCAGCAATGTCCTTTAGCTGTCAGAGCTCACTCTCTAGTATGGCGGCCTCCAAGGCCTTCATTTCGGGGGTTTCCCTCAAATAAATTTGCGATGCGGCCGGTTGGTCCTCGCCGCTCACTTTCGTGAGGTATTATGACCTTGACCTTGACGTGGCTTCAGGATCAGTAGTTTTACTGTCTTAGTGTGCCACAGTTCCACACGGACAGGAATTTTGGGATTACGGTGTTTTGTTATATCGTTCCCAAAGCGATCCTGTCGGATGCAGCGCAAGTTCCTTGAAAGGGAATGTCTCAGGTTACATATGTAACCATAGTTCCCTGAGAAAAGGAACGAGACGCTGCGTCACATTGCCATACTCCCTGCATCCCTGTGATTGATTTGCTTCGGCAATTTTAGCTGAAGCCGGTCTGGCCGGATGTGTATTTATCCTTTCCTGGTCGTGACGTCACCCGCCTGTAATGTTTACTCTCGCCTTTGGACTAATTGGCAGATGTGCATCATACGCAATAACGCTGGGGGCTATCCTATCGGACGCAGCATCTTGTTACATAGGTAACCTGAGATGACTTTTTCTCAGACCAACATTTACTAATACATTATTAAAATCAAGAGTTGTATTTGTTAACATTAGTTAATGCACTGTAAACTAACATGAACAAACAATGAACTGCTGTATTTTTATTAACTAATGTTAACAAAGATTAATAAATACAGTAACAAATGAATTGCTCATGGTTAGTTAGTACATTAACTAATGTTAACAAATAAACCTTATTGTAAAGTGTAACTGGAAAATAAATGCTGTAGACTACTCTATTCTGAGTTCTGAGCAAAAAGTATTATATAATAATCAAAATGAAATAATACAATATGATTTTTTTGAAAAACTGAGTTTAAAAGATTGCTAGGTGACTGAAGTAAAGAAACAATGAAATATGAGAGTGATGTATTAAGTAATGATGTATTAAGTTCCTTAAAATGCAGTCTAAAATATTTTTTAGCATTGGTGTGAAGATGTGACACAGGCATTTTTAGGGTAATTGGAATATTTCCTGCATTTAATCTCATTACGGTGTTATGTTGATTTCGGAAAGAGCTGAGTGATTATTATGTAGAGCAGATTGCACCCTAAAGAAAACAAAGCAAGTGAAATTATGTTGAGGACGAATGTAGCTGTCTGAAAATGCTGTGCTGAGCAGAGATCAGGTCAGTGCTTCTACTGTGTACCCTGAGGTGCTAAATCGTTCTGATCACGTCTCTAAATTGGATTTTTTTTTTTTTTTACAGCTTGAGCTTAAATTTTTTACAAAAGTTTATTTGTGTAAGTGTAATGTATGCTGTAGCAGACGTTCACTGGTGGGTCGTCCTGCCATGGTAGGAAATGTTTCCGGTTGGTCCAGTAGCCAATATCCTGTCAGTCAGCCCCTCTCTGGGGAAAGAAACTTTATTAATATGTCATTGTGATTGTCATACTATATTAAGATCAGCGGTGCTTAATAACATCCTGCCCTGGGGCTGCTGTCCAGCTGCCATAGTGTTCTCACTGACCTTCACTTTTGATCTTTATTGAGTCCGGACCTACAGTAGCGTAGGTGGAGTCAAGAAATAACATAGACATGGATGTTTTTCTGGTAGTTTCTGTGTTGATATAAATCTCAAACACTCTACTGTTGCTCACAGTTTCACTGGCTGAAATACACTTTTACAGCTGTTTGAGCGACCTATGAAAGACTGGTGCTTGTTTGGAAAACAACAAGGACCGTAGCCTATTTGTCATTAATAATAAAACTACAAAATATGTTAAATAAATGTATAAATGGTAAATAAACCTACTGTATCTGAAAAACAAGTTTATTTAATTTGTATCTCTATAGTTGTTACGGGTGTTGGTTGCAGCAGAGACGAAGCATTCACGGACTTCTACAAAATAGGGTATTTATTAAACGAAGGAGAAATAACACAACCAAACACATTAACTAACATTAAGAACAGACAAGAAGCGCTGGTAGTGAGTCCATTATAAAGGGAGTGCTGATGATGAAGTCCAGGTGCAGGTGATCAGTGATGATGGGGAGATGACAAGGAAGTGAGTGCAGGTGTGGAAACAAGGAGGATGATGTAAAATGGAGTCCAGGACAGGAGGGAACTGTGACAGTAGTATTTGTTGTATTGTTTGTACATTTTTTTTTTATATATATATAACATATATATATTGGTAATTATGCCCTTTGAAAGTTATTGGACTGAAATTTGTTCTTTAAGTTTGTTACAGTAATAATAAGGAAGCTGTCCTACATTCATTAGTCTCACTGTGTTGTGCTTTGAAAACTGCAACATCACCAAAAAAAACAACAAAAGAGAGAAATGAATAAATGTGTAGGTATCGGCGAGTCGAGTCACCTTTATTTATATAGCGCTTTTTACAATGTAGATTGTGTCAAAGCAGCTTTACATTGTCAACTGGTACATTATTTTGGCTGCACAGCAGCTCTTAAAGAATAGTGTCAATGCAGGCAGATCAAAGCACTGTTGAATATAAAAAGTCAAGTCAAATGTCAAGTGTCCCCAACTAAGCAAGCCAAAGGCGACAGCGGCAAGGAACCCAAACTCCAACAGGTGACATCAGGTAGTAAACAGGTGTTAAAATGGAGAAAAAACCTTGGGAGAAACCAGGCTCAGTCGGGGGGCCAGTTCTCCTCTGGCGAACAGTGCTTTGTTACAACTCAGGTTGCTATCATAAGTCAGATAGGATCGCAACATTCAAAGTATTTAATTCAGTTCCATCCAGTTGAGGATCGTATTCATCACGCCGGTATGGGCGGTTGTCAAGGAGCCGCGCCACTGGTTGTCATGTTGATGAGGCCTTCACAGTGGATGATCTAGTTGACTCAGTCTCTGCTGATACTTCAGGGCTGCGTTGTGGTAGTGTCAAGGCGCAGGTCCTTGGTCTCCCCTGGATACGGCCCGGATCCGGTTGACTACGGTAAACCTTTGGGATAAACAGAAAGACTAATATTAGTGTAGATGCCATTCTTCTTCTGATGTAACGAGTACATCTGGTGTTATAGGAAGTGTTCCCGGTTCTGGCTGACCTAATTTATGCGGTCCAGTTTAAACCAGTTGCTATGGGCTGGTATAGCACCGCCTCGTGCATATTTAAATTAAATTTGTTATTTCAACACGTGCCTACTTTCTGTGTAAATTAGGCTTATTAGATTGCTTCTTATTCACGAAACTCAACACTATTTGCCTGGTGTTATTACCGCCCCCAGAAAGAAGATAGTAAATTAAATTAAACCCTGAAACATTTGAAATAGTATAGTCAAAAAAAAAAAAGTTTTTTTTTTATTTATTTTTTTATTTAGTCTAAAGGATCAACAAAGTTTTTTGAACGCTTGCTGTAACGGTGGGAATCGGGATGACAGGGTGGTAGATCCAAATGCAAGCTTTATTAAACGAGAGCGTAGTCAAACAGGCAGGAGGTCAAACACCAGCAAACAGGATCAGGAGAGGCAAAGCAAAGAGTAGTCCAAAAACAGGTAAAGGTCAAGGCAGGCAGCAAACGATCATCAACAAGGAAACAGTCCAGGGTCAAAAACACAGGCTATGCTCGACAAGGCAAGGAACAAGGAACACTGAGACAAGGTTGGATACAAGGCTAAACAATACTCAGCAATGTGTGTGTGAAGGAGTGCAGCTTATAAAGGGAACCTGATGGAAAACAGGCGAGTGTGTGATCAGTGCCTAGCTGAGGGATTGTGGGAAATGTAGTCCAGAGTGAAGTGACTGCGTGTGTGCAATGAAAAAGTCTTAATGGTGAAATGGAGACCTCTGGTGGGGAGTGGAAGGAAGCAGCAGTGGGCGGAAACGTGACAGACGGCCAGGGCGAAGCGGGGGGCGGCCAGACGGCCAGGGCGAAGGGCTTGGAGACCCCCACGGCGGCGCGGATGACCACCAAAGCAGCTCAGACGGGCTTGGAGATCTCCATGGCGGACTAGAAGACTCCCAGGGCAGATCTGGTAACACTGAGAACCAACAAGGCTGATCAGATGAAACTGAAACAGGAAGCACAGAGAGATTAGAGTTGGCCACTAGGGCCATAACAGGACAGGTAGGGAGCTCAGGAAAGCCCTCCAGGGCTCTAAATAGAACATCGTCCAGGGACGATCTCTGCGGTCACGTTGAGGCAAACAGACAGTTCTGGTACGACCTCTACGGTTGTGTCGAGGCAGACAGAAACCCCAGAAACCACGTTCGTGGTCGCATCCAGGCAGACAGAGAACTCATTGATGACCTCCGTGGTCGTTTCAGGGCAGACAAGGAACTCATGTATGACCTCTGTGGTCGTATCCAGGCAGACAGGAAGTTCATCGCTTACAAGGCTGGGTTCTGGGACCGCAGAAAACTCTGGAGTGGACTCATGGACTGAGGTGGACTCTGGATTGGACTCATAGGTTGAAGTCTCAGGAGTGAACTAATGGGCTGGATCTGGCTCTGGAGCGGATTCAAGGACTGGATTGGGCTCAGGTGTTGATTCATGGACTGGAGCAGGCTCTGGGACTGGAGTTGATGTGTGCGCAACCCACACACACCAAATGGCAGTGGCCATAATGGCCAACGCTGCAGTCATCTCGGGACGAGGCTCTGGGCGGTCTGCTGAGACGGGCAGGGCTCTGGGCGGTCTGCTGAGACGGGACGGGGCTCGGGGCGGTCTGCTGAGATGGGACGGGGCTCGGGGCGGTCTGCTGAGATGGGACGGGGCTCGGGGCGGTCTGCTGAGACGGGACGGGGCTCGGGGCGGTCTGCTGGGACGGGGCGGGGCTCTGACAGACCAGACGAAACACACACAGGCTCACATACGGTAACTGTAGCATGAATGGACTTTAATGCATCACACGCAACATGGTAAATCTCAGGAACGACAGCAGTAACATGATTAAACCTTGTTGTCGTTGGCAATTCGGGAGCGCGCTTTGGTGTGGCAGCCATTACATGATTAGACAAGGTATTGCATTCTTCCGCGACACCCACAGTGAGCGCAGAGCCAACAGACGATAACGCAAAATCCAAGAAATTACTTAGGGACGAACGAGGTTCCTCATGAATTAGTCGTGATTTACGTGGCTGATTAATGCCCTCACAGAAATAGTCTATCAGCACACAGTCCGGCAGATCTGAATAATACGCAATGTCTAAATATTCTGGAATATAATCCTCCAATGATCGTGTGCCTTGCTTGAGCACCAATAATGACCGTGCAATGTCCATACCTGACCAGTGACCTCCAGAAAAGCTGCTGGATCCTTGTGTGGCTGAGTATTCTGTAACGGTGGGAATCGAGACGACAGGGTGGTAGATCCAAATGCAAGCTTTATTAAACGAGAGCATAGTCAAACAGGCAGGAGGTCAAACACCAGCAAACAGGATCAGGAGAGGCAAGGCAAAGAGTAGTCCAAAAACAGGCAAAGGTCAAGGCAGGTAGCAAACGATCACCAACAAGGAAACAGTCCAGGGTCAAAAACACAGGCCAGGCTAGGCTAGGCTAGGCATGGCATGGCATGGCATGGCATGGCATGGCATGGCATGGCATGGCATGGCATGGCATGGCATGGCACACGGAGACAAGGTCGGATACAAGGCTAAACAATACTTAGCAATGTGAGTGCAGCTTATAAGGGAACCTGATGGGAAACAGGTGAGAGTGTGATCAGTGCCTAGCTGAGGGATTGTGGGAAATGTAGTCCAGAGTGAAGTGACTGCATGTGCAGTGAAAAAGTCTTAATGGTGAAATGGAGACCACTTGTGGGGAGTGGAAGGAAGCAGCAGTGGCCGGAAATGTGACACTTGCAATGCATACTGTAGCAAGATATTAGCATAAGACATTGGATTGGATGTTTGAGAGAAGGACCTTCTAGATTCTTATAATACTAATGTGTCACAGAGTTAGTAACATGTAACATAAATTACCAAATAGGAAAAACGAAAGTTGGAGTCCGTAGATACCAAACATGCTACCCATGTGATTTTAGGTAATTATAACTTTGCAACTCTGAAACATTAATACAAAAATAGTTCAAAAGAGAGAATTAATACATAGAATAAACCCTATAAAAGGAAAATCATGAAGGGGGAAAACTGGACACACGTTTACACATTTCTCATGTGGTTTATATATATATAATATATATATATATATATATATATATATATATATATATATATATATATATATACACAGTGGGTACGGAAAGTATTCAGACCCCTTAAATTTTTCACTCTTTGTTATATTGCAGCCATTTGCTAAAATCATTTAAGTTCATTTTTTTCCTCATTAATGTACACACAGCACCCCATATTGACAGAAAAACACAGAATTGTTAACATTTTTGCAGATTTATTAAAAAAGAAAAACTGAAATATCACATGGTCCTAAGTATTCAGACCCTTTGCTCAGTATTTAGTAGAAGCACCCTTTTGATCTAATACAGCCATGAGTCTTTTTGGGAAAGATGCAACACATTTTTCACACCTGGATTTGGGGATCCTCTGTCATTCCTCCTTGCAGATCCTCTCCAGTTCTGTCAGACTGGATGGTAAACGTTGGTGGACAGCCATTTTTAGGTCTCTCCAGAGATGCTCAATTGGGTTTAAGTCAGGGCTCTGGCTGGGCCATTCAAGAACAGTCACGGAGTTGTTGTGAAGCCATTTCTTCGATATTTTAGCTGTGTGCTTAGGGTCATTGTCTTGTTGGAAGTTAAACCTTCGGCCCAGTCTGAGGTCCTGAGCACTCTGGAGAAGGTTTTCGTCCAGGATATCCCTGTACTTGGCTGCATTCATCTTTCCCTCGATTGCAACTAGTCGTCCTGTCCCTGCAGCTGAAAAAAAAAACCCACAGCATGATGCTGCCACCACCATGCTTCACTGTTGGGACTGTATTGGACAGGTGATGAGCAGTACCTGGTTTTCTCCACACATACCGCTTAGAATTAAGGCCAAAAAGTTCTGTCTTCGTCTCATCAGACCAGAGAATCTTATTTCTCACCATCTTGGAGTTTTTTAGCAAACTCCATGCGGGCTTTCATGTGTCTTGCACTGAGGAGAGGCTTCCGTCGGGCCACTCTGCCATAAAGCCCCAACTGGTGGAGGGCTGCAGTGATGGTTGACTTTCTACAACTTTCTCCCATCTCCCGACTGCATCTCTGGAGCTCAGCCACAGTGATCTTTGGGGTCTTCTTTACCTCTCTCACCAAGGCTCTTCTCCCCCGATAGCTCAGTTTGGCCGGACAGCACCTGAGTTAAATATGAGTGTCACAGCAAAGGGTCTGAATACTTAGGACCATGTGATATTTCAGTTTTTCTTTTTTAATAAATCTGCAAAAATGTCAACAATTCTGTGTTTTTCTGTCAATATGGGGTGCTGTGTGTACATTAATGAGGGAAAAAAATGAACTTAAATAATTTTAGCAAATGGCTGCAATATAACAAACAGTGAAAAATTTAAGGGAGTCTGATTACTTTCCGTACCCACTGTATATATATATATATATATATATATATATATATATATATATATATATATATATATATATATATATATATATAGGATTAAAAGGGTTTATTTGTCCTTCTCAGAAAGAATGAAGTCAGAGTCTTCTCTGCACATTCCTGACAGCAGTAAAATAGGAATAGTACACCTATTCTGTCTCTGTATTGCAGTTGTGGGGGATCGAATTAACAGGACTTGTGAGAGAGTGAGTTTCTGGGTAATTTATTAGATATAATGATTAACTGTGTGTCTGATTGGTCCAGACGCTACATCTGATTTGTTTTTAATATATCCCTCTATAGAGACTATTTCATTATTTTGAAACACTGGCTGCTCTTGCTGTAGCCATGTTGACATCATGGAATAAGTAAAGGAAATATGATGGAATGGTGATTTTTGTTTTTAAATAATGTGTTTAAATAAGATATTTGTTGTAATTTTATGTATTATCCAGACTTATAAATGTTTTTTTGTTTGTTTGTTTCATAAAATCACTCTAAATCACTCAATCTTTTGACAATTCAACAATCTCTATTCAGTTTTTGCAAAATTTTAGCTGTTTTTATGCCTTTTGCAATACATTGCATCATTTCTTTTCTTTTTTTTATCTTCAGAAAGATCTTTCTTTTTTGAGAACCGTGACTTGCTTAATAATGTGGAACAACCTCTTTAAGTAGGTTTTCCATTTACCTAAGAAGACCTGCAAAGTATTTAAACCTTTCTGAGATTGAAGAAAAACTAAAAACTGAATGTTTATTGTACTAAAATCCTACTGATATGTCACTTGCATAATAATTTGGAACCCTGTGTAAATATTAAAGTAACTATTGTAGTACATGATCAGAAATACTTTTTCCTGTTCTGCGCTCTATTTTCTGAATACATTTGGACACTACATTTGTTTATTCCAGCAAAGTCCCAGTTATTCCAGCAAAGTGCTCGTAGCAAGGAATTTATTTTTTATTTTTTTATAAATGGAGAGAGAGAATAGAAATAGAAAAAATCAGGCGTATGCCTGATTTCCTTTTTTTTCTTGCATGTCATGTGCGGGGCTCCGTAGATACATACTGTAATAATCTTGTTAAAAACATTGACATTTAAAGACTTGTAAATGATGATGAATTGCTAATTTGGGCTGTCAGTTGATTTATTTCAATGGATTGTTTGAAAGTTGGGCTTCTCAATTCTGTTACCACTATTGCTAGTGAGATTTCATCATAAATTGTGATCCTGATAAAATATCTTTGTTATAATGTTGTCATTCTAATGTTGCAAGACAATGAAGTGTAGTGGGTTTCTTGCCGCTGTCGCCTCTGGCTTGCTTAGTTGGGGACACTTGATATTCAACAATGTTTTTGATCTGCCTGCATTGACACCATTGTATGTGAACTGGTGGACAAATAAAATATAAATTAAGATATTTACATTGTTGATCAAGGAAAAGATCTTGGAATGCTACTTGCTATAAAGACCTTGTGAAGTAATCCAAGAAGGGTCCCCTTTGAGGTGTTCTTGGGGGGTATTTGTTTAAGGCACGTATATGCCAAAGATTTTCTGAGATGAAACTTGCAAATTGCTTGCAAAATAAAGTGTTCTTCAAAATTCTAACACCTTGTGACCAGTGTGACCAATGTGACCAGAATTGATGATGTATCATTTCCATATAGCAACGACTATTTACTTCGGTGTTTCTGTCAGCTTTCTGAAGCACAGATGCCAAACTTCCAGTGAAAACAACTTAGTGTCTTGCATCCAGACACAATATAACACACTTTTTTTTTTTCTTGTTTTTCATGGAAAAAATTCAATTGAATGCTTTTTGTTTGCTGATTGGCAAATTCTATACTGTTTATTTAACACTCATAAATATAATTTCTATTCACATGGGTTTTTTTTTTTGCTTCTTGGGAAACTAATGATGATTTTTCAGTAACAGTAAGATTTCATTTTTTAACATTAGTTAACTACATTAGTTAACATGAACTAACAATGACCAATACTTCTACAGCATTTATTAATCTTAGTTCATGTCAGTTTCTACATAGTTTCTACATGTTAGCACTTACTAAAACATTAAGATCAAAAGATGTATCTGTTAACATTAGTTAATGCACTGTGAACTAACATGTACATTTTTATTAACTAACATTAACAAAGGATAATAAATGCTGTAAAAAGCATATTGCTCATTGTTAGTTAATGTTAATGCATTAATGTTAATAAAAGAGACCTTATTGTAAAGTGTTAACACTATACAGTCAAATCAAATGTTATGTGGCATTCAATGACATGCTATTTAAATGATATATAGATTAATAATAGCAATAATAATAATAATATACACTAAAATATATATATTATAAATAAAAATTTTAGGTCCATTAGTTAACATTATTAACTACATTAGTTAACATGAAATAATAATGAACTGCACTTCTACAGCATTTATTAATCTTTGTTAATGTTAATTTCAACATTTACTAATACGTTATTAAAATCTTGTTAACATTAGTTAAATGCACTGTGAAATAACATGAACAAACAATGAACAACTGTATTTTCATTAACATTAACGAAGATTAGAAAATACAGTAACAAATGTATTGCTCATGGTTCATGTTAGTTAATACATTAACTAATGTTAACTAATGAAACTTATTGTAAAGTGTTAGCATAAAAATGTATAATACACCACAGATAAAGTTTTTTTTTAAATGTTTTTGAAAGAAGTCTCTTATGCTCACCACGACTGTATTTATTTTGATCAAAAATACAGTAAAAATATTTTTCTATTTAAAAACATTTTAAAATTTATTTTTTCCTATTACTCCACTCTTCGGTGTCACAAGATACTTTAGAACTTATGCTAATATACTGATTTGATTCTTAAAAAAACATTTCTTATTATTAGGTAAAATTGGTTGAAAATGTATAATGTATGGAGATGGGTTTTTTTTTTTTATCAGGATTTTTTGATGAACCGAAAGATTAAAATGGAAAATTGAAATATGAATTATTTTAAATTATTTGAAATAGAAATGTTTATTAACACTATAAATGTCTTTACCATCTTTTTTTTTTTTTTGCACATTTACAAAGCAGTACAGAGACAAATCACAGTAGTAAAAAAGCTTTTCAAGAGTTTCAGGAAAGGAAGAACAAACTGAAAATCCTTCTGTAAATATTCCACTGTGGATATATCGTAAACAGAATTTTGTAACAAGTCTCTTTAAACTTTGGAGCAACAGGGTATGTCAGATAGAATTTTAAAGACACCTCAACATTGCCAAAGGCTATGAAAGCACTAATCACCAAAAATCACCAACAATACTATGCATAAAACTTTATAAATCAAATTATTACAATTATTGTTCAATCAATTTAATGGATCCTTGCTGAATGAGTGCATCAGTTTGGCCTAATTACAATTAATAATTAATAATTGCCCTAATTATTATAAACAGAATAATAATCAACATTAATATTTAGGGAAGCCAATTTACACTACATTTTATTTGATTGGGGCAGTAAGGGATTTAGATAATGGGAAAAGGGGGCGTTGGCCCAAAAAAGGTTGGAAAGCTTTGCTATACAGGGTCACAAAGTCAAGAAATTTCTAATTTGCTTTATGTTGATGCTGTTGTTGAAAGATAGTCATATTTTGTGTCTAACCCCTTATTTACACTGCACGCGTGCGTCTGTGGCGCGTAACGGCTGCGACGCAGCTACCAGAGCTGATCCGTGGCCACTCTAGTTAATGCTTCAGTTTACATCAGCCGCGCTGCGGCACGTTTCAGAAGCGTCTTGCCGTGCCACTTCGCTAAAGATAGGCGCCTCGCCTATTTTTGACGGGCACCGCGTCCAAGACATCTCAAATATTGGCTCAAATACAAAATAAAGTCAAAATAATCACCCTGTGTAAACTCCTGCTCATATTTCACATCACTAGGAGGCCAGAAACTGAAGACATGAGATTCGAAGTTGAAAAACTAGAATTTTTTTTTGTTCTTGTCATCCATAACTGGACTTTTAAGTGTATTAACTTCATCTGTAGGCTACAGCAAAATAAAGTATGGCATAGCAATAAACACAATTAAACCGGACAAAATATAATCATTTAGCCATTAAAAACACACAAAAATCTAAAAAAAAAAAAATGTCAGACAGGCAAATCTCTAGTCTCGCGAATCCAGCTGCTTTGCTTCTGAAATGCTTCTGGTGTGAGTTGACACCGCACAGAGGACTGAACAAAACCTTGCCAGAGCCGTAACGCGCCGCAGACGTGTGCAGTGTAAACAAGGCTTAAATGAATCACGAAAGGCTACGTTTGGCATGGCTGAATTTTTAGCATCACTAGACCTAAAATGAATAATACCAGACGTTTTGGCGTTTTGCTGGCTGTCGGTTGATGGTCTGTCAGAATCTTCCTCTCAAAGCAAAGGCAAAATGTATTGTGAAAAAGACAAGAGTAATGTTCCGTGTGCAGGCTGTATCATCCTGTGAGTATTAAGTTTTGTCAGCGTCAGTCCTGCTCTCTCCTGCTGCGATGGCTCTGGCCTTTGCACTGGTTTCACTTCTGTGGCTCCATGTTTCTAATTATCCTCCCTGTGACTCACACGCAATGAGGTGTCAGTCTTTGACAAAGCGAGGCTTTTTTTTTCTTCACAAGGCAGAGGAGCAACTTCTCTGCAGGGGATTTATCAATGTTTGCCTGATAATGGAGTGCATGGTCTGATAATAAAGTGTGTGTGGTCTGATGAGTTTTCTGCTACACTAAGGTTTATTCATCAAGATAATACCTTCATAAGTTATGTTCAGTACTGAGACTTCAGTTAACACACATGGATAGCAAGAAAGGAGCTTATAGAATGTTAAGTTATGATTATGAAAGAGAACCAGTTTGCAGTAATGCACTTGTTTTAAGATTTCCGTTTTATTTTATTGCTGTCTATGAAAACAGATGTTAAAGAGGTCTTGTTTGTTTTTTTGTTTGAGAAAATTGTGGCAGGGGATTCAATTTGGGAAGACTGAAGTAAAGAGATATAAGCACAAAACTTGCACTTCTGAGCAATGCTGTATTTTATCTGGATAGGTTTGCACTTGGAGAAAGCCGAAGGATGCATTTGACCATCAGTGTCTGTAGCAAGCTGGTGGTGGAGTACAGGGTGGACTAGGGCTGCATAATTTGGGGGGAAAAAACGTTGTTCTGATAGAGATTGTGAATGCGATTTAAAATGTTTTTTTTTTTTTTTTTTTTTAAATAACTTAAAGCTTCTCTTTTGTTGATAAGCATTTCTCATTACAAGCATGGGAAGATGGTTGGTCTCATTTTGCATTCCCAGATGCATGTTAAAGTGACCCAAACTCAGAGCACATGCAGAGATAGAGCTTGTTTGGAGCAGCATTTACTGTGAGTCGCTCTGAGACCACAAGCTGCTCATGTGGAAGAACAGTGCCACACTTCACTTTGAAACACGCAGTACATATATTTTATTTAATGAAATCACAGCCTTTGTGATTTGATAATCGCACTAAGCCATATCGCATTTTCGGTTTTATTTTGTTTAGTCACGCAGCCCTAGGATGGGCGGCCATCATGTAGGTGTTATTGGACTTGATGATTGAGCTGTATGATTGTATAACAACCAAGAAATATGGAGCTGTTTTACAGAAACACATTCCCACATAATGTTCCCATATTCCAGGATGGTAATGATCCCATATGCACTGCTAAACAAATCAAATACATTTCACAACTTTGCCAGTCATCAGATCTACACACCGTTGTATCTCTCTGGGACGTTCCAGAGCACAGAATGTAAATGAGATTTCTACCTTCTTCATACCTCAAACAACTGGAGGCTTTTCCTCTTGAAAAATGAAGATGTATCCCAATGCATACAATTTCAGCAGCGACAGCATTTCATGAAGAAATTGAAGCTGCTCTGCAAAGTGTGTCCTACTTGTTAGATTTGTTAGTTCTTATTACCCTTTTTTATGAGTTTTTTTTTTTTTTTCTTACTTCAATGACAAGAACTGTTGACAAACCCCTGAAGGGAATCAAGCAGTGCAAAATCCTTTTGAGTGCAGTTGTGCATTGAGTTTGCAGTAAATGGTTTATTGAAATGTCAAGCATGACACTTATTCTAATTAGTTCTAATTCTTTTATTTGTTTTTTTATTATTATTATTATTATTTCATATTGAGAGACTACATGAAATATTTGTCACGATGCAGGACTATTATAGGGATTGTCCACCCAAAAATGAAAATTCTTTCATCATCTACACCTTCTTTCTTCTGTGGAACTTAAAAGATTAGTTCACTTCAGAATTAAAATTTCCTGATAATTTACTTACCCCCATGTCATTCAAGATGTTTATGTCCTTATTTCTTCAGTTGAAAAGAAATTAAGGTTTTTGAAGAAAACATTCCAGGATTTTTCTCCATATAGTGGACTTCAAGAGCTACCAACTGGTTGAAAGTCCAAATTGCAGTTTAAATGCAACTTCAAAGGGCTCTACCGTGGAATAAGGGTCTTTTCTAGTGAAATGATTGGTCATTTTCAAAAAAGAAATGATATACTTTTTAACCACAAATGTTCGTCTTGCACTAGCTCTGCGATGCACCATGGATTACATAATCACACTGGAAAGGTCACTAATCCTTTAAACTAACTAATGCCTTAAAATAATTCTTCTTTCTTCAAAAGAAGTTTTGAAGAATGTTGATAACCAAACAAGACTGGAGCCCAATAACTACATTTTAATTTAATTGGGGCAGTAAGTGGAAAGAAAAACATTTCTCAAAATATATCATTCCTGTGATAAGGGAGTCTTAGGATCCATGTGCCCGGATCTTTTTTGAGATGCTCTAGAGATGTAGCTGTGATATAGTGCATAACACTCATCTCACATTTCAGTTTCTTTCCTCTCTCCGTTATCTCTCTCTCCAACAGGTATTAGGTGGATCAGGACATATATACACGTGCTTCACCTCCTGTCACTACTGCCCATGTGCCGCCTTCTCTTTCTCTGTGCTCAGGAGAAACGAGAGTCTGACGGTGAGGTCACTTCCTCTTTCTGCTCACACGCACTCACAGACCCTGAGACCCACATCTTACTTCATTATTTTTTTATCATCTTTTCTACCTGTAGGGCTGATATCAAACCATAAGCAATAACACTGCTGATGTGTTAGTTGGCAACTAAAAGTAGTTGTCTAGTGATTGTGTTTTAAACCCTTTTTGCACTTACATTATTTGACATGCATTTGAAAACATTTTTTAATAATTATTCATTCAAATTAGAGAAATTTATCAAATACATTTTTAGTAGCGACACAAATTTTCAGCTCCCTGTTGCTGTGGTTATTTCAGGGGTTTTATTTGTTTTCTGGTCTCTATTGACTGTCTGCCCATTGTTGTGGCCCTGTTTCAAAAGGAGACCCAGTATCTGTTGCCACACAGTTGCATGTGCATCAGCCTGCTTTTGAGCCCAGGGGAGGGAATAAGACTAAAATTAGTTCTCCAGTCTGAGAAAGAAAAATCCAGAGACAACCCCAAAATGCACTGCTTCACTCTAATAGCATGACCTCACTTCATTATTGAGCTGCAACAAAATATAAATGCATTTAATACCCATGTGATCTGAGAGGAAAGGTTTCCTTGTTTATTTATAGTCCTCTGTGTAATGCAATAGAGTTTAGGTGATGCGCTAGAAAACATCTCAATGTGATTAACCTGCCTGCTCTCAGTGGCCGTCTGACTGTATTTGAAACAGTATTTGAAATCCCGCTGATGCATTTTTTATGACGGCAGAGCTAGTGACTGTAAATTGAAGACAGATGGGTGCTTTGTGCATTTACTATCATTCATTACACACAATAAATATTAGTTTGAAACATATCTGATCTTGAGCCTATACTGTTTCTCTCTTATATAACCAAACTGGTGTAAGAATAGTTCAGTTGTATAACTTTCATGTTTATTTCTGTCAAACAAATCTCAACTCTTACCATTGTTAAGTGTAATTTTATTGAAATGTGTTTTCCATATCTGTGTTTTCTAGTGTAAGCACCTCCTGGCGGCTTGCTTGAGTCAGGCTATGGGTTTGTGCCAGCAGGAGCAGGTCTCAGATCAGCAGATGACCCATATTCTCTCAGGGCAAACTGAGGCCAGTACATAAATAGTTGGTCCTGAAGTAGATAGGGACTTTTATAACAACAGCAATTTAGGTATTTATAGTCATTATGGATTAGACTGGAGTTGTCATTTGGCTATGAGATTAAAAGTTTGGAAATTGTTGTGCACTTGCATTAAAACCCAGTGTTTTTTCATTGAGAAATGCTCTGTTGTAGAATGTTAAAAAATATTATAAATGAGCAAAGCTGAACCCTAAATACCAGATGTTTGTATATGTGTTCGCAAAATATTTTGTCTGTTGCCAGAGAATGTGCATCTGTTCAATGAGCATGATTGCGTTTATTTTTGAAGTTTCCGTTTGTTTGAAGATTCAGCACTCTAGACTGAGTATCAGCAACAAACAATGAGACTGTGAGGCCCTGCTCTCTCAAATACTGTACTTTTAATCACTTTCTCAGCCAAGTTGCATTCATAAAATAAACCTGTGAACCATTTATTAAACATTTGTGTAATACATTTGTAGTAGTTATTTTTTGTCATGCATTCAAAAAAGACTATTAACTTTTTATTTTTATTTTTAATCACAGCAACAACAACAAGAGTTTTTAAATACAGTTATTACTATTATTATTGTATTCACACTAATTGGTAAGTCCAGAGAGTCTTTCTAAATGTATACAGTCTTAATCAGTAACTATTTCTATTGGCAGCAGAGAATGGGCACGTCAGTTTGGAGACTTGCTTGTAAGTCTGTACTATTTCACAATGGATGCACAAGCAGAGTGGAGGCAGTGCAGAAGCTGTGTGTGTGCAGAGTGGGAGCAGCACGCACCCGTTATGCTTTCACACCGGTAGTGTTTGTTGCGTGTAGCGATACAAATACAGACGAGAATCGTCCATTCTGTCACGTTTTTCCGGTGTTCTCCGACCACTGTCTGTCACATGCTTTGATTTATGATGGGTAACATACTTTGGAGCCAAAATATCCCAGTAATGGTCTTTGTAGTGATCCCAAGGTGGAGCCGCGGCATCAAGGTCCTGCCCATACTCCCATTCCCACAGACTTAATCACAAGCACAGCTGTCAATCATGATGTAACACCCCATTTTTAATGTAGTTCCAAACGTAGGTTCGGGAGGAGCCTAAACATTCAGTCCTGTCAATCATCATTACGAGCGTATATAAGTCACTGCGTCATCCCAGCGACAATTCTTCTAGCATTTGGTCCCGCCCCGTCATTTGAATGCATGTCCCAACCAAGCTGCAACCTCCCACAGTTAGGGACAGGCTCCAAAAGAGAGCAGAATCTCATTGAGTCCCATGTTAAAATGGCCAACTTTACAGCAGAAAAAAAAAACATGTTTACAGCCTGGATCAAATTGTGGTTTTGGTCTATACAGCTAATTTTGCCCTTCATGACAACTCTGAGGGGGGTGAATTTCGTCCATTTAAATTATATTAAGCCTTAATTCTGCATAATTAAGGGAGTGGTCACTTGAGTGAGGTCTGTGAGCCGTCACTTTACCTCAGCTAATTCCAGCCGCTGAATTTGGTATCTCTGCCGTGTTTGTGCTTTTTTTTTCGGGGTTATTTTATACAATTATAAAATAATAATATATACAATTATAAAATGATCTGGCTTGCTGCGTTAATGGTCGAAACAGATGTGCGTCTGTGTAGATGTGCATGCATGCGGAAGATAAACAGAACACACGTTTTTGGATCGTGGCATTGACTAAATGTTTTGTTCCTGAGATTTACTACAATGACAATGGCAGGAGGATATAAAACTCCGACAGCACTACTTGAATATTATAACTAAAACTGCTGCATTTTGAAAAATTATACTTTGGAAGCGGGCTCATTTGTTTATGAGATATATACAGTCATATACAGTTTTACAACATAAACGCTGCTCAGGTTGCATATTTGAACGATGATGGAGAGCAGATCATTCAGAAGAAATTTCATGGATTTAACGCTTTTGTCAGGGTTTCTACAGGTTTCATCAAATGTAATTTAATGATTTTTAATGCCTTTTACTGCCAATTTTTAATGCCATATATATATTCCGCTAAATGTTGATAGATGACGTGATACAGCAATTAGAATATTCATCATGTCATTGTTGCATTCACATTCTGCCAAGTGTCAGCCCTTTACATTTGTTTGCTTCTCTGGTGCTACTCTTCCTCTCTTTTAGAAGAAAATAAACAAAACCCTAGGTATTTATTTGATACAGTGGCTAAATTAACAAGAAATAAAGCTTCAACTTCTGAGGTTCCCAAAGAGCACAGCAGTAATGACTTTATGAACTTCTTAACTTGCAAGATTGATAATATTAGAAAAAAAATTATAACCACGCAACCGTCTACTACAGTATTGCGTCAGACAGTGCATTGTAGTATCCCTGAGGAAAAATTCAATTCATTTACTCCTTTAACAGAGGAAGAATTGTCTAAACTTGTTAAATCATCAAAATCAACAACATGTATGTTAGACCCTATACCGACTAAGCTATTGAAAGAGATGCTTCCAGAGGTCATAGATCCTCTTCTTAATATCGTAAATTCATCTTTATCACTAGGATACGTACCGAAAACTTTTAAGCTGGCTATTATTAAACCTCTTATTAAAAAACCACAACTTGATCCTAGAGAATTAGTCAATTACAGGCCGATCTCAAATCTCACTTTTCTGTCAAAAATACTTGAAAAGGCAGTATCATCACAACTATGTTCCTTTTTAGAAAGAAATAGTATCTATGAGGATTTCCAGTCAGGATTTAGACCGTACCATAGTACTGAGACTGCTCTCATTAGAGTTACTAATGATTTGCTTTATCATCAGATCAGGGTTGTATCTCTCTATTAGTGTTACTGGATCTTAGTGCTGCATTTGACACTATTGATCACAATATTCTTTTAAATAGACTCGAAAATTATGTTGGCATTAGTGGAATTGCATTGTCATGGTTCAAATCATACTTATCTGACCGTTATCAGTTTGTAGTAGTAAATGAAGAGAGGTCATATTGATCACATGTTGAATATGGAGTACCGCAAGGCTCCGTATTAGGACCATTGCTTTTCACTCTGTACATGCTACCCTTGGGAGATATCATTAGGAAGCATGGAGTTAGTTTTCATTGTTACGCTGATGATACTCAGCTCTATATTTCTTCGTGCCCTGACGAAACTTACCAATACACAAAATTAACGGAATGCATAGCTGATATAAAAAATTGGATGACCAGTAATTTCCTACTACTAAATTCAGAAAAAACAGATATTCTAATTTTTGGACCAAAAACTTCTTCACGTAATAACCTAGAATATTGTCTAACACTTGATGGCTGCTCTGTTAAGTCTTCGTCTTCAGTTAGGAACCTGGGTGTGCTCTTTGATACCAATCTTTCATTTGAAGGCAATGTTTCTAGCATCTGTAAAACCGCATTCTTCCATCTTAAAAATATATCTAAACTACGACATATGCTCTCGATGACAAATGCGGAACAGTTAGTTCATGCGTTCATGACCTCAAGGCTAGATTACTGTAACGCTTTACTGGGTGGTTGTTCTGCTCGCCTGATAAATAAACTGCAGCTCGTACAAAATGCAGCAGCTAGAGTTCTTACTAGAACTAGGAAGTATGACCATATTAGCCCAGTTCTGTCCTGTTAAACATCGTATAGATTTTAAAATCTTGCTAATTACTTACAAAGCACTAAATGGTTTAGCTCCCCAGTACCTGAGCAATCTATTAATGCATTATAGTCTTTCACATCTATTGCGATCTCAGAATTCAGGCCAGTTGATAATACCTAGAATATCAAAATCAACTGCAGGTGGTAGATCCTTCTCCTATTTGGCACCTAAACTCTGGAACAATCTTCCTAGTATTGTTCGGGAAGCAGACACACTCTGTCAGTTTAAATCTAAACTAAAAATGCATCTCTTTAACCTGGCATACACATAACACATTATCAATTTATTTTTTCAAATCCGTTAAAGGATTATTAGGCTGCATAAATTAGGTCAGCCGGAACCAGGAACACTTCCTATAACACCAGATGTACTCGTTACATCAGAAGAAGAATGGCATCTACGCTAATATTAGTCTTTCTGTTTATCCCGAGGTTTACCGTAGTCAACCGGATCCGGGCCGCATCCAGGTGAGACCAAGGACCTGCGCCTTGACACGACCAACAGCACAGCCCTGAAGTATCAGCAGAGATTGAGTCTAGATCATCCACTCTGAAGGCCTCATAAACATGACAACCAGTGGTGCAGCTCCTCAACAACCGTCCATACGTGATGAATATGATCCTCAGCTGGATGGAACTGAATTAAATACTTTGAATGTTGCGATCCTATCTGACTTATGATAGCAACCTGAGTCGTAACAAAGCACTGTTTGCCAGAGGAGAACTGGCCCCCCGATTAAGCCTGGTTTCTCCCAAGGTTTTTTTCTCCATTTTAACAGTTTGGGTTCCTTGTCGCTGTCGCCTTTGGCTTGCTTAGTTGGGGACACTTGACAATTGACATTCAATATTCAACAGTGCTTTGCTCTGCCTGCATTGACACTATTCTTTAAGAGCTGCTGTGCAGCCAAAATAATGTACCAGTTATCAATGTAAAGCTGCTTTGACATAATCTACACTGTAAAAAGCGCTATAAAAATAAAGGTGACTTGACTTGACTTTGTGTTCACATAATTTTAGCATAAAGGTCTTCAACCCTGGTCCTGGCGACCCACTGCCCTGCAGAGTTTATCTCCAACCATAATCAAACACATCTGACGCAGCTAATCAAGCTCTTCAGCATGTTTGAAAATACCCCAACAGTGAGCTGAAGCAGGTTAGAAATAAACTTTGCAGGACAGTGGGTCCCCAGGAACAGGGTTGAAGACTTCTACGCTATGGTTCTACTGTGATCTTTGTTCGAAAATATTTTTGCTGCTAAAATTAAACAAAAATGTTCCTTCTAAAACATAAGTGACTTATACAGCCTATTATTATCCACCTTGATCACCACTTACACTAAATGTAATAAAATCAGTCAGTCTTGCATTTTGGTGATTTCCAAGGTTTTTTTGTTTTTGTTTTTTGGTATTGACGTTTTAATCAGGCTCCTTGTCCGGCCTTCAAAAAACATACTTATCCCGGACTAATGGACAAGCGTTAATGTCGAACCCTGACATGTTAAAGCAGCGCTATAATCATGATTTATAATCGAGACGTTGTCTGACAAAAATCACCATACACATAAGATAATTTGTACACATAATGTAATTTTGGCTAACGTTATATCAGACCTGCAAACTCACAATAATGAATAGTGTTGATTGTTCTGGTGATGTTTTCTTAGCGATTTCCTGCAGAGGAGGAATAAGCATTTGCTTAATACTTTACGAGTGACAAACGAGAATCTAAAAGGTTGGGTTCAGATATTTGAATTTGAGCTACTAATAGCTGGAGCTCTGCTAGCAAAAAATTTTTTAGAAAATGTTGTAGAGATGATTGAGAAGATTATTTATTGGAACGTTAGATCCAAGTAGAGTGGCAATAGGGTGCATGACGAACTTGCATATGGAGCCAATGTCCTAAATTTCTGAAAGGCAGAATTTGGGAAATTGATTTTTAATTCTGCTATACGTTCTGCTTTATTTACAAACTAATCGCCAATCTTTGGAATGCTCAACATATGGGCCAAAAAAATCCAGCGAACCATGCTTAGGCTCCTAAAAATTAGAACAAGCAGAAGTTCCATAGCGGTGTTGTGGGTCAGGTTGGCAGCTGTAAAGAAGGTGTAAGATGGCATTTGAGTTGATGTTTGAGATGCACTGTTCGCTAATCTCCGAATCTATTTGCAAATCTAAATTCGATCCACCGCACAGATCCATTTGTCTTTTTTCTTCAATCTCCAAGTATTATACAGCAACACCATCCACAATATCAAGCATAGCAAAACAGATCAGTTAATGAGCAGCCATTCAATTTTCATTTCGTTAATTTACCGATACCCCTCCAACCTAACCAGTCCGTTTCCTTATTTTTAGCTCACAGAAGTTCCAAAAATTCTTCATCAACAATAATACTCCCAACTCTTTTGAAACATTGTTCCAAAACACTTTCCAAACAGACTTCAGTTCAAACCCGTCACACATACTCAAGCTCATCAATTACTCATTCAACAATGTAATTGCTGCGTACCTGTAACGCATGAATCAATAATTCCATTCCTCTGCAATTGCAGGATTTCCAACTGATATAGATATGGGTTTTGATTTGGTTTTTTGCCAAATTTGTTGTTATTTTAAGGTATGGTTGCTAGGTGATTTTGTTTTGGAACCTTCAGAAAACTTTACCTCTATTTTTTTCAAAACGGACTTTGCTGACTCTATCGACTTCAAACAGATGTAGCTTAGTCATTTTTTTGTCGGATTCCAACCAGTCATACATCATTTTGAAGTTTTCAGAGAATAACAACATTTTTTGAAAATTTGCTCATTGTGACTCATTTTGCCAGCATGTGTCAAATATATATAACAACTGCAAAGTGTTCAATGTGTAAACAATGTAGTGAACAGATGTGATGGCACCAGAGATCACCACTTCACAACAGGAGCCCCTTTGTCCCACACTGGAAAAAAAACAATTTTGCAAGTTTTTGCACGAATATATTTTAAGTAAATTTCACACACATGGAAATTAAGTAAATCTACTTAACTAAGCTGAGTAAAATTAACAAAGTGAACAAGTACATATAACTTGGTCTGTTAAATTATATTGTGTAGCGTCTGGACCAATCAGACACACAATTATTCATTATATTTAATGAATAATCCAGAAACTCACTTTTTCAAAGTTCTATGAACCCATCACCCTAAACTGCAACTAGCATCCCAAATGAAGCTAATACACAGACAGAACTAGGTGTCCTGTTACAGGACACAGGAAAACTGATAAGAACTTTTATGATCAGAAATAATTTTGCAGAGATTAGTGACTTCATTCTTTCTGAGAAGGACAAATAAACCCTCTTAATCCTATATATTCTATATAATTTTGCAGAGACTAGTAACTCTGACTTCATTCTTTCTGAGAAGGACAGATAAACCCTCTTAATCCTATATATTCTATACAGTATATAACTGTTACAATCTTACCAGAGAGAGCGAAATAAGTCTTTACTTGAAAATCCAACTGGAGAAGACAGGAACAGACAGGAACAGACAGGAACAGACAGGAACAGACAGGAACAGACAGGAACAGACAGGAACAGACAGGAACAGACAGGAACAGACAGGAACAGACAGGAACAGACAGGAACAGACAGGAACAGACAGGAACAGACAGGAACAGACACCAGGATAGATACAAACGTCCAAACGATACCCGGCAACATACTAAACAGAAACTGGAACTTAAATACACTGATGAATGAACTCAAATGATGAACAGCTGTGAAGAATGTGATTAGTGTCCATGGTAACAGATTGTGGCAGGAAACTAGAACAAAGGAACACGTGACAGATGATAACAACAAACAGAAAGTCCATGTGACTGTAACAATAACCACTTGAGAAATGTATAAACATGTATTCAATTTTCCCATCTCATGACTTTCCTTTTATAGGGTTTATTCTATGTATTAACTCTCTCTTTTGAACTATTTTGGTATTAATGTTTCGGAGTTGAAAATTTATGGTTAACTAAAATCATATGGGTAGCATGTTTGGTATCGATGGACTCCAACTTCCGTTTCCTATTTGTTAATTAATGTTACATGTTGCTAACTCTATGACACATTAGCATTATAAGAATCTAGAAGGCTCTTCTCACATTCATCCAATCCAGTGTCTTATGCTAATATCCTGCCAAAGGCACAGACTCGTAAAGTTCCATCCAAGGGGACAACTCCTTATTCACTCAGACACCTCAAGAGGGTGTGACATCTTCACCCTTTAAAATCACTGATCACAAGATCACAGTCTTTCTTCTGCTCTTTTACTGAGAAAACTAGAAGCTTCTAAGGAACCCCAAGCTTGTGCCAGGCTCCGGCCTAGACTTTTCATTCACCAAAGATCCTCTGAATCCTTCTCTCTCATCAAGATAGCATCAGCAAAGATCAACTGGAGCCTCAGCAAATTGCATCAGGACAAGTTTAATTCAAATTGGTGAGACATGCAAGTATCAAACTTAGTCTCATTATTTGATACATTAAGTATGATTAAAGAAGGGCATGTTAGAACTAAACTGATGGTTTACTCAAGGCTGTTGATCTGCTAAATTTTTAAACAGTGCTGTAACTTCTTGCTTTCCTGTATTCTGCTTCAGCTTTCTCTTTCCCTTGGTAAACTGTATGCATTTATGCATGTGAATGTTAGAGTAGTTTAAGTGTTTAGTCTCGTTAATAAAGTCTTGTCATGTCCCATGTAAAGTTGTCTGTGTTTCATGCTCATATACTGGAGTCCCTAATCATTCAGATCCTGACTACATGCTCTGTAGTACTGTACAATAAGAATGTTATTTCCCATAACCTGGAAATTAACATTTCTTAGAATGAATAAACATTTAACACTGAGTGTTCATTGGCCAAACAGGTTAATTGATTGTAATATTAATTTTATTACATTAAGTTAATTTTATTAATTGATCCAAATATGTATAATTGTACAAATTATTATTATTTGTATTACTTAATTTATAATTATAACTAGTTATGATTAATCATATTTCTTTTGATCTACATTGAGTAGTCATTCTGCTACGCTCTTTACATCCAGCGTTTCCAGGTTCTACATCAGAATGCCGTCTCATTATTGGCCATCTCCTGCGTCAGCATCACACGTGCTGCTCACGTGACCAGCGGCCAATACTGAGCCGCTATTCAGACGTACAATCTGGAAGCGCTGTACGTAAAGAGTGTAGCAGAATGACACAGAACAGAAGATATTGTTGAATAAAGTTATTTTTGTTTTGGCACAAAAAGTATTCTCATCTCTTCATAACATTAAAGGGATAGTTCACCCAAAAATGAAAATTACCCCATGATTTACTCACCCTCAAGCCATCCTAGGTGTATATGACATTCTTCTTTCAGACAAATATAATCAGAGTTATATTAATGTCCAGGCTAATCCATGCTTTATAATGGGAGTGGATGGTGCCCCAAATTCTAAAGACAGAAAAAAATGCACTCATCCATTATAAAAGAAGTCCACGTCCCCAGCTTATGACATAGGACGCATGCGCAGTGTGAGCTCCGGTGACGAACACGGAAGTGCAGAGGAGAGAGCAAAACAAAATACCGGTCACAAATTAAAAGTACAAAACTAGGATTTCTTAAGAAAAATGTTGGAGGATTTCGATATAAGCAAAGAGAAGACTTTGTTTTTTGCCCAGCCATATTTGTTTGAACCGGAGTATACCGACCAGGAACTCCGGGAGACGGAGGAGGCTGCAGCAGCAAAACAAACTGAAAAACTGTTGGCCGAGGCATGTTTATATTGTCAGAGTAAATGCTAATCACTAGCGAAAACCACGTTAGCCAAACCCCGTAAGTCACATCACCAAAAATAGCAGGCTAAGAGGGAGACAACACACCCAGATAGCAAGCAGTAAACAAACCGCACAACTGATAGAGAAAGCGGTAACTTGCCCATCTGATGAGCCGAAAGTGGTGGAAGACGCAACAGGGTAGAGAGCTTGCAGCAGCCCGATTGCAAAACTTGCAGGCAGTAAAAGTTGCAATCAACAATTAAGTCCAAAACACCAACAGTTAGAATTGGAGTAATCCTAAAAGCACAGTAATCTGGTGGTGAGATAGAAATACAAATAAAGCAGTAATCCGATCAGTGCAGCAAAACATACAAACAAACAATCCAGGTTTGAAGCGGCAGTCAGTCACGCACAGCGCTCTGCATCTCCCTTTGATGTCGGCACACGTAATCTCAAGACTTTAGCTTTGTTGAAGCAACCCGGATATTTGAAAGAAATCAGCATTTTAACACTAATAAAATGTAGAGTATAGCTCAAATAATTTGCTTCTTCACGTGGATTTCCTTTGCTGTACACAACTTGTTTCTCGCGACACTAGCATATTCTTACCGGAGCTCACGCTGTGCATGCGTCTTACGCTGAAATGCCACTCTCTCGTAAATGCGCGTATGACAGCTAGTGGAAGTTAGAGATTACAGTTTATAAAGTTTTAAATATGAATATTTTTCTTACAGAAACGCATCGCTTTAGAAGGCCTTTATTAACCCCCCGGAGCCGTGTGGACTTCTTTTATAATGGATGAGTGCATTTTTTCTGTCTTTAGAATTTGGGGCACCATCCACTCACATTTTAAAGCATGGATTACCCTGGACATTATTTAATATAACTCTGATTATATTCATCTGAAAGAAGAATGTCATATACACCTAGGATGGCTTGAGGGTGAGTAAATCATGGGGTGAACTAACCCTTTAAGGTTGAACCACTGCAGTCACGTCAACTGTTTTAACTATGTCTTTAGTACTTTTATGGACCTTAAAAGTGTTGATTAAGTTGCTGTCTATTGAGAAGTCAGAGAGCTATTGGATTTCATCAAAAATATCTTAATTTGTGTTCTGAAGATGAACGAAGGTGTGGAACAACATAAGGGTGAGTAATTAATGACAGAATTTTCATTTTTGGGTGAACTAACCCTCTAAGGGCAACAATTTATTGTGTTCAGTCTCTCTCTTCTGTCCCTCTCAACTGGTTTACAGCAAAGAAGGCACAAAGGATTCTGAAATTAAGAAAACAGACAAACAACAACAACAACAAAAAACAATCAATAAACAGCAAATATTTTTAAAAGTTATTAGTATTTGCATCCACATAATTCATTTCACTCATTTTATAATGAAACAAACGGAGAATTTTGAAACAATGCTGAAAAGGTATGACTAACTGCTGACTAACATAGGTGACTAACATGCCACAAGGACTTTGAAAAGAAATAAAGCATTTCTAAGGTTCTAAAGACACTGTTTTATTTAACTGTGTATTGTGGGACAATGCAAAAAGCTCCACAGGATGGAAAGGTGGGACGTGATTTTCGGACACTTGGAATGCTGCGACCCAATCACATAACCACAGTAGGAAAGGCGGAGACTAGTAATCCCCTCCCCAATGGGAAGGAACAAAAGCTTTACCAAGTGAACACACAATTAATATTATAAATATTATAATATTATAAATTAATAACTAATGATTTTTACAACAGAATGAATCAATACTGAAGTCACTCAAGCTAGACAATGATACAATTTTTTCTAGAGCTGCTGTACAGAATTATGTTACCAAAATTATGTTCCTGTATTACTGTAAAGCTGCTTTGACACAGTCTGCATTGTAAAAAGCGCTATATAAATAAAGGTGACTTGACCTGACCTGACTTGACCACCGTCTGATCTACAGTTCTCTGGATTACATAAAGACAAGCAGTGAACCCCCAGCACTAGGTGCAGCTCTGCAACTGTTGGAAAGCCATCCAGTCTCTCCTACTGCAAACGGAAAGATACCAGTGGAAGACGTCTCCTGTCGCTGGACTGATCACCCAACCAAGTGAAACGTAAATATAAGCTAACCAAACCTTTTCCCAAAGGCCTTGGCATTAGGTTGTTGCTATATTAGATTGCTATTTGTGTTGAGACTGGTAATCTAGGTCCAGCGTTTAACAGATAGATACACTAGACACGTTATCTGTATTCATAGTAAATGCTTATTTACCATTTCATACCAGCATCCAGAAAGACCACAACTGACTTCCCCATAGACTGCTAATTACCCATTCATTGCTTCATCCAATCTGTTGTTTGTAGCTGTGTGATTATTGATTCAATCTTCTTAGTAGTTTAGTCATTTGCCTTTGTAGTTTAGTCATTTTCCTTATTAGTATTTAGTGAGTGTGTCATATTACTTTTTTTGTTAATAAATTCATTTTTATTGCAAACTGTGTTATTCTTGTGTTGATAATCAGAGGCTCTACAAGCTCACCAGAATCTCACATATCCTTCAGATTGGTCAGATGGTAAACTCGCTCCAATTTTTATAATTCTAATTCTTTTTGGTCAAGGTTAAAGTCCTTGACAGTGCCCCTAGGAACAGAGGGAGGTGCCATCTGATACCCACACCCACAATAAATGACGTGTGGGTTGTATTATTATTTGGTACACTGCAATACCAAAACCCACAACAACAATATGATTTACACACTAAATCCAGCATAAATGCTGGCACTACCTGCATATTTTTATACGCTCAAGACAGCGATTGGCTGCTGCTCGCATTTTTCGCTTGATATTTGCATTGTCGTGAACTGTCCTACCTTACACCTGGTCACTTCATGCATTTTTACTGATCAGATAGCTATCTGATTTATTAAAACGATTCCATTAGCACTTGGCCACATGAATGTGTCTCCGCAAAACGGATATAAATCCGATCTTCAATTCCAGCGCTATTGCAGATTTAATAGAGTTCACTTCACTGAAAGCAACAAATATGAGCTGCATTTTATTGATCATCAGCTAATTTCAAAATCAAAGGCAACAGCACTAGTAAGATCATTTAGTCTCATTACTTTTAATGAAAATTGTGTGTTGAGCGTCTGAGACTTTTGTGCAGTTTGGTGCAGTTTGCGCGTCGACTTGCTGAAAAGATACTCAACTGCGGTGATGCATGATGCAGTAGCGCTGTCATATCTGGCTATAACATGTTATTTAGCCTGTAACATGATCTCACTTTTTTTTTCTCTCTCTCTCAAATTTATTTTTTAGCATTTTTGGCATATCGTTCTTGGTGTGAACGGGTGTATTTTTTTCCCTGTGTGTTTAAGAATTTGAGAATGTGGTATTTAATAATTAAATAATGAGTGGGTCAAACTTTATATTAGGTGTCTTTAACTATGTGCTTACATCAGAAAAAATTGTTAGGTACAATGTACTTTTTGTATTCGTTGTATTGCAAAACGCTTCTATTGAGGTGGAATAGGGGTTTGGTGGTATAGTTAGGTTTAAGGGCGAGTTAAAGAATAAGGAAAGGTAATTATAGATGTAATTACAGAAATTAATAACAGCTGTAATTAAATGCAGGTATTTTTTAAATACAAGTACAATGTAAAAACTAATGTACACAACAAGCGCATTGCCTCAAATGATTAATTTAAATTTTAGTACATAGTAGTTAAAAACACTTAAAATAAAGTGGGACAAATGAGGGTTTATAATTTGGGGGAACTACAATATGGTAAACGCTGACTTACTTTACAGTATATCAGCTAGACTAGAATCATGGACTTTTTTGCTTTGGCTCTGGTAAAAATGTGTTTATTTGGTGCTGGTAACCCAATGCACAATGGTGACACCAGAATAAAAACATTCATGATTCTGAAGCTGAAAATATTCCCCATTGCATTATGATACATTATATTTAACATTATATGTTAATGATATATGAATAAATTATATTTAGCAGCACAGTTGAGCTGAGCTGAAAATGTTCCACTGGTATTCATAATAAAGAGGGCACAAAAGATTAAAAATGGCATTTATTACCAAAATAATTCAATAATTTTTTCAACATAAAGAGAACATCATAGTGTATGTAGATTAGTGACAAATACACACATCAAAAACATACACATTTAAAAGCAGACCTTTTTTTTTTTTTTTTTTGCTTCTCCAGAGGCAGGAATAAAATTCAGGTACACTTGACTGGTCAAAAGGCCTTTTGTTTCACTGCTTTCTCCAGACAGTACTTCAGTAAAGGAATAAACTGTCAGCTAACAGTTGCATTGCAGTACAGATTCGTTTCCATTGTAATGTCCAAGATGTCTGGCACACTCCTGTAATTTAGCCCTTACGAATAGTAACAAATATCTACATCTAATATAAACATCATTTAGAAGCTACAACACACAAAAATGATGCTAAAGAATGTCTTTCTTCCCCTCAATAAATGAAAACATGGTTTGACTGTTGGCACAGCTGTGGATGTGCACTCGTGTTAGTTGGGGGCTGTTGGAAAAGGCATGTCACTGCCAAGAACAAACACATCATCGCTTCTGTCCGTTTGAGTTGGGTACCAAAACCAGAGCTGATGAAATCCACATACTGTCCTAATCAGCTGTTTCCAGTGATAAGCAATTTGCTTACACTGAAAGGAAAAAAAGGAAACTGCTAAAAAAGCTCTTCTGATATGTCAGCATTCTTTTTAAATATCTCAAAATGACAAGGCAAAAACATCAATTATGCTTGCAGTAGCTCTGGTAACATTATGGCGGTGACTTTCTCTGGTTCTGAAAGTGGTGACTGTGAACTACATGCACTAAAGCTTTGTTTGGAATGCATGTAATGCACATGCAAATTAATATTTGAATCAGATTGCAACATTTAGGGTTCATTTAAACAGCTTTTTAGAATCTGAAATCAGTTTAAAGCACCGATATGAACTTTCACCTGGTCAGGTTTTAACATAATGTAACCTGACATACATAATTAGTGCACAATGTAAATCTATTTTACTATGTCTATTTTCTTTAAATAACGGGATCTCTTCAGATGGGGACTTAACCTACATGTCCAAGGCTCAGTCTCAAGCACGTGCCACAGTTATCAGCTTCATTTTATAACCAAATTTGTAATGCTTTAATATGTATGCTAGATGAGCCAGTTAAAGCACTGATGGATGTAGAGCAGACCTCTCTCCAGATCTGTGGTTATACTGTAAAGGTGCTTGATGATTAATAGAACAGAGTTGCAGTATTGACACTACAGAGCATTATAAACTATCCAGTTCCAGTGGTGACACTGTAAATCTCTCTCTAGAGGAGACAGCCTTTGCTCTAGGTCAGCTGCTGTTGTTTTAGTCTGAGTAGTTTGTCACAGTCAGACATTCAATAACAAACTGGTTCCTAAGGGCTGTGACACTTCTTCAAAAGAAGACAGACATCAGAAACATGGACCATCACATCTGGGGACATTGATATAACTGAGCTCCAAACTCCAAGACCATAGTGAAAATATGGGATTTAAATCCAATTTTCTTTATAATTTATATTCGGGCAAATATATTTTCATATACCTCAGCAAGACATCAACAAATAAGTTTACATCATCGCACCGCTGGCCCAGCCCACTGGTATTCAATCGCTTAATGGCTGACACTTGCCTACACTGGATGCAAGCATTGCAACAAAAGCAAATAAAACCCATTATAATCACCAACGCTGTCTACAGTGGATACAGTATACAGATGCCCGGTCACTTTCTGATGTACTGCACGCACTTGAGTCTGCAGACGAGAACAAATGAAATCGTAGATCGCGTCAGAGGATTATAAACTTGTTTGGAGAATTTTACTAAAGATTGTTTTGTAAATGAGGCACAATGTAATGAGCTTGCAAAAAAACTTGTTGACAGATGAATCAGATGAATTGGATCTGACAGCAGCTATATCGCAAACCACAAGGAAACGATCTCATAATGCTTTGCCTTTAAATTATGCTTTTATATGGATATATAAATGCATATATGTTTCCTATGCAATGATGTTAGCCAATCATAACATTGGCTGTTTACTTACAAGCCTTAAAGGAGCCACCCCTTAAAAATGGGTCATTTCAGAGGGAGGGTCAGAATGAGGGTTGAAAATAATCTTTTTTTCTCAGATATATATATATTTTTGTGTGTGTGTGTGTGCAAAAAACTTTAACATCATAAGTGGACATCAAGGAACATTAAAATAATACAGTATTTTAAATAGTTGTCTCAGATTTTTGGACCCCTTTGTGTAGATGTTAGAAAGAGAGCGTAATGGTCATGTAGTAACAGGGTGTGTCCATTAAAAGTGCCTCCTTCAAAGTGGCATTTATTTAAAGGAATATAGCTTATTTATTAGTTATAATAAATAATTATTAGTTATTAGTTATGTTTATTAGTTTTTATATTATAAAACTGTAATAGTGTCATGAACTGTACTAGGTTCTAATGGTTGTAGTTTTCATCCTCACCACCAGAGGGGCCTAGTGTGCTCCCTGGGTGTGATAAAAGATGAAGAAGTATTAGAGTAAGATAGAGGATAGCATGGTGTGCCTTGCGTTCCTTCTCTGCCCTGAGATAACATCCTTGTTGAGAAACTTAATTGTTTGCCGATCAATTAAGGATTTTTGTTTATGGGCTTCCTTTCCTTATTCATCAACTCATGCTATGGGAGTAATGTGGAGGTGCTATCACTGAAGAAGAGACTGGTGTGCCAGGGCATATGGGATATTTCCTACATTGTATGTCTGGACTTTATCGCAAGTATTCTTTCCACTGATAAGACTTTCTGTGATTTCTTATTTTGAGTTATTGATCGATTTCTGCTATTTTTTTGTTTGGTCATTGTTTGTACTGATATAATTTGAGAAGGTCTGTTAAACTATGGGTTATTCATGTATGGTGTAAATGGAAATCTCTGAAGAACTGAGTCATTGATAAGCGTGGATTTTGCATATATATGTTTGAATATAAAAAGAACTTAATCAGCAAACGGGTATGGAAAAAAACTCTTTATTGATGTAGCTGAGTATTGTGTGAAGTAATACAGTTGATCCCTCCTTCAAAAATTTGTATAGCTGGGTTTTTTTTTTGTTAGAGAGACAAGAGATTCAGTTATAGATGGCGCTCAAACAGGGACAGATCTGTATTTATTCTTAACTACTTTGATGTGCAAAATAATAAATGGAAGTCAAGTCAAGTCAAGTCACCATTATTTATATAGCGCTTTTTACAATGTAGATTGTGTCAAAGCAGCTTTACAGTGATAACTGGTACATTATTTTGGCTGCACAGCAGCTCGTAAGGAATAGTGTCAATGCAGGCAGATCAAAGCACTGTTGAATATCAAATGTCAATTGTCAAGTGTCCCCAACTAAGCAAGCCAAAGGCGACAGCGGCAAGGAACCCAAACTCCAACAGGTGACATCAGGTGGCAAACAGGTGTTAAAATGGAGAAAAAAACCTTGGGAGAAACCAGGCCCAGTCGGGGGGCCAGTTCTCCTCTGGCGAACAGTGCTTTGTTACGACTCAGGCTGCTATCATAAGTCAGATAGGATCGCAACATTCAAAGTGTTTAATTCAGTTCCATCCAGTTGAGGATCGTATTCATCACACCGGTATGGACGGTTGTTGAGGAGATGTGCCACTGGTTGTCATGTTGATGAGGCCTTCCAAATAGGAGAAGGATCTACCACCTGCAGTTGATTTTGATATTCTAGGTATTATTAGCTGGCCTGAATTCTGAGATCGTAATAGACGCGAAGGACTATAATGCATTAAGAGCTCGCTCAGGTACTGGGGAGCTAAACCATTTAGTGCTTTGTAGGTAATTAGCAAGATTTTAAAATCTATACAATGTTTAACAGGAAGCCAATGCAGTGTTGACAGAACTGGGCTGATATGGTCATATTTCCTAGTTCTAGTAAGAACTCTAGCTGCTGCATTTTGTACGAGCTGTAGTTTATTTATCAGGCGAGCAGAACAACCACCTAGTAGAGCGTTACAGTAATCTAGCCTTGAGGTCATGAACGCATGAACTAACTGTTCCGCATTTGTCATCGAGAGCATATGTCGTAATTTAGATATATTTTTAAGATGGAAGAATGCGGTTTTACAGATGCTAGAAACATGGCCTTCAAATGAAAGATTGGTATCAAAGAGCACACCCAAGTTCCTAACTGACGACGAAGACTTAACAGAGCAGCCATCAAGTGTTAGACAGTATTCTAGGTTATTACGTGAGGAAGTTTTTGGTCCAAAAATTAGAATATCTGTTTTTTCTGAATTTAGTAGTAGGAAATTACTGGTCATCCAATTTTTTATATCAGCTATGCATTCCGTTAATTTTGTGAATTGGTAAGTTTCGTCAGGGCGCGAAGAAATATAGAGCTGAGTATCATCAGCGTAACAGTGAAAACTAACACCATGCTTCCTGATGATATCTCCTAAGGGTAGCATGTACAGAGTGAAAAGCAATGGTCCTAGTACCGAGCCTTGCGGTACTCCATATTCAACTTGTGATCGATATGACCTCTCTTCATTTACTTCTACAAACTGATAACGGTCAGATAAGTATGATTTGAACCATGACAATGCAATTCCACTAATGCCAACATAATTTTCGAGTCTATTTAAAAGAATATTGTGATCAATAGTGTCAAATGCAGCACTAAGATCCAGTAACACTAATAGAGAGATACAACCACGATCTGATGATAAGAGCAAATCATTAGTAACTCTAATGAGAGCAGTTTCAGTACTATGGTATGGTCTAAATCCTGACTGGAAATCCTCATAGATACTATTTCTTTCTAAAAAGGAACATAGTTGTGATGATACAGCCTTTTCTAGTATTTTTGACAGAAAAGTGAGATTTGAGATTGGCCTGTAATTGACTAATTCTCTAGGATCAAGTTGTGGTTTTTTAATAAGAGGTTTAATAATAGCCAACTTAAAAGTTTTTGGTACGTATCCTAGTGATAAAGATGAATTAACGATATTAAGAAGAGGATCTATGACCTCTGGAAGCATCTCTTTCAATAGCTTAGTTGGTATAGGGTCTAACATACATGTTGTCGATTTTGACGATTTAACAAGTTTAGACAATTCTTCCTCTCTTAAAGGAGTAAATAAATTGAATTTTTCCTCAGGGATACTACAATGCACCGTCTGACGCAATACTGTAGTAGACGGTTGCATGGTTATAATTTTTTTTCTAATATTATCAATCTTGCAAGTAAAGAAGTTCATGAAGTCATCACTGCTGTGCTCTTTGGAAACATCAGAAGTTGAAGCTTTATTTCTTGTTAATTTAGCCACTGTATCAAATAAATACCTAGGGTTTTGTTTATTTTCTTCTAAAAGTTTTGAAAAATAGGCAGATCTAGCAGATTTTAAGGCCTTTCTGTACTCAACCATTCTCTCCCTCCACAAAATGCGAAATACTTCTAGTTTTGTTTTCTTCCAGCTGCGTTCCATTTTTCTGGCTGCTACCTTTAGGGCCTGAGTGTGCTCGTTGTACCACGGCGTTGGATTAATTTCCTTAATCTTTTTTAAACGCAAAGGAGCAACTGAGTCTAATGTCAAGTCAAGTCAAGTCACCATTATTTATATAGCGCTTTTTACAATGTAGATTGTGTCAAAGCAGCTTTACAGTGATAACTGGTACATTATTTTGGCTGCACAGCAGCTCGTAAGGAATAGTGTCAATGCAGGCAGATCAAAGCACTGTTGAATATCAAATGTCAATTGTCAAGTGTCCCCAACTAAGCAAGCCAAAGGCGACAGCGGCAAGGAACCCAAACTCCAACAGGTGACATCACGTGGCAAACAGGTGTTAAAATGGAGAAAAAACCTTGGGAGAAACCAGGCTCAGTCGGGGGGCCAGTTCTCCTCTGGCGAACAGTGCTTTGTTACGACTCAGGCTGCTATCATAAGTCAGATATGATCGCAACATTCAAAGTGTTTAATTCAGTTCCATCCAGTTGAGGATCGTATTCATCACACCGGTATGGACGGTTGTTGAGGAGATGTGCCACTGGTTGTCATGTTGATGAGGCCTTCATAGTGGATGATCTAGTTGACTCAATCTCTGCTGATACTTCAGGGCTGTGTTGTGGTTGTGTCATGGCGCAGGTCCTCGATCTCACCCGGATACGGCCCGGATCCGGCTGACTACGGTAAACCTCGGGATAAACAGAAAGACTAATATTAGCGTAGATGCCATTCTTCTTCTGATGTAACGAGTACATCTGGTGTTATTGGAAGTGTTCCCGGTTCCGGCTAACCTAATTTATGCAGCCTAATAATCCTTTAACGGATTTGAAAAAATAAATTGATAATGTGTTATGTGTATGCCAGGTTAAAAAGATGTGTTTTTAGTTTAGATTTAAACTGACAGAGTGTGTCTGCTTCCCGAACAATGCTAGGAAGATTGTTCCAGAGTTTAGGTGCCAAATAGGAGAAGGATCTACCACCTGCAGTTGATTTTGATATTCTAGGTATTATTAGCTGGCCTGAATTCTGAGATCGTAATAGACGCGAAGGACTATAATGCATTAAGAGCTCGCTCAGGTACTGGGGAGCTAAACCATTTAGTGCTTTGTAGGTAATTAGCAAGATTTTAAAATCTATACGATGTTTAACAGGAAGCCAATGCAGTGTTGACAGAACCGGGCTGATATGGTCATATTTCCTAGTTCTAGTAAGAACTCTAGCTGCTGCATTTTGTACGAGCTGTAGTTTATTTATCAGGCGAGCAGAACAACCACCTAGTAGAGCGTTACAGTAATCTAGCCTTGAGGTCATGAACGCATGAACTAACTGTTCCGCATTTGTCATCGAGAGCATATGTCGTAATATAGATATATTTTTAAGATGGAAGAATGCGGTTTTACAGATGCTAGAAACATGGCCTTCAAATGAAAGATTGGCATCAAAGAGCACACCCAGGTTCCTAACTGACGACAAAGACTTAACAGAGCAGCCATCAAGTGTTAGACAGTATTCTAGGTTATTACGTGAGGAAGTTTTTGGTCCAAAAATTAGAATATCTGTTTTTTCTGAATTTAGTAGTAGGAAATTACTGGTCATCCAATTTTTTATATCAGCTATGCATTCCGTTAATTTTGTGAATTGGTAAGTTTCGTCAGGGCGCGAAGAAATATAGAGCTGAGTATCATCAGCGTAACAGTGAAAACTAACACCATGCTTCCTGATGATATCTCCTAAGGGTAGCATGTACAGAGTGAAAAGCAATGGTCCTAGTACCGATGAAACTGATCAGGAAGATTATTTATAAAGCATTTTTTAGTGGTAGAAGTGTTGGTTCTACCAAATTTATGGCAGGGAGGCAGTTTAGCTGTTTTGACTAAATGTAGTATACACGAGACTAGGTAATGATCTGAGATGTCGTCACTCTGCTGCAGAATTTCAACGGCATCAATATCAATTCCATATGACAATATTAGATCTAAGGTATGGTTACGACAATGAGTGGGTCCTGACACGTGTTGTCTAACACCAATAGAGTTTAGAATATCTGCAAATGCCAATCCCAATGAGTCTTTTTCATTATCTACATGGATATTAAAGTCACCAACAACAAGTACTTTATCTGCTGCTAGTACTAACTCCGATAGAAAATCAGCAAATTCTTTGATAAAGTCTGTATGGTGTCCTGGTGGCCTGTATACAGTGGCCTGTATTGACAAATGTCAACTTACATAATGTTACGTAAAGTACCATCACTTCGAAGGAATTATATTTGAGAGACTTTTGACTAATACTATAAATATTACTATAAATTACAGCAACACCTCCTCCTTTGCCTTTCTGACGAGGATTGTGTCGATAATCATAACCTTGAGGGCTAGACTCATTTAAAGTAATGTAATCGTCCGGTTTTAGCCAAGTTTCTGTCAAACACAGCATATCTAGATTATTGTCTGTGATAATATCATTTACAATAAGTGATTTTGATGAAAGGGATCTAATATTTAACAACCCAAGCTTTATCATTTGTTTATCATTACTATCTCTATTTTTTATTTGTTGAACATCAATTAAAATTTTACCATTAAATGGGTTTGGAAGTTTTTTGTTTTTACTAATTCGGGGTACAGACACAGTCTCTATGTGATAATATCTAGGTGTAAGAGTTTCTATGTGTTGGGAATTATTTGACAATAAGACTTGATGAGAGGGATGAGAGTATGCCCAACCCTGATTTTACAGCTGGTCCATTTGTGACTCGTAGAGAACCTGTTAAAGAACTCATACATACATTGAGTGAACTGTATATTAATTCTGAAGAGGATGACTCTATCGCAGATGCAGACCCACAACCTCGCTCTACAACGCCTCTACCACCTGATGAAAAGGAAGAAGCTGACTTGAACTTGTCCCTACAGGCAGCAATAGAGGAAAATTAAAGGACGAGTTGTCAACCTGGAGAAATGCAGTGTAGACTCGCAAACAGATCTTGATGTTCAGTGTGGATCCTGGAGGAAAAGCTGGCATATCACATCGAGAGGGAGTGTGACCGAGTTAAAAGAATATTAGAACTGAGTATACAAGATCTGGGAAGTCTATGGTTGACTGTTTAAAAAGGAGTGATCTACAGATTGATAACAAGCTAAGATCCTGGGTACCAGTAACATCAACTCCAGTATCTACACCTGCTCCTGAGCAGTACACAACCATTTTATGTCAAGGTGTGAGGAAGACCCATGTATCTCAGCATTTTTCAGTCAACACTGAAACTGTACCTGCACCCACATATCTGCCCCCTGTAAAAGTAGAGTTTCCCCATTTTGGAAGTGAGGACCGATCCTGTGTCTTTTATTGAACGATGTGAAGAATATTTGGCCATTTGACCCCTGAGTAACTCTGAAATTCTCGCTTCTCTTACTTCAGTATTAAAGGGCACAGCAAAAGAGAAAAGTGGTTAGCAGAGAAAAGAATGGGACTGACATGGCAACAGTTTAAAGCAATCTTTCTCCACTCATTTTTAAATATGAGGCTGAGGCTGAAAGAAGGCTTCTGGAGAAGAAACAAGGGTCTAAGGAGAATATACGTGATTTTGCATTTCATTATAAAGCATTGTGCCTAAGATGGAAGAAGGACATGAGAGAGATGGTGCATGCCATATTAAGAAACTGTAATCCTCGTCTTGCAAGCCTGTTGCAGGGAACAGTGAGAGACGTCAGTGAATTGGTAAGGATAGGGACCCAAATCGAAAGAGATTTTGAAGAATCCAAACGATATTGGAGCCATGCCAATTCTGAGGTGCAGAAGAAAAAATCTCCTAGCGAGAAAGATACCATCTATAGGTTGACCCATGCTAACACCCGAGTAGTTCAGTCTGTTTCATTTCCCAGTCAGTCTGAATTGAAAATGATGACTTTACCCATATTACTAAGAGGTCGGTACTTTCTGGCAATGGTGCACATGGGGAGCACCCTGTCTCTGATTCAAGTGTCCTGCTGGAACCAGCTGAAAGGACAAGACCAGTGGAACCCAAGCAAAGGACAGACATTCATGTTAGCCAATGGTCAAATGCATTCTTCCAAAGGCACGTCTAACTGGGAATGTGAGCTGCAAGGACAAAAACTCAAATTGACATTGTATGTGTTGAGAGATTCACACCTGACAGTACTAATAATTCTGGGTATGGATTTTTTAACTTCTGCTGGGATTATGCTGGATTTCTGAAGGGCCCAATATAGCATAGTATCCCAAGAGGAAAGTGAGAGTAAGAAGTTTCCCCTTTTGCCAGCTAAGTCCTTTACCAACTCCTTGGTTTCCTTTTATCTTGCTTTGCCTGGTGGAGAAGTATCATCAGAAGTTTCATCGGCTGTTCAACAACTAGCATTCAAAGATGTTAGCCAATAATATAATTCGACCTTCTAACTCACCATGGGCTTCTCCTGTTGTTATTTTTCCCAAGAAGGACGGTGGATCTAGGTTTTGTGTAGACTTCCGTGGACTGAAATTAAAAAACGTACTTGGATGCTTATCCGATGCCCCAAATCCAGGATATTTTGGGATCTTTACATGGAGCAAGAATTTTTAGATCTCAAAAGTGGATATTGGCAGGTGGAGTTGGAGCCAGAAAGCATACTTGAAACTGCTTTTGTGACATCTTCAGGGCTATTTGAGTTCTTACGTCTACCGTTCGGCCTCAAAAACGCCACAGCCTAATTTCAGCGGTTAATGGAATGTGTACTGAGAGAAATCAAGGGAAAGTGCTGCTTTGTATAAATTGAGTATACTCAAAGGATGAGAATGAACACCTGCTGCACCTCAGTCAAGTTTTCAGCTGCCTACATCAAGCTGGGCTGACTTTAAACCTTAAAGGTCTCTAACTTTTCTGGGCCATGTGATCTCAGAGGAAGGCATAAAGACGGATCCTGCTAAGATAGCATCAGTGAGTTTCCAGTGCCTCAATCCCTGAAAGATGTGCAACGGTTTTTAGGACTACCTAAAACCACCAATTTGTACCACGATTTTCAGAAAAAGCAGCCCCTCTACATGCTTTAAAAAAGAAGAGAACCACTTGGGCTTGGACGGAATCCTGTCAAGAAGCATTTGAAACTATCAACAATGATCTATCAAACCCCTGTCCTGATTTCCCCAGACTTTCCTAGACCATGTAAGGTGCAGACAGATGCCAGTGAGAAAGGACTGGGAGCAGTTTTGACATAGAAGGAGAAGAGCACGTGGTAACTCAATGCTCACGCTTACTTCAGGGAGATGAAAAAGCATACTCTGTGTCTGAGAAGGAGTGCTGTGCTGTGCTGTTCTGTGGGCTGTGGAGAAGTGGCGGCCCTATTTAGAGGGTAGACCCTTCGAAGTTATAACCAATCACGCAGCATTGACTTGGGTTTTTAATCACCCCAAGCCCTCATCAAGATTGACACTTTTTAAGGCTATACGGCTGCAGGAATTCGAATTTACAGTTAAGTATCGAAAAGGACAATGTAATGTGGTCCCAGATACATTATCCCGGAGTCTGGAAGACACTGCAGTTGTGAACATGGTGAGGCAAGTGAAGACTGCAAGTTCAACAGTAACACCCTCAAGCCTACCAGTGGATTGGGATGAAATTGCCAAAGTTCAGCAAGAGGATGCTAAAAATAAAGGAACTGATCGATAAGGCCCTTACACAAACAGATATTGATCCCTCAAGAATCCATTATGTTGTAAGGAATGGCTTTTTATTTTGTAGTGTGCCAGATGGACAGAAGGGGCAGAAATTTCAGTTGGTGGTACCAGAAGGCTTGTGCAAAGAATTCTTGAAATATTCCCACAACAATCCTTTGAGTGGTCACTTTGGTCGGCTCAAAACCCTTTTGAGATTGCTTGATATGGTGTACTGGCCCAGTTTACGCTTAGACGTTTGGAAGCACTGTAAAAAGTGTCAAGTGTGCCAGATGTACAAACCCTCAATATCCAAGTTGTCTGGTTACCTCCTGGTGGAGCCAGGATATATGATAGGAGTGGGACCTTTTCCTAAGAGTCCAAGGCAAAATGAGTATCTTTTGGTGATAGTAGATTACTGCTCAAAATGGGTCGAGTTGTTCCCTCTATGGGTAGCCAAAGCACCACAAATAGCTCATATTCTGGTAGATGAGATTTTCACTCGATGGGGTACTCCAATCTATTTGGTTTCTGACAGAGCAGCACAATTTATCTCGCACCTCTTGAATTTAGTGTGCAAGCAATGGGGGGTAACCCCCAATTAACCCAAAATCTTACCACTGCCAGTCATCCACAAACTAATCTCACCGAGCACATTAACCGTACATAATCGTCATTGGGATCGCTGGCTTGCAGAATTCAGGTTTGCCATTAATACAGCCTGGCAAGAATCCACTAGATTCACACCTGCCGAAATCGCTTTAGGGCGAAAACTTAGGGCTAGTGTGCTCCCTGGGTGTGATAAAAGATAGAGGACAGCATGGTGTGCCTTGTGTTCCTTCTCTGCCCTGAGAAAACATCCTTGTTAAGAAACTTAATTATTTGCTGCTCAATTAAGAATTTTTGTTTATGGGCTTCCCTTCTTTATTCATCAACTCATGCTATGGGAATAATGTGGAGGTGTGACTGGTGTGCCAGGGCATATGGGATATTTCTTATGTTATATGTCTGGACTTTATTTATAGTATTCTTTACACTGATAAGACTTTGTGATTCTTTTTATTTTATTTTTTGGGTTATTGATTGATTTCTACTATTTTTGTTGTTGCTTTTTTTTTTTTTTTTTTTTTGGTCATTGTTTGTACTGATATAATTTAAGAAGGTCTGTTCAACTATGGGTTATTCATGTATGGTGTAAATGGAAATCTCTGAAGAATTGAGTCATTGATAAGCATGGATTTTACATATGTTTGCATATAAAAAGAACTTAATCAGCAAACGGGTATGGAAAAAAACTCTTTATTGATGTAGCTGAATATTGTGTGAAGTAATACAGTTGATCCCTCCTTCAAAAATTTGTATAGCTGTTTTTTTTGTTAGAGAGACAGAGATTCAGTTATAAAACAATATGACATAAAAATGCAATACATTTTGAGGTGTGCCTGTCCAAATACTATTGGGGTCAATGTACAGTATGTGTATCGAGATATCTGTGGGAGTTATTTTGGTATCAAGATAACTTAGCTGTGGATTGGCCAGTACTGCTATAATGTAACACGTTAGAAAACATGGCTTTTAAATGATGAAAAGACTAAAAGTAGGGTCTTTTAAAAAAAAAAAAAAGATCATTGGCTGTGTACATGGTTCTATGATTGATTTTCTTTCAGTTATGGGTTCATAAATTTGCCTTTACTTCATGTGTGTTCCTGAGCAGTCTAAAACAATCATCTCAATCATTAAAAAATAAATAAATAATAAAACGCAAGAAGTCCTGATACATTCAAGCACCCAGAAACAGTTTCTTTGTGTACCCTGTTCCACAGTGGTGTATTCATCTGATGTGCCTTATAATTTCAGATTGTTCCTCTGGGCTGTTCTACAGACTAGTGATCATTAAAGATTTAACTAAAGCTGCCCAAGATTACTATTTTATTGTTCTACAGGATCTTCATGTAGTCGTTCAGCATTTCCAAAGACACACTGACGGCTCTTAGCTTTAATTAATGTGCTAAAGCTTGACCTAAGGTCACTGCTCCAGTTTGTTAGTGTTTGGAAATGCAATCTATAAATATTTCCACATATTTGTCATGAAAGAGTTTTTTTTTCTGTTTTTTTTTTCACAGTTTAATCCTGAAAATGTTAGAAGGTCCACAATATCAAAGGAGGTCTTCACGAATAGTGGGCCACACAGACATCATCTTAATACATGATTATGTTGTTTGCAGTTCATTGGCCTGTAAACATTTCTCCCAAATATTGTGACAAAGATGTCTATAGTAGAGGGTCAATGGTCATTGTAATCTGGTCTCTGTGACTGCTGCTTCCATCGGAGCTGCGATACAACTCGTCCCGTCGACAAAGGAAGTGCCGGTTCAGAATCTTCCTAAAAGTCACTCTGAACTCCTGAATACGGTAGGCATAGATAATGGGATTAACGGCGGAGTTGGCGTGCGAGAGGATGATGGCAATGTTCATGATGAAACTGGGTTTCTCCAGCTCGCTGTAGAAGAGAGTGAGGCAATTCAAGATGTGCACAGGCAACCAACAGAGAGCGAACAGGCCCACGATGATGGAGAGCGATTTAGCAGCACGAATTTCCCTTTGCAGCAGGCCATGGTGGTGATTATCGCCGTTACTCACGCTGCATTTGAGCTCAATCTGACGTAGCTGTTTACGTGCTACTGTGAAGATCTTGATGTAAATGCCCAGCATGATGAGCAGAGGTGGCAGCACGCAACCAAAGAAGTTGAAGTACACCATGTAGCTCATGTCCACCACGTTCTCGAAGAAGCACTTGAGGCAGCAGCTTTGCAGGAAGCCTGTTTCCATGTCAGCAGCATCACTGCTGTTGCCAGTCTGTATAGAGCTGCTTTCATTTCTGGAACAGGACAAGTCTTTACGGTTCCAGCCCACAAATGGGATGAGTCCAATGATAAAGGATAAGATCCATAAAATGGCAATGATCTCTCTTGCCCTTTTCCCTGTGACAAGCTCCTTATACCTGTACAGAGGAGTGAATGTAGAATAAAGATGAATAAATAAACACGTTGCAAATTTTGGCAGAACATTTGGCTAGTGATTGAGTTAACTATATTGCCCAAAATTCTGAGAACACTAGTAAAAATACTTCTATTTTGCATGTATTTGCATTAGTAAAATATATACAAAGAGGGTTTTAAATTAAATTAGTGGGATCAAAAAGTCTAGAAGCACACTGAAATCTGGCAATTTCATAAAATACCAAAAGCTTAAGTTTAAAAATTATGGTAACACTTTTTTAGGGTCTTTTAACTAGTTGCTTATTAGCATGCATATTACTAGAATATTGGCTATTTATTAGTACTTATTAAGCACATATTAATGCCTTATTCTGCATGACCTTATTCTACATTCTTAATCCTACCCAATACCTAAATTAACAACTACCTTACTAACTATTAATAAGCAGTAAATTAGGAGTTCATTGAGGGAAAAGTTGTAGTTAATAGTTTATATATATTCCCTATACTAAAGTGTTACCAAATTATTTCTCACTTTGTGAATTTATTTCCTTTTTTATATTCTACTCAGAGAAATAAACGGATTTCAACATATGTACTGTTCAAAATATATATACTTACAAAAAGAAAAGGCCACTTAGTGGTTGTCAAACATTAGTAGTGAACTATACTCTGCTAGAACACCTGTGAGAACATTAGAACATCTGACTTCATACATCCACTAAAAATCACTGCAACACTAGCTGGTTAAGTCATTGCTCAGACTCAAAGGAAGTTAGTTCTAACAAAAAGCTTGTGAATCATTTGTTTGCAGCAAGTAGCATTATATTTTGTCTATAACGTAATGACATTCATGTATGTTTAAGTGTGACTTGAATGTCCAATTACTTCTCAAAGTCACTGTATATATTTATATATAATACATTTGATAGGGCAAGAGAGAGGAGAAAAGATCTTCACATAAACATTCAAGTGACTGATGGCTTAAACTTTCACTTGGAGGTGCTTCATCAGGCATCCTCAGACAGCTTTGATTCTGCTTCTACTGATAGACTGAAGTGAGTAATACACAAGATGCATTATTCATCACACCCACCATAACCTTTCTCTGAGAGACCTGGACTGCCACAACCATCAGTGGTGCTGCCCCAGTGACAGATAGAGAGGGGGTTGAGAAAGCACTGAGAAAACACTACGTTTTTCTGCAGATAACTACATTATCTTATGCATTCATTGCTGTTACTGTTCCATACACTTAGTTTAGTTTAGTTTAGTTTTTGGTAACGGAAATAAAATATAAATATTAGATGAAAAACTTAAAGAACTCTAAGTGAAAATTAGAAATGTTAACTTGGCAACTAACTGAAATAAGTTGAAATTGCAGTACTAAAATTACTATATATATATATATATATATATTATATAATGTATATACGTACATACATATATGTACATACGTATAATATGTACATATAAAATGACCAATTAATAATATTAATAAAACCTATTATAGTATAATACTATAATAACACGGGCTTATTGATTTGAATAAATCTCTAACTTTAATTTATCAGTCTTTGGTGCATAACTTGTCTTCCAGCATTTGTGCTGTATTATATTGTTATTTACTTAAGACATAAAAGTGCAGCCAAGCAATTGGACTAATGATTTTCATTTAGGAGATAGAACAGGTTAAAAAAAAAAACATCTCATAGACTTACACTGAAGGAGTCATTTAAAGACAAGAATGTCATGACAATGATTCGGGGGTGGGGTGTTTTGATTTGGGCTAGTAAACACCTAGCAACCTCTTTAGCAACTGCAAAGGCAATCCCCTACAACACCCTACACAATAAATAAAGACATTTTTTTTAAATCTTGCTTTATTTGATTATTATTTATTTTATATATTGTTTTTTGAAAAAGCTCAGGAAAGACATTCACATCACCCATATCAACACCATGGCTCAATGTGCAGTGCATGTGCACTTACTGCAAGGCCACTGTTTTGACTTCTAATTCTGCACATTATTTTCTCCATCCTTGGCTTTTTTTTTTTTTTTCTCTTGTAGTGCATAATTGAAACCATACTCTCTAAAATCTTTGTTCGTTTCAGATTGAAGAATACATGATGTCATTGCATTTAGAATCAAGAGCACAGTCTTCTTTTGTTGGACACTTCTTTCAGTTTTAACACTCTCTCTCTTTAGTACCAGCTTCCCTCTATTCTCAGGGCACATGAATGGAGGGAAGAGTGGATTAGTTGTGGCATGACAACAACCCGCTGGCATCCCAATCGCCCTCTTTCTCTTTCACCCCTGCACACAAATCCCTCCTTTAACCCTTCTGTTCTTCAGCTGCCTCGCTTCCGCTTTAAACCACAGATCTCTGCCAACAGGCTCCAGTGTAAGTGAAAACGGTTTACACAACAGCTCTAAAGGAAGAAGGTCTCAGCTGCTTTGCTCTCAACAATGTGAGCAGGTGCATTAAAAGAATACTTCATCCCCAAAAAAGATTATGTTGCCAAAGAAAAAAGGCCATTTAAACTCCAAAGTGTTGCAATCATGACAAAAATTTGATTCCAAACACTCTGTAATGATGTAATTAATGGTCATTGGTTAAGGACATTGTCCTAAATTCCCACATTTTTTCACACTATTAAAAAAAAAAAAAAAATCAATACATTGACCTGTAATGTATCACTAGTTCATCAACCCACTTCGCTGTAACTCATAAGTTACAGCGAAGTGGGTTGATGAACTAGTGATACAATATATAATTGTTTTAGGAAGGGTCACTGAATGCTAAAACAATGCTAGAACATTAAACTGATCATCCAAAAATTCAAATAAATTATCCAAAATTCTATAATTTACTCACCTTCATGTTGTTCCAAACCTGCACTCATAAAAATTATTTTTTGATACTGTTCACTTTATTTAAACAACTTATTTTGATTCAACACCATTGTATGAGTTTCTGGTTCAAATTGAATAGCTTCATGTTAAATTGACTTGAAACAATTACTTTTTGACTTAACAGTGTTTTCATATTAAAATAACATGTTTCAATCAAGTAAACTCAACCTGGACTCAATCAAATAGGACTTTTTACTTCCCATCATGCTTTGCAAAGGGGCTGATCTGGGAGAGTAAATGTTGAAATAAAGTGTTATTTTAAGCTGTTTTTAGCAAGATGAGAAAATGGAGAGACTTTTTAATGTTTACTTTCTATTATGTTGGTATTTAAAGGTTCCTGTTATGATAATAGTTTTGGGGTTACCATTGTGGTGAAATGTTGAGCTTGAGCACTGGTGGCAATGGAGCTATGATCAACTTAGGTTTACAATGCTTTTGGGAAATATTGCCCTGGATGAAACCAGTATCATTTCTAGACTGCCAACACAGAACATCACATCACAAAAGTTATGTAAATCACAAAACTAAACAAGAAGCATTAATTGTAGGATTATTTGTATAATTCAATTAATATGAAAACTAAAACCATTCATTCAAGTTAAATGAACACAATTGATTCTAGTTTGTTTAACATGATTGATTCTATTGGGTTTTACTTGTTTTAATCATGTGGAACCACTGTCCATGATTGAATTGAGTTGGTTGGACATAACTAGTTTAGATTCTTCCTTAGTCAGTTGTGTTGTCACAACACAAGGATATTACATAGATTCAAAATAAACCTTTAATGTTGATAAAAACAGAGTTGGTTGTGTGGTACCACTGTCCATAATTAACTTGAGTTAGTTTAAAGTATTTTTTATTTTATTTTTTGAGTGTGTATGACTTTTATATTTATATTTTATGCAGAACACAAAAGAAGATATTATTGAAGAAAGCTGGTTACAAAACTGGCAACCAGTTTTGACCGATATGACCACTGATTTCCATTGTATGTTCCACAGAAAAAAAGAAAGTCATACAGGTTTGGAACAACATGAGGGGGGATTAATTATGACAGAATGTTCATTTTTGGGTGAACTATCCCTTTAAAATATATCCCTGTATTAAAAACACATTGTATGATGTGTGAACACATGCATAACTAAAAAAGAAAGTCCTGCCATTAACCACCTCTTCTTTGATTTAACAGTTAAAACCAATGACTCAGAGGAAAAAGATGCTCCTAACAGTGGAAAGACCATCTGATTCAAGCCCATGCTTACATTTATATAATAGCGGCCTACTGTTTTAGGAAACTTGAAACCTATTTAAATCCTTCAGCCAGAGGACATGCAGCTAAACAGTCGGCACTGAGCTTTTGTGTTTATACACAGGAAAAGAGATTGAGAGAGAGAGACAGATGAGAGCGGAGAATGTGTGTGTGAGAGAGAGACGTGGTGGTCCAGTCTGGTGAATGAAAACCAAAGCGGGAATACTGTCTGGCAGCACTGTAAGAAATCTTGTTTCCTCTTGGATCATCTAACAGCGATCGCGCCAAAACCCTGTATTTCCAGTAACTACAGCATAACTAGAAACATACGTTAATCTTGCCCATGAAACAGTGAGAGTAACATGACCACCCAGTATCTGAGATGATTTGGAGTGCACTGAAAGGCTTTCATTAAAGTCACGTACTGTAAGCATTTCCTTATTCCACACCAGGGGCGCCACTAGACCCTTTTTACTGGGGCACGAGCCCCAGTAAAGTTTTGCTGTGCCCCAGTAAAATTTCCTGATATTTATCAGAAAAGAATCCTGCACATCCTCTTCAATCTTACACCTCGGCCCGCCCACTTGCTGTGCTCCTCCTTCACTTTTCCTTGTGGAATCCTCGACTTGCAGTCAGACGATTATTCATAATACGCAACTGTAGCTGAGGAGAGGTAACTACCAGGCTAGCGCTTATTGCTGTGATGAAGAGTAGCATGTGCATTTGTATTTAGTTGAATGAGGACATCCGGTTGTCCAGATCTAATGTACTTTTAGCATGTTAACTGCTAAAAGAATGCTTGCTTATCTCTTCTAATTTGTCATAGTTTGTTGCTTGATTTCGTCATCATCAGTGAAAGCTTTTTTAAATTATTCTTTCATTTAGGGAGCTAGTTAGTTTTTTTTTATTTATTTTTTTATTAAATATATATATTTTCAGGAATTTTAGACATTAGATATGATCAAGTGTCATATAAAATATGCACTGATGAAGTTAATGTTGTTAGTAATTGTTTAAAATTACCATGGTAAAACAGAGTTCCAATGTATAAAAATAAAACATTGTGAGGCCTTGTGCCCCAGTGATGATCTGTAGAAACACCCCTGTTCCAACACTGAATTCAGAGAAACTGCATTTCCACAGGACGTGACAGTGTTGGCTGAGGAAGTAAAATCCAAGCTATGCAAATGCAATTTCATAAGTGGGCTACAGCAATTACATGCACACTTGCTTTGTGTACCAGTTAATATTTAATTTGTTATTCTTTTATTCTTTCCAATGATTTCCACTTATTCCAAAGAAATAGGATAGCACGAGCAACACTGAGCAGTGTAAAAAGATGTCACTCTTTAAAACGCGAGCTTCAGATTTTACAACATTTATATTTTAGCTAGTTTAACATTAAACATTTACAAGATTTGGCCATTCAAAGATTTAAAATGGAAGAAAAAACTTAATTTACCATTTCCTTTGTCCTTTTACTGCATGAGACAAGGCATTAACAATTCTGTGCAATCCAACAATAAGGAATTATATATATATATATATACACACATACTTTTTTTCAACCAGAATATCTGCCACGGCTAGTGACACCATTGTACTTAAGAATTAGTCCTAATTGTTAAGATTTGTTGTCATTGCACTGTCCTTCGTCATCAGGGCCTTCTTTGACAACAAACAACATTCTTTTTAATCGCCCTCCTGAGATTAACAGATTAACACAGATTAAGAAAATCAGACCGATATATCCATTTCAGCAAACCGAATTCAGTAGGTTGCGTGTGCCATCTCCGTGCTGTTCTGAATAAGACTTACAGTATTTCAGCTTTGATGAACTAGATGAACTTCAATTTGCTCGGTCCTCTGTTGCAATTCGTTCGATCCCATAGGCTGCTCTATCTCAAAGGTGGTTACTCAATATAACCGTCATTCAGGAAAGATGATGGTCATTTTGTTGTCTGTCTATACAGATGGATAAACTAAATGTAAATAATGTACAGCTGAAAATGCCGAAGACATCGAAGAACAGATTCATGACATGCTGTCACGCGCGGAATGTTGTGCACGCGCGTGTAAATGCCAAAGCTTGTTTCAAAACAGCTGTGAAACTGTATATATTAGGTAAGTTTTTTCCCCATTGTAATTTAAGAACCAATAGTCATTAATAGGTAGTAATTACTCATTCAGTGATAATGAAAAGAAAATTATAATAAACGAGAAACACTCACCTCAAGGGGATTTTTACAGCCAGATATCTGTCGATGGCAACCGCCAGAAGACTAAATATTGAACTTTGAGTCAATACTAGAACAAAACACGCCAGGAAAAGACATCCATAAAAGTCTGAGCGCAGACCAATGCTTATAGTGATGGCAAAAGGGATGGCAAGACAGCCAACCAGAATATCTGCCACGGCTAGTGACACCAGAAAGTAATTGGTTGCATTCTTGAGATTGGAGTTGATGGTCACAGCCCAGCACACCAGCACATTACCGGCGATTGACACTACGGCGATCACCAGCTCAATAGCGATGTACAGCGAATCCATTGCTGCACACTTCACAGAGAAACACCTTTAGACAGTAGGCTAGTTAGGATGTCATAAGTCTGTCACTCTGTGTTGCTTGTCAAGTGGTAAAAGATCCAATTTGCAATAATCCACGGATCTCCAAAGTTTGTGATTTGCCAACACGGCCATCTGTTGGTGTAAAACAACAACAACAACGTTATTTGCATTCATTCTCTGAAGAGAATTATTCAAACCCATTAGAGGCAGAGGTACATTGAATCCTTTCTGACAGATTCATAGAAGTGCCCACTGACAAGAAGAAAGTTAGGCTATTACAGAAAGTTACAATAATCTATGTGATTTGGATGAGGTAGTGTGGAGATACTTACCCTTATTTCAGAGCTGTTTTTATTGTTTGACGTTCCTCTTTAAACTGGCTTGCATTTGTATCCTAAGGTACATGTTGCAGAAGCGGTAGGGAAGTAATGTGACGCACTGTGAGCGCAACACATGGCTTTTCAAGCAGCTCGCGGAAAACAGCCAGAGCTCTGGCTGTACATCACAGCTCATGGCCACGCCCCAGCCGCGCGAACACACACAGACTGAACTGCATCAGCAATTTCTAATAAAAAACACACATTTTAGTATGTTCGCTGACAACTATGATAAAGAATAACGACTGAATTGAATGAAGAATAAATCCAGTAAAACTAGATTTGTCTTTCCTGAGAGAAATGACAGGAGACCAGGGATGGTAGTAACACTTTTTAGTAGCCTAACAGATGATTGTTTGCGTTAGATCTCTCAAACTTTGATACACGGTAGCCACATTTGTCTACTATAAATAAAACTGACTTGGACATGTGACATTTTTGCTACACGATCTCAGATTATAAGGTAATATCAAATACTAAGAGTTCCGTTGTTACAACCTACTACTGGGATGAGTTGTAACACTATCTGGGCATAGTAACACTATGTGATTTGCTGAAATAAGATTTGGCTCATGTGAAGGTGGCTCAGGAAATTTATTAAAGAACAAAGAATTATCTTTTTTTTTAATATAGAGAACAATTTAAAGTGACAAAAAAACTTACATTGTATTTCTTTTAGGACTTTAAATTTAACACGCACGCACACACACGCACAAAACTGCAGTGCGTGTTTGTGTGAGTGTGTATACTGTATTCCTGTCACATTCAGTCACTAGCTATGTTGCCATCCACCTTTTTTTGTGAATTTTGCGATATCACAAAAACGCTGGATGGAAACGCCAAGATGCGCATAAATTCTAAACAACACACACGCACACACACAAAACCAACATATGCGCTCAAATGAGGCGAATACCGTTTTTAACTGATAAGAAGACATGCCCATAAACTACAATAAAAACTAATTTACCACATAAATCCCTTGATGCGCAACAAAAAAACTCACATGACTTTGCCTTAATTTGCAGAGAAATTGATTGATAACTGGACTCATTGAGAGCTAACTGTTTTAGCATTTAGCAGTTAGCACGAATGCAAAGCATCAAATTTAATTAGAGAAACAATTACGTTAGGTTATGTAAGTCCTAATACAATGATTGGACAAATGATTCTTCCTGAAAATCAGTTTTTGGTCATAAAATCTACAATGTTGCTCACCATTACATGCCACTTCTCCTGTGAGCTCAAAAAGGCCAAAAAGGACTCCTCAAAAAAACAAAAAAAAAAAACAAAAAACAGTATAAATTCATGGAAAAGGGAGAGATAGATAGGCTGAATAATGAATTGCAACAGATATGCAGGTCTTTTGCAGTCTGAACTCGTTTTACCTATTAACATAGAAAGACCAATCAGTTGAATATTCTGTGGTGTGCAGAAACATCCTTCCTGAATAGAGTGATTTTGTAATTGGCTTTGATAGTGCAAGCCGGACTTGATTGCTTTCACCTGTGGTTATTGGGAGGAGAAGGTTTTAGATGGGAGAGACTCAAAAGACAGAGAGGTGGTGACTAACATGGGGAAAGTGATCTCAGAGCTCTCAGGGGCAATGGGCTAGGTGCAAAAGATGGCGCCTGTGAGCTTCGGCGATGTGAGTGCATACATGTTTACTTCCACTCATACTCTTCAGGTCTTAGCAATGTTCACATTTGCTGTAAGGAGAAACGTATATACTGTATTAAACTTGGCTATAGATATAATGAATGTTTTTTAAATTAAAGAGAAGATGGTGGTCTATCAGAGACAAAAGAAAACATCATTCCTATATTATTGTGTACCTCTGTGTGGTAATTCATAGAGATATTATCTTTCATTCTTTCTCCTGTTGATTCTGCAGTTCAGGCTCAGTGGTTAGTGAAAACACAGGGAACTCTTCATTCATACAAAACACTTGTGTAATATACATTTCCTGATTTTGTTTTAAATGTTGGGGGACTAAATGGCTCTTCTCTTACTGTGTGGAACACCACTCTACCCTCATCAAAATCGAATGTTTTCTATTGACAACCAAAGTATCAATCCTCATCAAAGATATAAATAAGCATGATAATACGATGTGGACTCAGTGTATGGTTTAGTAACTTTACTTGTTAAAACAGTTTGTATTATTTAATATGTAATTCAATTATTAGGTTTGCATATAATGTTCAGAGTTTGTATTTCCCCTGTGCATTTCTATTAATTACTGCATTTATTTTTGTGCAAGTGAGATGAGTAAAGAGCATCTGTTGTCTATAAGTAGCCCATACAATATATTTTAGTAAAATATACATACAACTCTTATTTTTACTTACCTTGTTTTTACACAAATTGTTTTTCTATATTTTATTCTTAAATTTAGTTATATTTACGTATTTGTATATTTACAGTAGGCATAATTGGTCGGGCAATAAGACATTGTATGTGTATGCACCAAGTTTATTTTCTTTTTGTGGACAGTAAAGTGTATTTCAATCATTCACCTGACTCATTCATGCCTTCAAATGCCATTAGCTCATGTAATAGATCCTAGTAGTATTTTAAGTGATATAACCGATTCTATAAACAACTATAAAAGATAATTATCGGCTTTTTCTGGCGTCAAGCGAAACCAGAAGTGTCTATGCGCAAACTCGCTAGATCAGAAATCCAGCATGGTGGCCACATAGGCCCTCTGGAGATGAAGATACAAAAAAAAAAAAGTATTTTTAGCCCAAAATACGTTTGGGCTAAAAAATTGCATCGCAGATGTTCACTTGGTTTAGTGCACATTCTGTACTGGAAAAAGGGGGAAACACTTGTTTCGCACCATGTTTACTAGGCCCAGTAAAATCTGTTTATCTGCCTTTTAAGATTCTATTTATGTCCTTATTGACATTTGACATTGATTGGACTATGTGTGCATAGCCTATAGATGTTTTGTACAAAAGAGTCTGATTTTCCATGTAGTATTTCTGAGAAGATATTGTGTAATTGCTAAAGATTTGCAATATGGACTCTGTGTATTTCTAATTAGTCTGTCTGTAGCAACACACATCTGTTTTTACTATTTCAGCACTATTTCAGTAAGGTTTTTAGCAGACCTATAAAAACTGATGACAGTGACCTAAATTGTCAAAGTGCACCATTTTACTTCTGTGTAAATCACATGAGAAAATTATTAGTATTTTTAGTATTTTGTGAATGAATATATTGTAGGACATTTGTCTTTGAGATTCTGTTCCTTTAAGATGATTGTAGCTTTTTAATTCAAACAAGCAAACAATAGCCTATATATGATGACAAAAGACTTTATTACCATTACCATCAATTAAACATCTGCTGTCATGAGGCAAAATTGAAGTTTCAAATTGAAAGAAAGAAAACACACACACACACACACACACACACACACAAAGTCCTTCGCAATTGAAATATTTAAAAGCAAAGAAGTCAATAAATAGAATTTCCAAAAATAAAATGTTATAAAACACAGATTTTGTATGTATTTTAATTTGGTTATCAATTGTCTATGTGCTTAAATTAAAAAAAGTGTGAAACTCAGCATTTGTTAGAATTTGGCACAAATTACACTGCTGACTAGCCTAAACACATTTCTTTGAGAGTATTTTTCCAATATTGATACTTTTTTAAAACATTGTTTAAATCCTTTCATTAAACACATCCTATGTAATTTAAACAGGCACAAAAGCATTAAACAATCAATAATGGTTGTTTGAAACAGTCTTATAGTATTCAACCAGACATTAACTTTCTGACATGTTTTCAGGTAATAATTAACTAGAGTAATAAAGAAATAATCTTAATGTTTGTTAATGAGGAATATGTAAATGCACATAAGTCTATTAAACAATTTGTTGGGACATTTAAAGGTGTGTGACAAACTACAACTTTTCAACAAAACATGAAACTTAATTTCATATTACAAGTCTTTAAAATTATTTGTGGGAAAACTAAAATTTTTAAAATAAGTATATCAATATATAAGTATGCCAATATATAGATTTGGGTTATAATACTTTCCTTATAAAGATGCACTTTAACTCTTAGCAAAAATTTGCATACTAAAAATCTATATATCAGTTTCAGTGCAAGATTGCAAACCTACACTCGGCAAGCAACTTCAAAAACTGAGTAAGGTCCATATGAGACATGAACGACTATTGGACTTATATGGTATGCTGGTTGCATTTAGAGCGAGAACCTGACTGGTGTGAAAACTTCAGAACTGTATGTCTGTGTATTTGGAAACACTGGCTGTGAAGGAAGAACTGGACCAGGAAAAAAAAAGTGCTTCTGTGCCCCATCTTCCTTTTCCTCTTCATGTCTTCCAGTAAAACATTAAGTCTCAAAGTACTTATAGATCTGAGACACATACTGCATTACACTTTGCCAGTCTGGTCTGTCTGTGTGCATCAACTCATCAATGTCCTACAGAGAGACAGAGAGAGCAGATGTAGAAGTTTAGATGTAGGAAACACTTTATTTTCATGCATGTTTCTTTAACTATATGAACTTCTACATTCTATTTTGTTTTATTTAATTAATTTTATTTTTCAGGACTAGCCTAAATACATCACATCCACATCCATATCCATCTAGAGACATCCACATAATATGTATGTAGAGTGTGAAAATTCTTTGAGGCTGTGTTATATTATAGGCTTGACAATCATCACGTATCACAGACCTAAGGGAACAGTTCACCCAACAAGAACCTTCCAAGTTTTCTGTGTGCCATCTCTGTGAAAACAACTGCTTGGTATCATGCTGGCCTTTATATTAATGTCAATATTTCCTCCTTGTGTCTACAGTATGTTGGGACTCCAGACTGTGGCATTTTCCTGTCATAGTATCTGTGGGTTTGTAGGAACCCTGAGAATCATTAAAATTAACAGGTCATTTTTAAAAGACCCCAGAGAGGGTTGTGAGGCATTTGGATACATTCTTCTGTTTTTTTTTTTCCCCAAACACTTCTCTTTTTTTTTTAAACACTAGTTCTTAACCATAAAGCTTAATATATACATAATATTTTGATACACACATTTATAAGGCCTCTATTATCAACGTGATTAAAACTTTGCTGAAACTGCTGTACACAATCCCTTCTGTTGTCTTATTGATAGTTAACAATACATACAAGTATACAAGTGACTTTTTGCTGTGAAATCTTGATTTTTATAAAGTAATTGTAAGAATAACTTTTATATTGTAACTGAAGCAGCTTAGGTTTACTTGATTATTCATACATACATTTTTTTGTTTGCCTAAGCATTTAAATATGATTTTACTAAGACATTATTGGGAGATATAGATAAATATCATAAACTGATAATTATATGCATTTTATGTACATAGTCTGCTATATACTATTATAAAGATCTCAATGATTTACATTACAAGCTTTCACAGTTTACTAGGCCACGTAAACAGCAACAAAACCAAATTGCATATTTTTTTTCTCGAGTATGAGCTCCATATTCTCGTATATCACACTATAATAGCCATAAAAGCCTGGTGCATCAAATATGATACTCAACAAAAAACACATACTGTATACCAATAGGTTCAATAAACCGTTTCATTAACCTTTTTTTTTTTTTGAAGATTCATATCTCAGGCTTTACAAGATTAAGACTGCAGAAGTAGACAGAGGATTTCTGTACAGTCTGCTCTCTTTCTTGTTTGCCATCTTTAATACCAAATGATTCAGAAAATTGAAAATAGAAGAGAGAAGTGTGCCAGAATAATTAGCTTATAATGTTGTTAATTTAAACCCATACACAGACATTCAGATACAGATCCCAAGTCGTAATCCTTCTTGCATGTTTGTTGTGTGTCTGTGGGTAAGTCATGCTGAAAGGGAAAAACATAACCTGCTAAGTGATGTGTCAGGTCAAAATATTATGTACACTTCTGTAAAAACATTCGTCAAACACACCCTCAGGTCAGTACCTAACAAAAAGTGTTCTGAGACAATGAGATGTACTACGTTTAAACACAATCTCTGGACAATTGCTACAATAAAAGCTGTCACCTCATATTATTCTATTATTCAAATAGCAATTTGAAGCAATTAAGAAAACAAAAGTGCATACAATCACCCAGAATATTGTTATCATTCTTTCTTGCAGAAAGCAATGTGTCAAATCATATGATAGAATATTGGACATTGTTTCAATAAATGCACTTGATATAAACCAAACACAAAGATACTGTGCAGTCTGTCATCCAAAAGACCACAATGAAAATCTAGGATTCGTAATGTAAACCTGGCACAGGAGGTTTTATAATTTGAAAACTGGAAGGAAAAAAAAAAAAAAAAAGAATACAGAGAATACAAGCTGGTGATGGTGACTATATGTGGGCATGTCTAGCGACTTGAGAAAGTAAAATTGCACTTTATGCAAATGAAGAGCGACTTTCGGAAGTAATATGAGTTCACGTGATCAATCTTGATGCATGAAAAAGCATTTCTGAGATCGAAGGGATTCTAAATGGGTTTAAATCATTGAACAGCCTGTAAAATGAACTATTAATTGATTTGTTTTGAAAATTTGTTACAGGTATAAAAGCAATCGAAACCAGATAAATCATCAGGTGGAATGAATAAACATTACCATATACTGGCTTAACTCTGTTGACTCTGTAAAGTGCAAACCATATCTAACCTACAGAAAAACAAATGTTTGTGACCTCCTGTACTTGAAAAAAAAAAAATCTCTAAAAAATTTAAAATAAAATGTTTTTTAGATTTAGGGGTGAAATTTGACTTGGACATTTATTCATGAGATTCATCCACCTACCATCACTTGTGGACACTTACTTACTAAAATAAATAGCGTTCTTTTGAAGTTCCTTTGATTTAACTCGGTGTTCTAGATTGTTGGTTTTCTTTAAGGATGGAGAATTCATACAGCCTTAACTCACAATGGCAATAGGCGGAGGCAGCTGATTTTGATTATGTGCTCTACGTATCTCACACGCCTCGTCTGCTGAATTTACAGCCCGGTTCAACAGTCCATCTTTGACTCACAGTTACATTGCAGATGCAAATGATCTGTATAAAACACATTGGCCACAATTATTGGCACCCTTTTATTCAATACATTTTGCAACCTCCTTTTGCCAAGATAACCGCTCTGAGTCTTCACCTATAATGCCTGATGAGTTTGGAGAACTCCGAGACCATTCTTTCATGCAGAATCTCTACAGATCCTTCAGATTCCCAGCTCCATGTTAGTGCTTCTTCTCTTCAGGTCACTTCTTTCATTTTCTTTAGGGTCCAGGTCAGGGGACTGGGATGGCCATGGCAGATGCTTCATTTTGTGCTCAGTGACACATTTTTGTGATGGTTTTGATGTTTGTTTTGGATCATTGTCCTGATGGAAGATCCAACCACAGCCCATTATTGGATTTCTAGCAGAAGCGGTCAGGTTTTGATTTTTTATCTGTTGGTATTTCATAGAATCCATGATACCATGTATCTGAACAAAATGTCGAGGACCTCCAGCAGAAAAATAGGCCTACAACATTAAAGATCCAGCAGTATATTTAACCGTGGGCATGGGGTACTTTTTATCAATGTGTGCACCAAACCCATCTGGTGGGTTTGCTGCCAAAAAGCTCTTTTTTTTTAGTTTTTAGAAGCAGGTCCCATTTGAAGTTCCAGTCTTGTCTGCCAACTGGAGATGTCCATGTCTAAAGGTTAGATTTTATGCATTAAAATCTATATGGGTTTTATTTAATTTAATTTTAGTTTTAGCTATTTTAGTACACCAAGTTAAACTAAATGAAAATAAAAAATGTTGCCTGGCAACAAGCTTAAATAAAGCATGTTTTATCTTTTTTTTTTTTTTTACTTTAAAGTTTATTTTCATGTTACAAAAATGTTTTTATGGTTTTGTTTATATTTAATTATAATAACCCTTGATCATATGGATGAATATTATTTTATCTCTACAAATTAAATACATTTATTTGGTTTTATATTGGTATTAGTAATGATGCTGCATACCAGTGCAAGTCCAAGATGACTTGCCATATCAGCTATCACCGTAAACAAAAAATATGTATAAATATATTTTTTCTAGTATCTTGTAGTATCAGACTCTGCCCAATTACAGATTAATATAAAACTATGGAGAAAAAAAAAAAAAGGTCTGTTAACATAGACTCACCAGAGAGGGCTTGATACCAATGCTTTCGGCTGCTTGGAAAGCCAGAGTGAGATTTCGCCCCTATGGGGAAAAAAACGGCACTCTTTTAACCACTTAACCAATATAAACCATTTGAATATTAATTACAGTAGTGAAAAACAGGTGTCTAAACCCAGCTGAATTCTCTAGAAATGCTCTAGAGCCACACACAAGGCCTTTTAGTAGCCTTGACATTTACAATACACTCAAAGAGGCTTTGTGAATAATTCAAAAGCATAATGTACCATCTCTTCCTGTAATCACGATTATACTTATGGCTGCAATTTGTCACATAGCTCTGAAGACCACGGCACATTGCCTGTGTGTGGGTGAGTTCATGGTTGAATAAACATACAGAGAGGGCAAGGCAGCTGTTTAGTTGTTATGTATGTTGGTACTCCGTGTGTCGTTTGTTTGTGTATTCTGTCAACACTAATCCACAGAAGCACATAATTCATTACATCTGGCAGGTCAGCAGAGGGGAAGTCTTCTTCTAGACTGTTAACACACTATGTTTTATTGCTGAATGTGTCAAGCACTAAAGATAGGGTGCAGATCTACTAAGACACTAAACTAACCAATGTAAGAAATACATATGTACCTTGTCTTGGCTGATGAGCTCCTGGTAAGGGATGTGTGCAGGCAGATATGTGTGTAAAAGAGCACAGAACGCCAGGCCATCACTCCAGCTGCTGCTGAAGTTTGTCACATCTATATTCTACACGGACAAAGAAAAATAAAAGTTTAAACATGCTAACATACTATGTAATAAAAATAGTTTTTTGTCTTTTAGTGTATGTTTGCTTTGAGGACATCTGTTTGCATTATTGCATTAATTTCTTTTTCAGAGGCATGTTAGGGATTCACAACCAACCAGCCACTAATTGTTATCAGAGGATATTCATCTCAAACCTGTAATCGGAGACTGAACAATCATGCTTTTTAATCAGTGCTGCACACACACACGCACACACGCACGTTTGTTTTGCTATCTTAGTGAGGACATTCCATAGGCATAATGGATTTTATACTGTACAGACTGTACATTTTATCCCCCTACACTACCCCTACTCCTACCCCTACTTCCTTTCATTTCAACCAGATGATCCCACAGTAGCTGCACGAATCTCAAGCTGTCTGGCAGACATCTCGGCATGGATGAAAGAACATCATTTGCAGCTCAACCTGATTCAAATTCAAATTCAGACAGAAATCTTGAAGTAATCTTTGATGACCAACTGACCTTCAAAGACAACATTGCCAAGACAGCTCCGTCATGCAGATTTGCACTATACAACATCAGGAAAATCAGGCCCTTTCTAACAGCACAACTTCTTGTCCAGGCCCTCGTCATTTCTAGGCTTGATTACTGCAATGCTCTTCTGGCTGGACTGCCATCATGCACAATCAAGCCTCTACAAATGATCCAGAACGCTGCAGCACGTCTTGTCTTTAACAAACTCAAAAAAAGCACACGTCATGCCTCTCTTCATCTCTCTGCACTGCCTACCACTTGCTGCTCGCATCAAGTTCAAGGCGTTGACGCTTGCTTACAGATCTACCACAGGCTCAGGCCCTACTTCCACCCATTTTTATGAGTCTACATCCCTACCAGAAGCCTACGCACACTAAAGGAGCGAAGGCTCATGGTACCATCACAGAGAGGCACAAAATCACTCTCCAGAACATTTTCGTTCACTGCTCCATGCTGGTGGAACAATCTTCCTGCCTTCATCCGGAATGCAGAATCCCTGGCAATATTCAAAAGACAGCTGAAAACTCATCTCTTTCGTGAGCACTTAACCTCATCTTAAAAAAAAGAAGGAAAAAAAAAAACCCTATCCTTTCATTACCTATTCTTTCACTTCCTTTAATCTCTCTGTATTGTAGCTTATGATACTCTGAGCAATGTATTGTGAGCACTTCTTGTGTCTATGTGCCTCTTCATGATGACTCGCTTTGGATAAAAGCATCTGCCAAATGAATCAATGTAAATGTAAATGTAAACCTACCCATCACAGAAAACATAATGCATTTTTACATTTTTAATAAAACATCGTTTAGTATGTTTTTAAAGCTATTTTAAATATGAGGACTCATGAAATGTCCTCATAAAACATGTTTATGTTGTAATACCAGTATATACCAGTAATACCCATGTCATTATACAAATTTGTGTTCTCATAAATCATGGAAACAAGCACACACGCACAGACACACACACACACACACACACACACACACACACACACACACACACACACACACACACAAAATTATCAATAACTATGATTAATAAGCTGTTTCCTCATGGGGACCAAAAAATGTCCCCACAATATATTTGCCAGGACCACACACACACACGTTGGGTTTCTGTGTTTTATGGGGACTTTCCACAGACATAATGATCTTTATACTGTACAAACTGTATATTCTATATCACCTTAACTCTAACCCTACCTCTAAACCAGGGGCATTTTTCTCAGACGAGGCAAAGGAGGCAGTGCCCCTCAAAAAATTGTATGAGAAAATAATCCATATTACAAAAATTAAACAATGCAAATATTACAATATGTGACATTAAAAAAAAAGCGTAGAACGTTTTCACTGTAAATTATAAGGTGACGTTCTTTTTTCCTTCCAAAATCTGTACATTTAACAGTATTTCACTGTAAAATTACATAAAATGTCCCCATTAAATCTATTACCGTTTTTCACTGTAAAAAAAATATGTTAAAAAACACCAGATTCTGACAGAAACATACTGTTTTCCATTAAAACAGTAATATACTGTGCATTCCGGGCAATGCTATACTCATTCACTATTCCCTAGTTTACTACTACTACTTAGTTTACTATTATCCACTCGATGGAGTAAATAAAACAAGTGAGTGTCATTAGTGACGAACACCTGCTGTTAACAAGCAGAATCACTGAAGGAAAGGGGAATAACAAGGAAAGAGGAACAACAAGAACATTACCCTCTCATTGCTGGGAGAGATGCGTGTGTGAATAGAGGGTATGCATTGATGTCACTTTCCCGCCGGAACATGCCCCCTCAGCCGGACTGAGTGGCAAAAGAACCTGCTGCATGACTGGATTTAATATAGGAAACTGCGAAAAGCGTGTAAAACAAACGAATATCAGTTTAAACTAAATGTTGGACTATCAATGGATATTGACATGCCGCCAGGAATCATGTTTCCTGACATTTATATGTGCCTGATTTTGATGCTGGGTAAATACATAAAGCAAATTTGCCTGTTTTTAAAAAAAAAAAAAAAAAATCCAGTTATGCAAAATATAAGACGGTAAATATTTAATTGATAAATTATCAATATAATATATAACAGTATGATTTTACCCCAAAATTCAACATATTGACACAAAATGATAACTGCAAATCCATGTTTCGCTGCCTGGAGTCCAGTTGTTTCTGTGAATTGCAGAAATCAATTTGCTTCTCTTTGCTGTAGCTTTCAGCAGTCTGTAAAAATATACCTCAGATTTCTTGTCAAATCAATTTCGTTTTCGATGTGTTTTGTGTGTTTTCGCAGCATTCACACTGAAAATCAATGCTGCCACTCGGTGGGCGTAACCACAGTCACTCTGGCTAACGGTGACGTCACGTGCATACCCTCTATTACTGTACCTGATCTCTGTGTGCCAGTGAAGTGTGTGTGTGCACTTCAATGAAAGCAGTGCATTAATATAGTAATTTAAAGGTGATTTAACTGACTTGGGTCTACCTAATCAGAATCGAGTATTCAGACAAACCATGGTATAATGCTTATTTAATGTAAAATGTGGAGGCAAAGGTTGCCTCCTTGGAGTGTATTCAAATCGTTTAATACGCAGCTAGCTGTGGATTATCCCGCTTACATTGACAGCACTGAGAAGTGAATGAAAAAAAAATGTAGGGCGGGATTTTAATTTGTCCTATGGGAATTGATTGAATCGTAGGATGTTGGGCGTTGCTAATTCGGTCATGAAGAGAACAGACTATGTTTTGAGGGGAAGTGGAGGTTAATGTTTTTAATTAAAGATTATGAGGGCACATGAATTTTAAAAAAATAATGATGTGCACAGATAAATAATTTATAAGGAGCAGTGCAACATTCTGTAAAAAAAATTAAATAAGAATTGTCCATTCTCAGGTAAAAATTTGTTTATTTTTGTCTGTATCAGCTTGTAAGATCTTGTGTAAGAAAATATCCATATTTAAAAAGTCATAAAGTAAAGTATCTAGCTTCCGCCAGACCGCCATCAGTTTTTTCGTAAGTTGAATACGAAAGGCGTAGGACGTTGTGTAAGCGTTTTGAACTGCAAGAGTCGTTACACTTTCTTCGTAACTTAAATACAGAAGGCGGTCTGGCAGAACCTAGATATTTTACTTTATAACTTGTTAAATATGGATATTTTTCTTACACAAATGCATTGCTTCACTTCAGAAGGCCTTTATTTCCCCCATGGAGCCATGTGGAGTATGTTTATGATGGATGGATGCACTTTCTTGAGCTTCATCCTCATTGGTCCCATTTACTGCCATTATAAAGCTTGGATGCATCAGGATATTTATTAATATAACTCTGATTGTGTTCATCAGAAAGAAGAAAGTCAAATATACCTTGAATGGTTTGAGGGTGAGTAAATCTTGGGGTAATTTTCATTTTAAAGTGAACTAACCCTTTAATTACTAGAGAGAGAGAGAGAGAGAGAGAGAGAGAGAGAGTGAGAGGTGAGAGAAGTGAGTGTGAATTATCGCCGTCTGAGCAGTGAAGCTGTGAGTTTAATTACTTCAAAAACGGCGATGTTACCCAAAAAGAAATGTTACCCTTTGCAAAGAAATATAAAACAGCAGTGAAGCTGTTTTAATAATAAAAGTCATGGGCCACATGTAACTTATGGATGGTGTCTGTCAAATTGCACATACATTTTTGAGCATTTGCACTCTCAGTCTCACTACATGCATTCAGAGTAGAACTCATGACAGACAAACCATTTCTCAGAGCTCACCAGAGATACCCTGTTCAAGTGAAATCAAATGATTTAGGTGACTGGTCACTGGAGCAGTACTGAAGCAAGTATTGAATAAAGTACTGGATATATTTCTTTTCAACTGGGAATGTGTTTCTGGGCAGTGTGACACTGAACATTCATGCAGTTAACAAGTTTTAAGTGTGTCATAATGATCTTTGACAATAATTATTCATGTCTGTTGTCTGTATGTGCATGTACTATCAAGCCTCTGCAACTGATCCAGAATGCTGCGGGAAGAGTGGTCTTCAGTGAGCCGAAGAGAGTGCACGTCACACCTCTCTTCATCAGTTTGCACTGGCTGCCGATAGCCGCTCACATCAAATTCAAGGCACTGATGTTTGCCTAAAAGACAACCACTGGCTCTGCACCAAAGTACCTAAACTCACTAGTTCGCCCTCTAGAATCTTGCGTTCTGCAAGTGAACGAAGCCTTGTGATACCATCCCAAAGAGGCACGAAATCACTCTCACGGACCTTTACCTGGACTGTTCCAAGCTGGTGGAACAACCTGCCTAACTCAGTTCGAGCAGCTGAGTCTTAAGCCATTTTCAAAAAACATCTAAAGACATCTTTTTCGTCAGTACCTGACTAAATAATACTAGCACTTTCTTATTCTATTTGTCTTCCTTTCTTATTTAAAAAAAAAACAAAAAAAAAAAAACAGACTTGTATTTAAGTCTGTGAAAGGCCTGAGTTTGGGAACAGGGCAAAGGGCCAGTGGCGGCCCTCTTGGGCTCAGCCCCTACTGGGCCCTCAGAGTCCCAACACTTCACAAACATCTTTTGATTTGGAATCAGATGTTAGATTTGAAAGGAGACCCCAAAAGAAACTCCATCCTCAGCTGGGCCACTGGGGCTGAGTTGAAGAGAGGAGAAGTTCATTAACCATTTCTCCAGCAGGTCAGAAGTTCTTCAGTAAGGATGTCACCCACAGAGGGACAGTGAGGATGGAGCCATGTGAAGAATCCCACCATCTGTGCTACTTGCTGGCTAAGTAGACATGTCCTGACATTTTTAATCAGGTGTTTTTGAGGTGTCCAGCCTAAAAAGTCTTGTGTTTATGTTGAATATACAGAGATTAAAGAAAAATGGAAAGGAATGTAGCATACAATAAACAGAAAATAATAATATGGAGTACCAGTAAACCTACTGAATCAATTTTAAAGGGATAGATCACCCAAAAATGTTCTGTCATCAATTATTCACCCTCATGTTGTTCCAAGCATGCATTATATTTTAAAGAATGTCTAAGCTGCTCTTTTCCATGGAACCAAAATAGACAATGACCAGTGGCTGTCAAGCTCCAAAAAGGACAAAAAGCACAATGAAAATTACTTGTGCGCTATATTTAAATTCTTTTGAAGTCGTACAGTACAATAGATTTGTGAGAAACAGTCATTCACTAAAGACCGTGAAGTTATTACTTTCTGCGATAGTTCCCACATTTCATTTGCGCTTGTGTTCAATTCAAAACATTCAAAATACATTAGACATGACATGAGACATGTGGAAGCCAATAATGTTTGATGTCACTGACCTGATTTGTAGGAGTTTCCCTTTCAGACGCAAAATTTATGGGAGGAGAGTATTTAAATGAATCACGCAATGCAATTTACTAATGTTTCAGCTCGTCAATTTACTGGTATTTGCGCCATTATTTAACGCCCCAAAAAAACATGTCTTAACCCATTTTGCGACATGGCTGCAATTGGCTGCTAGAAGGAGACACCGCAGAGAACAGAGAGCGTGTCGTAAAAGGGAGAAAATATTTTTTACATATATTAATTTCTTTGGAATGCCAGAGGAAGACGTTCTCCATATATTACAACACGTAACAAGTTGCGCCTGTGTCGACCCGCACCTGATTTTTTGCAACACTAATTTGCACTGCTCTTGGTAGATTGTGTTGGTCATTATGTCAATGATTTGACTGCATCTGTGTTCTTTAATTTGCATGTCAGCAGTAGATCATGCGCAGAATGTTTCAGGTTACGTATGTAACCATGGTTCCCTGAGAAGAGGGAACGAGACACTGCGTTTGAAATGTTTTGGGGAACGCCTCCTCGTGAACCGGTGTCTGAAAACAATTATCAAATCACGACAATCCAATTGGTCGCAACAGTCTATGACATCATCATTGCGTGAAGTATATAGTGAAGTATCCGGAAGTATATAAGGAGCGCCTAGAGAACCAGTCAGTACCTTATCGTCTGAAGGGACTGTTCAGCAGGCAGCCCCGATGCATGGCTAGGAAATGCAGTGTCTCGTTCCCTGTTCTCAGGGAACCATGGTTACATACATAAACTGAGATGTTCCCTTTCGAAAGGGAACTCAACACTGCATTTGAAACGCTTTGGGGAATGATATATGGCTAGACAAACGTGAGAACTAGCACTTTCAACTGAAATGCCAGAACCACTTCCCCTACGGGTCTTACATAGGCTGTCAGTGACAGCATTCCCTATGGCCAATAGCCCAAGCTATAAGCCTCAAAGAGGCCTTTCACAGAAGGCCTACCAAGGCCGCTCAAAGGCTTCTGGAACCAAACTTCTTACCAAAGAAAAGAGGGTACCTTTAAGGGAATGTAGCCAGGGGGCCTGAGGGAACCCTAGCCAGTCACTTGTCAGGAGAACGTACTCGACCCTGATTGCCATCAGGGAGGCCGACCTGGTCTAACAGTAACCTAGTCTTGACCAACAACCTGTCTGATCACAGAGTCTCCATTCACATTCTTCATAGAAGATATCCAGTAAGAGGGACTGCAAAGAGGCAGTAACCAACCCAGGCCAGATCGTAGAGACAGGCATCCTGGAGTGCAGGACTCAGCTTAGCGCTTTTTTACCCTTACAAATGAGGGGAGTAAAACTCTGCTCAATCCTAGGATCTACTCAGTGCTTGTTTATTGGCACTGAGGAGGCTGTGCACTCTAAGGGAACCCATACAAGGGGAGTACAACCAGCCTAAGGGCTGGTCTTCAACAGGGAGGCCTTATATAGGCCTTCAACCTATACTATATGTACTCGTTACATCAGAAGAAGAACGGCATCTACGCTAATATTAGTCTTTCTGTTTATCCCGAGGTTTACCGTAGTCAACCAGGTCCGGGCCACATCCAGGTGAGACCAAGGACCTGCGCCTTGACACGACCACAACACAGCCCTGAAGTATCAGAAGAGATTGAGTCAGCTAGATCATCCACTGTGAAGGCCTCATCAACATGACAACCAGTGGCGCAGCTCCTCAACTGTCCATACTTGACACACTTGACAACTGACACTTGATATTCAACAGTGCTTTGATCTGCCTGCATTGACACTATTTTTTAAGAGCTGCTGTGCAGCCAAAATAATGTACCAGTTATCAATGTAAAGCTGCTTTGACACAATCTACATTGTAAAAAGCGCTATATAAATAAAGGTGACTTGACTTGACTTCAACCACTGACAAGACTTAGGGAGCTAAGCACTATAAAGAACAACCCTCTAAATGACAGGAGTACTGAGCTCAACCTAACAGGTAGATCATACTGTAGGCACAAAAATCATGGAGGCTCCCAGAGAGCCTGCAACATGAACTAATCCTACACAATGTAGAATATATCACAGCAGCCTTGCAAAGGCCAGCCATGTGAAAACTACATGCTTAATCGCTTACAGAACAGCCTGTGAAGGCCACACACCTAAAAGTAACTCAATTGCTGATAATGCAAGAGCCCACAAAACATGGGAACTCGTTCTGACTGAAACCGAGTTTAACTAGCAGATAAGACTGTAGAGTGCCCACATAACAGTCTACCTCAACACATTCCAACAAGCAGTGTACTCAGTAAAAACACTTTTTACTCTTTAAGCAAGAGGAGTACAAACTTACGCCATCATGATCTAAAAGAGGTCCAAACAGGACCTGCGACTTCAGAATGAAACAGGCATCAGCTAGTGGCAGTGTCTAAGCTCTAAGGGAGCAATATATGAAAACCAAACCATCCAGTGAGGTTAATTATTTAACTCAACCTGAGCTTAATTTTATCCACACATTCCAACAGGCAATGTACTCAGTAAAAACATTTTTTACTCTTTAAGCAAGAGGAGTACAAACTTACGCCAACATGCTCTGAAGGAGGTCCAAACAGGACCTACGACTTCACTATGACACGGACGTCAACTAGTGGCAGTGTCTAAGCTCTAAGGGAGCTATATATGAAAACCAAACCATCCAGTGAGGTTAACTATTTAACTCAACCTGAGCTTAGTTCTAGCCACACATTCCAACAGGCAATGTACTCAGTAAAAACACTTTTTTACCTTTAAAGCAAGGGGAGTACAACAATATTACGTCACCATGCTCTGAGGGAGGCCGAAAACAGGCATACTACTCCAGAAGATCACAGGTGTAAGCCTGTGGCAGTGTTAGGACTCCAAGAAAGCAAACTCTACCTAAACACATTCCACCAAGCAATGTAATGCAATTAAGCCATCACGTTCTGAAGTAGGCCCAAACAAAACCTGCTACTTCAAAAAGCCATGAGTGTCAGCTTGTGGCAGTGTTCAAGGATAGTTCTGGGGGAGCAGGGCCACAGCAACAAAGTTTCTATTCACATAGTAAAAAAGGGGCCTACACCGCCTGAGACAACGGCACCAGGGAGACTTAGCAATAGTCTGCTACCTTAGCTGCTATCTATTTTGCACCTACACCAAAGGGACAATGGGCCTTGGCCTGACAACTCTGATAAGAGGAGGCCAGAACTAGGAAAAACTACACTCACATAACAGGGGTAGTATAAAAAGGGGCGTAAAATGCTTCTAGCAGATCGCCTAAACCCTAGTTCTAGTCTAGGCCAGCTATAGCTGTGGGCCTATAAGGCCAACACATAAGCATAGATCTGCCTGGGGCTAAGAAACAGCAGCCTCTACCAATGACTCTCAATTGAGAGGAGGCAAACTCTGTGAATACTATCTTTCTACAATAAAGTTCAGAGGAGAAGAGCTCAACCCAAGCACACAATGTCAGGTGGCCTGTAAGGCCAACGCTGAATATAGATCTATCTGAAAGTTAGTGAAAGCTAATCTTAAAACTCTAGCATTTACCAGAGGAGAAAGCTAATTTACCATAAGGTGGCTAACAGTGTGGCTTAGTTAAAGCCCACATCTGAATACATATGAACGGTAGTTTCAGTGTCTTCAGTGAATTCTGCAAAGAATGAAGCCAACACATTCATAAAGGGGACTAACAAAGTATACCCTTAATAATTATATCATTCCAGCCAACCTAATGGAACTTTAGGGCCCTTAAACCACATCCTATATAGGAAACCTAGGTTTTTATAAATATATAAAGAGACCTACCAAGCCACCTTTAGCAGGTCCAACTGATATGCTTACAGACATTGTGTGTAAAGCAGCACCAGCCTGACCTGCTGCCGCGTATAACCTGCCACCCAAGCGAGACTACCATATTATCATGACTTAAAGGCAGGACCGGAGATTTAGCATTGAAGCCTGCCTATGTCATGAGGTAGTTGCACCCATCTCATCAATAGGAGGCATCGACGCGTACCCATACTCACTCCATCAACACCAGCAAATTAGCCTGCTGATGACGATGAATGCGTTGAATACAGGTTCTTCCATGCCTTCTCGATCTCAGAATGAAGATCAAGAAGGAATGGAAGGCTCATGGTGGCTGGAGGATTATGGCCAAAAAGAAACCATTCGTCGAACAATCCACGAGTGGTTTCTTTCTTAACCTGCTCCAATGGCAGCTGCATCATCAAAATCCTGCAGCTCTCTCCCGTCAGCTGCCAAAGGTCGTGGGGAATTTAAACCCCTCTCAACTCTTCAACAAGCTCCAGCTGAGAACCCCATGATCTAGTCTCTGCTCTGCCTCAGCAAGAGTAAGACCTGAACCATCTCCTCTTGAGGAGAAGACCAGAAGAGAGTGGAGCATTTTTACAAGTAAAACACGCTCACAATAAAAACAGACAGCTCCTACAAAAACTGCCTGTACATGCTCTTTTATTCTCATAAAAGACAACGTAAAAGTTATGTGTGTCAACAATATGGGACATGGATGTACACACTTCCTGAAACGTTTGTCAGACATAAATTGTCTTACCTTAATACCAGTTTGATATCGATTGCTTTCAAACAAAACATTCCCTGAAGATGAAAAGATACTGACTGATTCTCTAGGTGCTCCTTATACACTTCCCGGTCGCGCAATGAAGACGTCATAGGCTATCGCCGGCCAATAGTATTGTCGTGATTTGAAAATTGTTTTCAGACACCGGTTCACGAGGAGGCGTTCTCCCATCGCCGCATTTGTGGATATGCGCTATCACGCTAATTTGACCCGTTTAGTTAATTTGGCCCTTAGTGTACATTTTCATATATGTTTCACATTTAAGTACACATCATTGTTTTAATAATCTTTTGTTTTAAAATTATAATCAAATACTCTGTATAAAACTACTGCAATCAACCTAAACATACAAAGCTGAAGCACTTCTTTTAGCATTCTGCTCTTCCATTGCTTTTCTAATATCTTCCTCTGAATAAGGACCTGCACAATCATGTAGACTGACATTCCTCACATGCCTGTCATGTCTCTTATATCACAGGTGGCCCTAAGAACACATACACACATACACAGCCAAATAAATACGGACTAGTTTACACAATTCTACATGGGCTTCAAGAGGCGTTCACGGGTGTGTTTGTGTGTGTGCAGGGCAGGAATGCTGGGAGAGAGGCAGAGAAGCACGGAGTCACATCCTGGACAGTCTGTGTGCGTAGGGATGGGGGGTTGGGTGAATAATGTCATCAGAGCAGAAAGAAAGAGCGAGAGGAGGGGTATAAATGTTATAAAAACAGTAGTCTCCATCAGTACTCTGGGACCCTGCTTCAAAAAGCAAACACAGCATCCAGTGACAGGAAATCACCCTTGCTCTCTTCAAAAGACAGAGGCGGAGAGTGAATGAAATTCAGAGAGAACACAAGCTGGTAGTTTTCCATCAGTTTAAACAATATTTGCCCGCTGATATAGCTTACGTTTCAGTTTGTAACGAAGCCAGATGTATTTTGGGCTTCTTTGGTATAAAATAGAAAGCAAGCTTGTAGCGGTGAGCCTAAATTGTCTGGTAGCATAGAAAATGTCATTTCCTCTATAAATACAAGTCTTTGACAGTATAATTGTACATTTATGGTTTTGAGTCATTGGTTTTAAGACTAATAAAACATCTCAGCTGCTTACACGCTGAAACAGAATTGTAATTGAGGGATTAACTATGTATATAGACTTTGCGTTTAATAAGCGTTTGAATCACGTTCATACACATTAAACTGCCTGGTGGGAGATAGTAAATGCACACACATACACATGTAGTTGGACTGTCAACAGACATGGAAAGGGCTTTCAATGATGGGTCCACATTCTTTCCAGCACTGTTGCTGTTAGTTAAGCTTTTAAAGAAGAATAGCACACATGGCCATCCATGGTCATCTCTAGTACACACTAAATTGTGACTTCTGGCTAAAATTACAGATGTACAGAAATTCATCAGTTTCTGTCAGAATTTAATAATTTACCATCCTCATGTCATTCCAATATTACTTTTATTCTTTTGTGGAACACAAGAGATGTTTTGAAAAATGTGTAGGCAGCTCTATCCATATAGTGTCCAGGGGTTGCACAAAAAGAACAAAAAAATAGTCCATGTTGTGGAAAAAGAAAATCAATATTGTGGCCACAATTTAACTTATTAATTAATTATAGAGCTGCACAATTCTGGATAAAATGAGAATCACAATTTTTTGGTTTCAAATAGAGATCACGATTCTCCCTTGATTCTGAATATAAATCCAGTGTTGGGTGTAATGCATTACTAAGTACTGTAAGTAACTGTAATTAAATTACTTATCCACTGAAAAAGTAAAGTAAGAGATTACTGTTCATTTTAAGGTAATTTAATTACAGTTACTTATAATGTACTTGCGTTGAATGTGTCATCTAAAGGTAAAAGTGAATGCTGCCTCTTTAAAATCGTTAGCTGTAGTGCAGTTGAGCGCACCAGTTGTCTGAAGATGGTGGCAGAAGCCAGTGGTTGTTTTGCAGAATGGAAATATTCCAATTACTTCACTTTTTGACACAGGTAGGTAAGAACATTACAGTAAAATGTCCTAGAGAGAAAAAACTACTCGCGCTCTCTGAGAGACGGTCTTCAGTCAGTGCGCTCTCAACCAAAGCGCACACACATAGCCGCCTCTCGCGAGTGTCAGATTTTCCCGGTTTATTACAAATATACGTTCAAATACACACACAGTTATGTCAAAATGCCAGTCTTGTCGTATATTCGCGTTGGTTATGTGAATGTAAAAAGCATGTGTAACAGCATATTGTCTCCGTACATTAGGTCTTAGTGACAGCAGCCTTTAAAACATGCTACTGTCTACTATTGGCTGTCTGTATTATAAATGTTAATCAAACAACAAAAGAAAAAACTTTAATAAGGTTTAATCTATATTTAATTTATACAGTTATGACTGCATCATTTTATTTGATTATTCAATTTCTGTGAAATTTTTAATTACTAGCCTACTATTATGCCAAAAATATAGGCCCATAGCATTGTTTTATTTGTATCTTTAAATGTTTTTAACGAGGTATCGACTTTGGTATCGAGTATTGTGCACTTTTGATGGTATCGGTACTGACTACTAGATTTTTGGTATCGTGACATCCCTATTTGTTACAAAAAAATTTAAGTATTATAGTATGTTGTAATAAAGCTAAAATGTTTTAAAAACCTATAAAAGGCTAAACTTTCATGTTTGACTTATATTTAAATTATTAAAAGAGTTTCCTTTGTCTGTCTGGTCAAGGTTTATATGGATTTAAAGAGGTAATCCATATAATGAGTTGAATTACTTATTGAGTAATTAAATTACTTTTCACAGAGTAATTAGAAAAGTAATTTAAATACAACAGTTGTATAACAGTTGTTAAATACAATACATTAGTAATGAATTACTTTTTTGAAGTAACTTACCCAACACTGTATACAACCAAACAAAATAACATCTACACTGAACAAAATTATAAACACAACACTTTTGTTTTTGCCCCCATTTTTCATTAGCTGAACTCAAAGATCTAAGACTTTTTCTATGTACACAAAAGGCCTATTTCTCTTAAATATTGTTGTCAGATTCTCCTTTGCCAAGATAATCCATCCACCTCACAGGTGTGGCATATTAAGATGCTGATTAGACAGCATGATTATTGCACAGGTGTGCCTTAGGCTGGCCACAATAAAAGGCCACTCTAAAATGTCCAGTTTTACTGTCAGTATCAGTTTAACCAGTCAGTATCTGATGTGACCACCATTTGCCTCACGCAGTGCAACACATACAGTTGATCAGGTTGTTGATTGTGGCCTGTGGAATGTTGGTCCACTCCTCTTCAACGGTTGTGCGAAGTTGCAGGATATTGGCAGGAACTGGAGCGCGCTGTTGTATACACCAATGCAGAGCATCCCAAACAAGCTCAGTGGGTGACATGTCCGGTGAGTATGCTAGCCATGCAAGAACTGAGATGTTTTCAGCTTCCAGGAATTGTGTACAGATCCTTGCAACATGGGGCCATGCATTATCATGCTGCAACATGAGGTGATGGTCATGGATGAATGGCACAACAATGGGCCTCAGGATCTCATCACAGTATCTCTGTGCATTCAAAATGCCATCAATAAAATGCACCTGTGTTTGTTGTCCATAACATATGCCTGCCCATACCATAACCCCACCGCCATCATGGGTCACTCGATCCACAACGTTGACATCAGCAAACCGCTCACCCACACGACGCCATACACAGTGTCTGCCATCTGCCCTGTACAGTGAAAACCGGAATTTAATCTGTGAAGAGAACACCGCTCCAAAGTGCCAGACTGCATCGAATGTGAGCATTTGCCCACTCAAGTTGGTTATGACGACAAACTGCAGATGAGCTTCCCTGAGACAGTTTCTGCAGAAATTCTTTGGTTATGCAAACCGATTGTTGCAGCAGCTGAACGGGTGGCTGGTCTCAGACGATCTTGGAGGTGAAGATACTGGATGTGGAGGTCCTGGGCTGGTGTGGTTACACGTGGTCTGTGGTTGTGAGGCTGGTTGGATGTACTGCCAAATTCTCTGAAATGCCTTTGGAGACGGCCTATGGTAGAGAAATTAACATTTAATTCACGGGCAACAGCTCTGGTAGGCATTCATGCAGTCAGCATGCCAATTGCACGCTCCCTCAAAACTTGCGACATCTGTGGTTCAGTGTAATTTACTAGAGGTTCTGACAAAATATAAATTGCTGACTCTAATTGCTGGAAAATGTTTGAATGAATTATTTTAAAAATGGTTTTGAATTAATTCAATGACTCATTAATAAATACATGTTTCATTACTGGATGAATCAGTGTTTTTTAACAAATCTTTTGAATTAATGATTCAATGACAAATACATCTTTTAACAGTCACTTGTTGCCACCTACTGGAATAAGAAGCGGGAGAATCGTTGTCATTAATAAAGTAAGATCGCGTAGGTGATCGCATTCTTTAATCGATTAATTGTGCAGCTCTAATTCATTCCCTCGTTTCAGTTCAATTGTGGACATGCTTTACCTCATTTTAGTTCCCTCATTTTAGTTTAGTTAAATTATAATCAATTGAAAAAAATAGTCAATTTGAACCAATTGGTGCGTTTTGATGCACCAAATTTTAACATACATGTACGTGTATGACACTTAAAAACTTACAGTGGGTACGGAAAGTATTCAGACCCCCTTAAATTTTTCACTCTTTGTTATATTGCAGCCATTTGCTAAAATCATTTAAGTTAATTTTTTTCCTCATTAATGTATACACAGCACCCCATATTGACAGAAAAACACAGAATTGTTGACATTTTTGCAGATTTATTAAAAAAGAAAAACTGAAATATCACATGGTCCTAAGTATTCAGACCCTTTGCTCAGTGTTTAGTAGAAGCACCCTTTTGATCTAATACAGCCATGAGTCTTTTTGGGAAAGATGCAACAGGTTTTTCACACCTGGATTTGGGGATCCTCTGCCATTCCTCCTTGCAGATCCTCTCCAGTTCTGTCAGGTTGGATGGTAAACGTTGGTGGACAGCCATTTTTAGGTCTCTCCAGAGATGCTCGATTGGGTTTAAGTCAGGGCTCTGGCTGGACCATTCAAGAACAGTCACGGAGTTGTTGTGAAGCCACTCCTTCGTTATTTTAGCTGTGTGCTTAGGGTCATTGTCTTGTTGGAAGGTAAACCTTCGGCCCAGTCTGAGGTCCTGAGCACTCTGGAGAAGGTTTTCGTCCAGGATATCCCTGTACTTGGCCGCATTCATCTTTCCCTCGATTGCAACCAGTCGTCCTGTCCCTGCAGCTGAAAAACACCCCCACAGCATGATGCTGCCACCACCATGCTTCACTGTTGGGACTGTATTGGACAGGTGATGAGCAGTGCCTGGTTTTCTCCACACATACCGCTTAGAAATGAGGCCAAAAAGTTCTATCTTGGTCTCATCAGACCAGTGAATCTTATTTATCACCATCTTGGAGTCCTTCAGGTGTTTTTTAGCAAACTCCATGCAGGCTTTCATGTGTCTTGCACTGAGTAGAGGCTTCCATCGGGCCACTCTGCCATAAAGCCCCGACTGGTGGAGGGCTGCAGTGATGGTTGACTTTCTACAACTTTCTTCCATCTCCCGACTGCATCTCTGGAGCTCAGCCACAGTGATCTTTGGGTTCTTCTTTACCTCTCTCACCAAGGCTCTTCTCCCCCGATAGCTCAGTTTGGCTGGACGGCCAGCTCTAGGAAGGGTTCTGGTCATCCCAAACGTCTTCCATTTAAGGATTATGGAGGCCACTGTGCTCTTAGGAACCTTAAGTGCAGCAGAAATTTTTTTGTAACCTTGGCCAGATCTGTGCCTTGCCACAATTCTGTCTCTGAGCTCTTCAGGCAGTTCCTTTGACCTCATGATTCTCATTTGCTCTGACATGCACTGTGAGCTATAAGGTCTTATATAGACAGGTGTGTGGCTTTCCTAATCAAGTCCAATCAGTATAATCAAACACAGCTGGACTCAAATGAAGGTATAGAACCATCTCAAGGATGATCAGGAGAAATGGACAGCACCTGAGTTAAATATATGAGTGTCACAGCAAAGGGTCTGAATACTTAGGACCATGTGATATTTCAGTTTTTCTTTTTTAATAAATCTGCAAAAATGTCAACAATTCTGTGTTTTTCTGTCAATATGGGGTGCTGTGTGTACATTAATGAGGAAAAAAAATGAACTTAAATGATTTTAGCAAATGGCTGCAATATAACAAAGAGTGAAAAATGTAAGGGGGTCTGAATACTTTCCGTACCCACTGTACATTTGGCTGTGTTCCTCTAAATAAAGCTTCTTCACGAGCTTGCTTTCCAGTCTTCAGCATTCGAAAAGCTATGAATGGAAGTAAATGGAATGAAAAGTGTAGTGTGACCACTGTAGGATTTGAGGGTGAACCAGGCAACATGCCTCTTTACAGATGATTAATTCAAACAAAATATTCCATAGAATTCTGAATCAACACTTCATTGGAAGAGTGTGTTGTTTACTATGTGCATGATTAATTTCTAATAACTCAAAGGATGGCATGAATGAAATCTGTGTAAAATGTTTTTTTTTTTTTTTTTATAGAAATCATGTCTAAACTGTACTCTCTTCTAAGAGCAGGAGACCAGGTGATAACATGTAATTTATGGTGAGAGGAGGAGAAAAGTCACCTCTGAATCAAAGACGATACCTAATTGGTCAGAACTCCTCAAAGAAGGTTGGACAAACACCTCAGTTAAAAAATTCGGGACACAAACAAAGAATCAGACAGTATATCAGAAGCTGATCAAGATTTGGGAGATGAAAATAAGTTAAGAACAAACAGCTTCATTTAAGCCATCCAACTGCTCTTGTCTCACTTACTTTTCTTTTTTTTACTTAGTTTCCTTTCTTTTCCATTGAGAGTTTCGTGTTCTAAAGTTAAGTTTTGCTGCAAAGTTTAATCAACGACTCTATAGTCTTTGCCCACCTCATAACTTCAAACTTCAGCCACAAGGACGACTCCATTCATCCGCCAGCACACCAGAATGTGACTGGCTTCCCAAGACATCAATCCAACAAACCTGGGAAACCCCCTTCTTCAAGCCAAAGACGCAGACAAAGAGAATCCCCATTTAAAGACACAAACGACAGATGCAAGTATACCTCCAGATTCTAGCTGAACTGGTGCATTCATATAAAGTCTAATAACCCTGTGTAAGAAGCAATAGAAGGGTTAAATTAATGATTGATGGTTCATTCAGATCAAGTACATATATTGCTAGAAACTTGGGATTTCATCATTTCGAGTTAAAATAATCAATTAAGTCTTGTTTATATTTTTAAAGAGAAGTGTCTTGTGTTATGTGCTCACAAATTTAATGTCTTAAACTGCCGATCTATGTTACCTTGCTAATAAATAGTGTTTTCACTATAGTTTGGATATTAATATCCGCTACAGAGCTGATCGCTGTACGATTCATTTGCTCGGTCGTAAAATAAGTGACTCTTTTATTCCCTAAATAAATAAATGAATAATTCCCTTTGAGCTACATTGATCTGTGTCCCTTACACTGCCCTTTAAGTAGACTACTTTTATGGTGTTTGTTGTCCTTTTTGGTGCTCACCAGCATCTGTCCTTATTGACTTTCATTGTATGTAGCAGTGCAAATATTCTGCCAAACATCATCTTGTGTGTATCACAAAAGAAAGTCATGCAGCATCTGCAGCTTAGCTGCATCTGTATTTTTTTTTGCCTTTGGGCCATAAGGAGGTGAGGAATGGATTAAAAATCAGATAAATTAAATGAGTCTTGGGGAGATGGAAGACGTATTATTTGAGAACGCCACTTTTGTTAAATTTTTAGAATGTTAGAGCTTTGCATTGATAAACGCAGCAGGAGAGGAAGTACCATGTTTTCAGGCATTGTTTGGTCTGATATTTCTGGATCAAAGTGAATAGTCTAATTTTGCGCCATAGGAAAGAAAAATTACAAATGATATCAGTTTAATATATCAATAGTTTCTCCTAGACAGTAAAGAGGCTAAATAAAGAGGCAAATGGATATTTGTTATGTGTCCTTGTGTCTTTGGATTGTTTTTCAAGAGTTTTAAAAAAATTCCTGAGAAGCAGCACTGTAAGGACATCTGGGTGCTTTTTCTAAGAATATCTATCCTACGAGGACCAAGCCAGGTGTAAATGTGGGTGTGTGAGAAAGAGGAGCAGAGAGAAATAGAGGAAAAAGGCCCCCACTTCCCCGTTCTCTTCCCCTATTCCTGGAGGATTACGCAACACATTTCTCTGTATCCTCAAGTCATTCTTCATCTCTGAATCAACCCCTCCTGGATGGACTGAGGCCCCAGCAGTGCTGTTTTTGTTTGGCCTGAGAGAATGAGAAAGATGCGGAGAGGCGGATGTAGGGTGGCGGAGTGCAGGCCTAGCTGATTCCTCCGTTTAAAAGGACTGGCCGACCCCCTGTTTTCATTTCTCATTGTCTCCATCCTGAACAAACAGCTCCAGGGCTGTCTTTTTGTTAGGATTTTTCTGGAGAAAAAAAAAAAAAAAAAGTACTTCAAAGACAGTTTGGATAACAGTGGGAAAAAGATTTTGAGAGAATTAATAGAATTAGGAGAATTTATTTGTGTTAATAAATTATAGCCAAACAATCAGGGGACAAGTAATGTTGTTTCTGTATTTTTAATTATATTTGTGAACATTATATTTTCCATTTAACTTTTTTTTTTAAAGATGGCCATATGCATGCATATTTTTTATTCAAATGGTTTATAGTTGGCTTACATCGAATGAATGATTGCGGGATGAGAACGATTTTTGCAGTTTTCTGCAGTACTCGTTTTAAATTGAAAGGAAGTTTTTGTTGTACATGATTTGGGTTTTTGAGGTTTTATGGAAGATAATCAGTAAAAATGTGTTTAATTATCTAATCGATATCTGCAACATTTCTTGGTGCAGCTCTAACTTTTTTAATGCAGCTGACATAAATAAAGTACTTCAAAGAAAGTTTGAAAAAAAAAAGTCTACAGTAGGAAAAAGATTTTGAAGGAATTTATGTTGGGAATAGAAAAAATATTTCTCTATATCACTGTATGACTGGTATGTTTTTAATTATACTAGTTCTTTTACAACCTGTCCAGGTTCAACATGTCAAGCTTGATCGACAGCATCAGTTTGTGAAAATAAGCAAAACAGTAATACACTTACAATGGGGCAAAACGCACTGGAATAAACATCAAACAACATTTCAAAAGCATAGCCATAAGAATTCAAAATGAAAATATAGCCTTAAGCAGCAATCATCAGGGTCCAAGCACTAATAGCCCACGTGGATGATTAGTAATTTAATCAAAATGTATCTTATAATGTGGTTTTTAAGTCCATCTTCAATCTTCACTGAAAGGTAGGGTTTGATCATAATATGTCAACTTTTAAAGCTGCAGTCTGTAACTTTTTTTGGTTAAAAATTATCCAAAATCTTTGAGCAAGTACATAACCAGCCAGTGTTCAAAACTTTCTCCTTACTTTAGCTCGATTCACAACGGTAATCTACAGGTAACACTAATACACACTAAAAACACTAGTCACGCAATGCTGATGTTGTAACATAAACAATTTGGTTACAAAGTATAACAGTAATAATCATTTTTGGCATGATCCGAGCTAAGCGATGGTTAGATTTAATCACCATTGGCAGCACAATTTATTGTAGGCCTAATGCTTTTTTCTTCAGTTGGTCAGAACAAAAGTGGCAGACATATTACTTACTTGTTCAGATGACATTTCCAGTGAAAATTCTTATTTTGGTCATACTTCCAAGACGTACAATCTGATACTTCCAAGACGTACAATCTGTGTTTCCTAAGTACAGTATCCACACCGATGTGGTGACTGACACCAAACATTAGATTCATCTGCACGGAGTCGTGCCGTCGCACAACGCACGTAACGATAATAATTCCGCATATAACTGCAATTGCAGGTTTCAAACAGAGATGGCGACAAAGAGGCAAAACTTCCGGACTGCAGTAAATTTAGAAGAATCGCATGTCATAGGATGTCATAGGACATTTTCAAATGAATGTAAAGTCGGATCAGTCTACAAACACGGTGAGTCATGTCATCCTCTCCTAACATTTGTTACCTGTTCCATTTGCCACATGTTCAGCATAGCTCTCTCTGTCAGCGACGAGGGATTTACATGTCATGAATGTAGGGAAATAGTCAGGCTGACAGAGAGAATCTTAGAATTAGAGACACGCATCCAAACTTTAATCGAGGATAATGCAAGAATGCAAGGGCTTCAGATACTGTTTTGGATGCGACTAGCTTAGTGAACTCTGTACATTGTTCGGTTCCGGCTGTAGAGCCCGTGCAGCAGGGCACTTGGGTAACGGTGAGGCGGCCTAGCCGTGGAAAACACCACTCTTCCGTTCCAATAAGAACATCAAACAGGTTCTCCCCACTCAGTGACGCACCCACTGAGAATCCTGTTTAAAAGTGCCCTAGTTATTGGCGATTCTATTACACGGAATGTGAAAATAGACACACCAGCCACCATAGTCACAAAAACAAAAAACTTCCAAACCCATTTAATGGTAAAAATTTAATTGATGTTCAACAAATAAAAAATAGAGATAATAATGATAAACAAATGATAAAGCTTGGGTTGTTAAATATTAGATCCCTTTCTTCAAAATCACTTATTGTAAATTATATTATCACAGACAATAATCTAGATGTGCTGTGTTTGACAGAAACGTGGCTAAAACCGGACGATTACATTACTTTAAATGAATCTAGCACTCAAGGTTATGATTATCGACACAATCCTCGTCAGAAAGGCAAAGGGGGAGGTGTTGCTGTAATTTATAGTAATATTTACAGTATTAGTCAAAAGTCTCTCAAATAGAATTCCTTCGAAGTGATGGTACTTTACGTAACATTATGTAAGTTGACATTTGTGTTGGCTACTGTATACAGGCCACCAGGACACCATACAGACTTTATCAAAGAATTTGCTGATTTTCTATCGGAGTTAGTACTAGCTGCAGATAAAGTCCTTGTTGTTGGTGACTTTAATATCCATGTAGATAATAAAAAAGACTCATTGGGATTGTCATTTTCAGACATTCTAAACTCTATTGGTGTTAGACAACACGTGTCAGGACCCACTCATTGTCGTAACCATACTTTAGATCTAATATTGTCACATGGAATTGATATTGATGCCATTGAAAATCTGCAGCAGAGTGACGACATCTCAGATCATTATCTAGTCTTGTGTATACTACATTTAGTCAAAGCAGCTAAACTGCCTCCCTGCCATAAATTTGGTAGAACCATCACTTCTACCACTAAAGATCGCTTTATAAATAATCTTCCTGATCAGTTTCATCGCCTTAGCATACCAGACAGCTTAGAAGACCTCGATGTTACAACAGAAACTATTGCCTCTGTCTTTTCCACATTAGACTCAGTTGCTCCTTTGCGTTTAAAAAAGATTAAGGAAATTAATACAATGCCATGGTACAATGAGCACACTCGGGCCCTAAAGGTAGCCAGAAAAAGGGGGCACAGCTGGAAGAAAACAAAACTAGAAGTATTTCGCATTTCGTGGAGAGAGAGAATGATTGAGTACAGAAAGGCCTTAAAATCTGCTAGATCTGCCTATTTTTCAAAACTTTTAGAAGAAAATAAACAAAACCCTAGGTATTTATTTGATACAGTGGCTAAATTAACAAGAAATAAAGCTTCGACTTCTGATGTTTCCAAAGAGCACAGCAGTAATGACTTTATGAACTTCTTTACTTGCAAGATTGATAATATTAGAAAAAAAATTATAACCATGCAACCGTCTACTACAGTATTGCGTCAGACAGTGCATTGTAGTGTCCCTGAGGAAAAATTCAATTCATTTACTGCTTTAAGAGAGGAAGAATTGTCTAAACTTGTTAAATCATCAAAATCAACAACATGTATGTTAGACCCTATACCGACTAAGCTATTGAAAGAGATGCTTCCAGAGGTCATAGATCCTCTTCTTAATATCATAAATTCATCTTTATCACTAGGATACGTACCAAAAAACGTTTAAGCTGGCTATTATTAAACCTCTTATTAAAAAAACACAACTTGATCCTAGAGAATTAGTCAATTACAGGCCGATCTCAAATCTCACTTTTCTGTCAAAAATACTTGAAAAGGCAGTATCATCACAGCTATGTTCCTTTTTAGAAAGAAATAATATCTATGAGGATTTCCAGTCAGGATTTAGACCGTACCATAGTACTGAGACTGCTCTCATTAGAGTTACTAATGATTTGTTCCTATCATTAGATCGGGGTTGTATCTCTCTATTAGTGTTACTGGATCTTAGTGCTGCATTTGACACTACTGATCACAATATTCTTTTAAATAGACTTGAAAATTATGTTGGCATTAGTGGAATTGCATTGTCATGGTTCAAATCATACTTATCTGACCGTTATCAGTTTGTAGTAGTAAATGAAGAGAGGTCATATCGATCACAAGTTGAATATGGAGTACCACAGGGCTCAGTACTAGGACCATTGCTTTTCACTCTGTACATGCTACCCTTGGGAGATATCATTAGGAAGCATGGTGTTAGTTTTCACTGTTATGCTGATGATACTCAGCTCTATATTTCTCCGCACCCTGACAAAACTTACCAATTCACAAAATTAACGGAATGCATAGCTGATATAAAAAATTGGATGACCAGTAATTTCCTACTACTAAATTCAGAAAAAACAGATATTCTAATTTTTGGACCAAAATGCGTTCATGACCTCAAGGCTAGATTACTGTAACGCTTTACTGGGTGGTTGTTCTGCTCGCCTGATAAATAAACTACAGCTTGTACAAAATGCAGCAGCTAGAGTTCTTACTACAACTAGGTAGTATGACCATATTAGCCCAGTTCTGTCAACACTGCATTAGCTTCCTGTTAAACATCGTATAGATTTTAAAATCTTGCTAATTACTTACAAAGCACTAAATGGTTTAGCTCCCCAGTACCTGAGCGAGCTATTAATGCATATAGTCCTTCGTGTCTATTGCGATCCCAGAATTCAGGCCAGTTAATAATACCTAGAATATCAAAATCAACTGCAGATGGTAGATCCTTCTCCTATTTGGCACCTAAATTCTGGAACAATCTTCCTAGCATTGTTCGGGAAGCAGACACACTCTGTTTAAATCTAAACTAAAAACGCATCTCTTTAACCTGGCATACACATAACACATTATCAATTTATTTTTATCAATAATCAATAATCCGTTAAAGGATTATTAGGCTGCATAAAGTAGGTCAGCCGGAACTGGGAACACTTCCTATAACACCAGATGTACTCGTTACATCAGAAGAAGAATGCCATCTATGCTAATATTAGTCTTTCTGTTTATCCTGAGGTTTACCGTAGTCAACCGGATCCTGGCCGCATCCAGGTGAGACCAAGGACCTGCGCCTTGACATGACCACAACGCAGCCCTGAAGTATCAGCAGAGATTGAGTAAACTAGATCATCCACTGTGAAGGCCACATCAACATGACAACCAGTGGCGCAGCTCCTCAACAACCGTCCATATTGGCGTGATGAATACGATCCTCAGCTGGGCGGAACTGAATTAAATACTTTCAATGTTGCGATCCTATCTGACTTATGATAGCAACCTGTGTCGTAACAAAGCGCTATTTGCCAGAGGAGAACTGGCCCCCCAACTAAGCCTGGTTTCTCCCAAGGTTTTTTTTCTCCATTTTAACACCTGTTTGCCACCTGATGTCACCTGTTGGAGTTTGGGTTCCTTGCTGTTGTCGCCTTTCGCTTGCTTAGTTGGGGACACTTGACAATTGACATTCAATATTCAACAGTGCTTTGATCTGCCTGCATTGACACTATTCTTTAAGAGCTGCTGTGCAGCCAAAATAATGTACCAGTTATCAATGTAAAGCTGCTTTGACACAATCTACATTGTAAAAAGCGCTATATAAATAAAGGTGACTTGACTTGACTTAAAGATATCATTTGCAGCTCAAAACCTTATTTATTTGAAGCATGTATCTAAATGCCCTTTTCATTTTTATAATTAATTTCTTTATGTGTTGCCTCCTAACCTCATGCTTGCAGTTTTTAACACGTGTTCTGTAAATGTCTTTATAGAATTTTTATATTTTGTCAGGAAAAATATATATGAATTGTCTCTTCAATTTATATGTACAGCATTATTTATAAAAAAAAAAAAAAAAAAAAAAAAAAAACTTTAAAAAAGTGTTTGATAGAGGTCTAATTTTTTTTTTTTTTTACATTTATCTATAAGGAGGTTGGGGCCTTCACCCCCTCACCCGCACTATCCTGTCCCCTCAGTCAGCATGAATGTAAAAAAAGATTTTAATGATGAAAAAGAATAGACTATTTAAAAAACATTACAATTGCCAAGTGCATACTGTATGCTGTTTAGCATTAATATTAGGCTACTATAGCATCATTTTAGTTGAGGACAGTCTGTTTCGCAAAGTCACATTTTGATTGGCACGTTTGGCACATTTTGATTGGCCGTGAAGCACAAGCCGCCAAGGAAGATGGCTGTTGCCGCGCCAGAGCCACAGGGCAAGATGGCCGATGCCGCGCCCGGGCCACAATACGAAATGGCCGCCACGAAGCCTAAGCCCTCACCAGAGGAGAACCGGTGGCTCATAGACATTTGGGCAGATGACTCCAATGCCCGAGTCATCTCCAGACTCCTCTCCAGTGACTGAGTCGTCTCCAGACTCCTCTCCAGTGACCGAGTCGTCTCCAGACTCCTCTCCAGTGACCGAGTCGTCTCCAGACTCCTCTCCAGTGACCGAGTTGTCCCCAGACTCCGCTCCAGTGACCGAGTCATCTCCAGACTCCGCTCCTATGCCTGAGTCAGCTCCAGACCCCGCTCCAGCTCATGAGCTCGCTCCAGCCCACGAGCCTGCTCCATTCCAAGAGCCCTTTCCTACCACTACTCTCCCAAGAAAATTTGGGGAGAGGGGGGATATGTACCCGTGGGTGAAGAACATGTGGGTGGGGCACATGCGGGCGAAGCTCCTGACCTGCCATGGCTGCCCGACGCTCCTGACCCGCCGTGGCATCCCACGGCTCCTGAAATGCCATGGCTGCCCAAGGCTCCCGACCCGCCATGGCGCCTAGAGCCCCTGAACCCGCCCTGGAGACCTCCGTACCAGTCCGCTCCATCACCGCTCCAGTGCGCCCATCCCCCCTCCCCTGTGGTTCCATCTATGGCATGAGGACGTGGCTACCGGGAGGGGGAGGTACTGTTACAGTTCACGTCTCCCCTGGACTCCATCTCCCATGATCCTCCCTGTTCCACACCTGCACTCACTTCCTCGTCATCTCCCCATCATCACGGATTACTTGCACCTGGACTTCGTCATTAGCACTCCCTTTATATTGGACTCACTTCCCTGCACTCCTTGTCTGTTCTTATGTTTGCATATAGTTTGCTTATGGTTTGGTTGTACCGTTCTCTTGTTTAATAAACCCATTTCTTGTAGAAGTTCAATTCTGCATCATCTCTGCTGCAACCCAACCGTTACGTCATGTTAACCTAAATTATAATTAAGCAAGTAAATTAAATTTAATATTATAGACATTATATTTAAAAATGGAAACTTTAACATAAGAGGACCTAAAACAAATTAGTCTTTAACTGAACTCAGTAACCGTTTCTTTATGATGTTTAGCATTTGCCTTGCTCTTTTGCAAGTAATCTATTAGTCTTGGGGGTTTCTTTCTGTTCTCTCTTTTAGGATATCTCTTCATTTGTACAGGACACTCAGGAAGATTTGGGGGATCTCTGTGCTCCTGAGGTCTGCTTATGTCATCAGAATCATCATTCTCATCACCAGTGGAGTTGGTAAGTGGAATTGATGTACAGTGCTCAGAGTAAATGAGTACACCCCCTCTGAAAAGTAACATTTTAAACATTATCTCAATGAACACAAAAACAATTTCCAAAATGTTGACAAGACTAAGTTTTATATAACATCTGCTTAACTTATAACATAAAAATAAGGTTAATATTATAACTTAGAGAACAACATTTTCATTTTTACTCAAATTAGGGTGATGCAAAAATGAGTACACCCCACTAAAAGTCTTTGGAGCAAAGCAAAATTTTAGACTACAAATGTCTAATTTAACAAGAATTCAACCACAGGTGACTGTGAGACTGTGGTGACTCCCTGACAGTACCTCCTCCTCGAGGTGCGGCTCCTGACGCCCTACTATGGCTACGGGGTCGGCCACGGCCTCAGGGTGGTTTTGGTGGAATTCGGCCAGGAGAGTGGGATCCAACACATCGTCTCGGTTAGCATAGGACAGTTCCTCTGGTCCGTACCATTCCCAGTCCACAAGACATTCCAGACGACCGCCCCGTCGCAGAGAGTTCAAGATCTCCTGCACTCTGTAGATTTGAGGCTCCTCAATGACTTTGGGAGGAGGAGGTACTGGCGGCTCGTCGGGTTCTGTGGAAGAGGAAGAAACAGGGTGGAAGGGTGGATGCGATACCGTGCAGGGAGTTGGAGATGGTAAGTGACTTCATTGATCTGCCTCTCGATGGTAAAGGGACCAATATAGCGGTACCAATACAGCTTCCGGCAAGGCAGGCGGAGACGCAGATCCCGTGTTGAGAGCCAGACCTTATCTCCAGGACGGTACACGTGGGTAGAAAACGAGGGTATCTACAAAGGTCTTGTGTCTCCGCACTGCTTGCTGGAGTTGGACGTGGGCTCGAAACTAGTGGTTGATAGCTGGAACGTCCGAGGGCTCTTCTGTCCAGGGAAACAGAGGGGGTTGATAACCGCGTATGCACTGGAACAGGGTCCTCTGCCTGAGGGAATCTTGTGCATACTCTGCCCATGGGAGGAAGCGGTTCCAGCTGTGTTGGTTGTCATGACAGTAGGCCCGGACATATCTTCCTATCTCTTGGATCTTCCGCTCAGTCTGGCCGTTGGTCTGGGGATGATATCCTGAGGAGAGGCTGACGGAGACATTGAGGAGTTTGAAAAATGCTGTCCATACCCAGGAGATGAACTGGGGCCCACGGTCGGAGACGACCTTATCTGGTATACCAAAGGTGCGAAATAGATGATGAAAGAGGGCCTCAGCTGTTTCGAGGGCGGTGGGTAAACCCCGGAGGGGAATCAACTTGCATGCCCTGGAGAATCTATCCACTGCTATGAGAATGCAGGTGTAACCATCAGACTTTGGCAGATCTGTGACAAAGTTGACTCCGACGTGGGACCAGGGACGACGTGGGATGGGTAGTGGTACTAGTTTTCCAGCGGGTAGGTGATGTGGAGTTTTGGAGATGGCACAGATGGCATCCACAAACGTTCTAGGAGACATCCCGGGCCATACTGGGCCACCAGTACCGAGCTTGGAGGAGCGAGAGAGTACGCTGGCTGCCTGGGTGTCCAGAGCCCGGGGAAGCGTGAAGGGAGCCCAGAAGGGTAGTTGTCAAGGAGGTGGGTACGTAGACCTTACCCTCTGGACCTCCCAGCGGAGCAGGTTCGGACACGGTGGCGATGCGGATTTGTTCAACCAGGTCCCACTGGAAGGGGCTTGGCACTTCGGAGGTATTCCAGGTTTTTGTGATCTGTGATGACAGTAAAGGGGTGTTGTGCTCCCTCCAGCCAATGCCTATATTCCTCCAGCGCCAGTTTGATGGCGAGTAACTCCCGGTTACCGTTGTCGTAGTTCCACTCCACTGGGGAAAGCTTCCGTGAGAAGTAAGCATAAGGGTGGAGTCGGGGAGGCTCTCTGTGGTACTGTGACAGCATTGCTCCCACACCGGTGGTGGAGGCGTCCACCTCCACGACGAACAGGAGCTTGGGATCGGGGTGTGTGAGGATGGGAGCAGTGCAAAAGGCCTCTTGGAGCTTTTTGAATGCGGCTCATGCTTCGGGGTTCCAGGACAGAGACTTGGGCCTCTGTTGGAGCATGGAAGTGAGTGGGGTCGAAAGGAGACTGAAGTTCTGGATGAATCTACGGTAGAAGTTAGCAAAGCCGAGGAATCGTTGAAGTTCTTTAACAGTCTGAAGTTGAGGCCAATTCCAGATGGCTTGGACCTTCCCCTGGTCCATCTGGATTCCATCGGCGCTAAGGATGTAACCGAGGAACTGGACGGTGGGGCGGTGGAACTCACATTTCTCGAGCTTCAGGTAGAGGTGGTACGTCCTGAGATGTTAGAGGACTTGCGTCACGTGGTGGCGATGTTCAGCCAGGTTCCAGGAGTAGATCAGGATGTTGTCAATATACACGATGACGAACTGATGGAGGAACTCCCGGAACGCCTTGTTCATAAACCCCTGGACGATGGACGGTGAGTTGGACAGGCCATACAGCATAACCTGATATTCATAGTGGCCGGAAGGGGTGATGAAAGCCATTTTCCACTCATCGCCCTCCCGGATACGAACAAGGTTATAGGCGCTCCACAGATCCAGCTTTGAGAAGATGCGGGCCCCATAGATTTCCTCGAGGGCGGCCGGGACCAGGGGAAGAGGGTAAGGGAGCTTGACGGTGTGTTCGTTGAGAGTCCGGTAGTCGATACAGGGCCACAAGCCTCCGTCCTTCTTACCCACGAAGGAGAAGGTTGATGCCACTGGTGAGGCGGTTGGACGAATGAACTGTTGTTGGAGAGCCTCCTTGATGTAGTCCTCCATAGCCTTGCGCTCCGGAATGGACAAGGGGGTACACCCTAGGGGGGTGTAGCACCAGGCAGCAGGTCTATGGCGCAGTCCCATGGCCGATGGGGTGGTAGCTTAATGGCTGCCTGTTTGCTAAACACATCCTGGAACGCCATATAGTCAGATGGGATCGTGGGAGCAGTGTGAGGTTTGGGGCTCTCCACAAGTGTGGAGTGAACATGTAGCACTGGGTCACTAACCAGGGGTTCAGGAACGTTGGAAAGACAGTTCTGGAAACAGGCAGGACTCCATCTTAAGATCTCACTTGTGTCCCATCTGACTTCTGGAGAATGTTGAGAGAGCCAGGGGCATCCCAGGATGTCTACGGTGGGTCACTCCAGTACCAGAAAGGAGATTTTCTCGCTGTGAAGACATCCGATTTGCAATGTGATAGGTGGAGACCGGAACTTGATGCGCCCACGTCCAAACGGTTTTCTCTGGATGGTTTTTACTTTCAGTTGTTCTTGTCTCTGACGGGGCAAACCCAGCCAGTTGCTTCAGGGTTGGTGAGATGAAGTTGCCGGAGGAGCCAGAGTTGACAAGGGCGCATACTGAAATGACATAATGTGGGGTGAGCAATTGTACCTCCAGCAGTGTTAAATTAGAGATGGTAGGTTCCAGTTTGAGAGTACTCACCGCGGGACGTGGGATGAAGTGCCCAGGAACACCGCAATACAAACACAGTCCTGTAGCGAGATGTCGAGCACGCTCTGGGCGGGAGAGGCAACTGGAATCCACTTGCATGGGTTCTGGTACTGGAGGACAGGCAGTGGGTGAAGACGAAGAATGAGCGGTTAGTTCCGGTAGGCAGCCTGTAAGATGTTGGGAAATCTTCACTGCTTTCTGCATAAAACTCTCCAATTCGACCGTATTATCATAAATAGCCATTTGGGCTCTGAGCTGGGGATTTAAACCTTGATGGTAAGTAGTCAGTAATGCGGTTTCGTTCCATCCACAAGAGGCTGCTAAAGTCTGAAACTGCAGAGTGTAGTCACTGGCCGAAGAACTGCCTTGCCGGAGACTGATGAGTTGGTCGGAAACCGATAGCGATCCTGTGGCGAGACCGAAAACTTCCTGGAAATGAGAAGAGAAATCATTGAAAGAGTTAATGAGGTTTGACTGTGAATTCCAGATGGCTTGTGCCCAGAGTAACGCTCGGCCAGTGACCAAGAAACGCCACCTTAGATCATTCGTTGGTGAATTTATGAGAATGCATCTTAATGTATAGTGACACTTGAAGGGGGAAACCGCTACATTCTACCACCTCACCTGTGAGGAGTCAAGGAAGCTTCCCGAGGAGCTATGAGCAAGGTTACACAGGTGTATCCATTGCAGAAAGTCTTTCTCGTTGAGAAACCTGACGCATGTATACATCCTCCTCTTTCGTCACATCTGTCAACAATAATTTAAAAGTATTCTTTACTTTTGCAGTTTAAATAAACTTTACATCTCACATATTTCAATGGGACATCTTGCATTATTATTTATTATGATTTTTTTTTTTTTTAAATAACCAAACTTTAACAACATGAGGGCAGATCCCTTGAGTGCAGCTGATGACACTTTGAAGTGACGCTCGAGTGTTCAAGAACATTCCAATATACAAAAAACATTTTTTTTTCTTGCATCCTCCCCTCACATCTTATGGGGGTGGAGCTAAGACGCGAGGAAAGGAAGCGATGAAAGGAAATGAGGATGCACAAATAAGAAATGAGAAGCACCCTTAGTTTCCTCTGTTCTTTGTTCTGTGTCATCTCAGTTGTAATGTGGTTATGCTATTCTGTTTTCTGATTGATCTCCTGTTCATTATTTTGGGGATTTTGATTAAAGACTGTGTTTGTTTATTACCTCCTTCATAGTGAGGAGATAATAATGTTGTCACAAAATGTGGTGTCTGGACAAGTCAACGCTATAGCTGCTGAGTCAGTCTTCAGGTTTGAGCTGACATATTTCACAGAAAATCACGTAGTGTATATGGGCACACTCTGATTTTTAGCTCAAGACTGTAATTCCATCTAGTCAGAGTATAACAGACATTTTTGATATTTAGAGCCGATTTTATAACACATTGTTTTCATTTATCATGTGTCTCCTTGAAACAAGGTACAAGGTGCATGTCGGAACAACCTGGAAGTCTGCTTATGTGTGATCCTCAATCGTTTAGTGTATGATGGCCAGTTTTTCCTTCTGTAACCACTTTCAATCTCTGCAAGTGTATGATGGGTAGTGTTTAAAATCTGTTCAGATTTTAAAAGTAGTGTAGTGTATTCCAGCCTTTAGGTAAATACTTATTTGTGTATGGAAGTCTAAAAAATTACAATAAGGCTGTGATTTGAAAGCAGCTTAATGGAAGATTTAGCTTAAACATATATGCAGAAATGTAAGTTTAATAAAGAAATTGCCATTACCCTTAGAATTTTTACATTTATTCCAAGACTGGAAATATCAAATTTAAAATTGCCTGAAACTTAGGCTTTCCATTTAATGTTTTTTAAAAGAAAGATGGCCATAAGAATGCATATTTTCTTATTCCAGTGGTAATTGGCCTAGATTGGCTAAATTATATTTGGATAAGAAAGATTTTTGCAGTTTTCTGAGGTTGTACCTGTTTTCATTTTAAAGATTTTTTTGTTCATTAACATATATTCACTATTAGCTATGACTTTTGCCTCATTAATTTACTGCTTATTAATAGTTAGTAAGGTAGTGGTTTCCGTAAGATTTGCCTCCTTGTCTCCATTTCTGTTTGAAACCTGCAATTGCAGTTATATGCAGAATTATTATCGATACGTGCATTGTGCATCGGCACGGCTCCTCAGCGCTGATGACTCTAATGTTTGCTGTCAGTCACCACATCGGTGTGGATACTGTACTTCGGAAACACAGATTGTACGTCTTGGAAGTATGACTAAAATAAGAATTTTCACCGGAAAATGTCATCTGAACAAGTAAGTAACATATCTGCCACTTTTGTTCTGACCAACTGAGGAAAAATAGCATTAGGCCTACAATAAATCGCGCTGCCAATGGTGATTAAATCTAACCATCTCTTAGCTCGGATCATGCCAAACCATGCAAATTATTATTACTGTTATACTTTGTTCTCAAATTGTTAATGTTAACAACATCAGCATTGCATGACTGTGTATTTAGTGTGTATTTAGTGTTTAACGTTACCTGTAGATTTCAATTTCTGTAGCCACTCCGCTGTCCGACGTCTTTTACTTTTGAATACGGGTGAATCTCCAGTTGTCACTGATGATTGTTATTTGGAACTTTCTGGATTACAATCCGCCATCAAAATGATAAATTTAAATATTTTAGCTGCTGTGAGAAAAGATTATAAATGATCCGCAACAAGCAGCATCCTCACATGATATAGCTACCTTCCTTTCTGTTTACAGACGTGACGTAATGACGCAAAGACGAATGGCTGCATGCTCGAATTTCCCGCGGAAACCCACCAGTACTGCTCTTATTATAAAACATTATTACAAGCTATTGTGAAGTTTACACTACAGGATTTTAAGCCCGATTTAAGCCCGATTTGCAAGTTAACGAGCTCGCTGACAGGTCGGGGCTGTGATCGGGGGAAAATCAGCGGGTGATCGCCTCTCGCCAATCTTTATGTGTGAACTACTCAACGACGCATCAAAGAGGCTCGCTGACGCATCGCTTGATGTAGCTACATTAAAGTTAATATTACAATCAATTAACCTGTTCGTCCACTGGACACTTAGTGTTAATTGATTATTAAGTCTAAGAAATGTTCATTTCCAGGTTATGGAAAAAACAACATTCTATTTGTACAGTACTACTCAGAGCATGTAGTCAAGATCTAAATCATTTAAGAGGCAATTTATTAGCAGACGGAGTCAGAACCAAACATCTGTTGTGCACAATCTTTATTAACTAACTCACAAACACATAACTAAACTAACAAACACACAACATACACGCAGATCACACACATACGTAGGTAAAAATGAGCAATGATAGAGTTGAACTGGAAGTGGGACCGGAAATAGAGCTACGGAAAGAGTCAAAGAGTCTGGAAAATAAATCATCAGTATTTCTCAGTAATAAAACACCTTTGCTGATAGGTGGTCTACACATTAATACTAAATCGCTGTTAAGTGTTCAAATGTACGATACTTGCAAAGTTCCTTTAGGCCGAGGAGCATCGGATCTGCAGACTGAGGAGAAATCGATGATTCGGTCCAAAGTCGTTGCCAGTATCTTCTGCGTTGGATGAAGAAATATGAAACGACTTAAGCTGTTAGTTTGACTCTTAGTGGGGAAAGAGTCCTTTCTCACTCTCACAGATGAGCACATGGCTGGGTTGCAGGCCTAGGCTTACAGGCCTTCCAGGCCCTCCAGGCCCACAGGCCTTGGCCTGATGAGGCCTGGAGCAAAAAGTCTTTTTTGTCATCCCAGAAGCAAGAAGAAGAAGAAAGAGAGAAAGAGGGGCGTTGTGCTCTAGCTTTTAACCTCTGGTCAAAGTCCAACCTCTTAGGGTTGATGTGGCCAATGAAGATGTTGTATTTTCAGACGACAACACACCCCCTGTCAGGGCTTTTACGACAGAGCAAGATCAACCGATAAACTGAGTTTTGAAGAAGAACTATTAAACATTCTTGTAATACTGATGTGTTGCACAGGTATGGACATACCGCATACACAAGCATTTAAATCTTCTTGATACGAACCCATAGACACTAAACATGGCATAATTGAAGTTACCTTAAATGTATCATCAAACGTGAATACAAGGAGTGCAATACAACAACAGTAATAATGGATACCATTTCCTGGGGATGTGCATGTTCATTTATAGAACAGTCTGTCTATAAATTAATGCAGGAAAGTCTGTATTCTGTGGGGGTAATGCTCTCAATGTGGCAACCACATTCTTTAGCACAATAAAACTGAGAACTTCTCGGGGGATGAGGGACAGGCCCCAGAGTGCTTTAAACAATTATTGGTTACCTATAACACATAATTGTGTCTGATTTGTCTCAGTCGCTACATCTATATGATATTTTAAAATGAACAAAGACATTTGCTTTACTGTTTTTGCTTTACTTTTCTTGGGCACTCTCTGGCCCTCTCTCTCCCTCTCTTCCCCTCTCAATCTCTCTCTATCTCTCAGGTAACTTTTTACATACATGCTGGGTACGATTAATGGTATATGATTTTATTATCTCATACATCTCTTTTGTAAAGTCCTGTAGTGTAAACTTGGCATTAGGTAAGGAGATAGTTTTGAACACTGGCTGGTTATGTACTTGCTCAAAAATTGATTTTGGATCATTTTACAAAAAAAACAAAAAAAAAAGTTACAGACTGCAGCTTTAAGTTTAGGTGTGGGGTAAGATTAAGGGATGCCATTTGAAGTACATATCGATCTTGACTTTTTAGGCAAGAGTTTTATGGAGGATAATTAGTAAAAACGTAGATCAAATTTTTGGTTTTCAGTATCTGCCAAAATTCCCATATTGGTGCACCTCTTAAAATGTATGTATGGATGTATGGCCATCGATATATGGGCAGGATGTATGGGCAGGAAGGGATAATTTTGCCAATTTAGAGCTCAAATTATGTTTATTTTGGTACAAAACAATTAATATAAGTGCTTTAATAAAAACACATGCTTCACAGTTCTGCTTTTAATAGTTCAATAGCAACCGTCAGCATGCCACAAATGCTGTCAATAGAGCTTGAGTTGTATTGAATCTGGAACCCAAAACATGAAAACTCCATCAGGCATATCTATTCACAATCAATGACTACCGTACACTTTCAAGTGCATTTAGCTCAAACCCCAATGCAAAATAGACTTGACTCAACAGGATGTTAAAAATACCACAAACAGAACCTTCAATTAAAAATGTTAAAAGGTGAAGCTAGTCAACAATTGTGCATTTATAAACAGTGATTTGGGTGGATGATTCATTGGTGCTTCACTCTGTGTGTGAGTCTGTGTGCTCATTAAGTTTCCATCATTCACACTAACTGTGTCCAACACTACATTATTAAGAGTCATCCATAATCAATTCCTTTCTCTGTGGTTGACATTTTAACATGGCCTACGTGCAGCATAGACTTCACACGTACCAACAAGTCCTCAGGGTCCAGGAGAAAAAACCTCTAGAGGCACATAACATTATGGCTGGTCGAAAGACATGTATTTATAAGAGAGAGAGAGGTTCTCTGGTTATTTAAATTAGGATTAGTAGCACTGTAACCTTGGTGACAGCATGAGCATACAGATGTCTGTGTATGCTCGTTTGTGATTCGGATTCTTTCCTATGGGATGTTTCATGTTGCATTGTACTTGATGCATTTCTGTTCTGCAGAAACATCCAGTAAGCACATGGACATAACCATATGTGCATAAAGATGCATGTGATGTTGACAACATAAAACGATACAAATGCACACTTTTAAGCTCATAAAGAAGCATTAAGCATCTAACCAACCTGCAGATAAGGGGGACTAGGAAGTAACTCATCAAGGGGATATGTTAATTAGCCTACTGTTTGACACATTCCACTGACATCAGGACAAATGAGTAACTACTACTAACAAGCATGACCCAAATCTGACCGTTTTTCTCCATTTCATGCCCTATTATACCCTTGTCAGCTGTTTTTTCTTATTTTTTTCTTTTTCACATCTATCTATCTATGTATCTATCTATCTATGAAATAGGAATTATATTTTGCATTGAAAAGCATAAAGGCTATTTTTGAAACCTATTTGAAGCACATTTCTCCGTCATGAAACAGAACACTGATGGTGAACCTTGCACACAACACACGTAAGGTGAAAAAAAGGAAAACCAGTGAGTAAAAAGGATTAAACTGAACAGTCTTTGTAATAGAAGGAAGTTGATGTGGAAAACAACAAGAAGATCGACGATAAGAAACAGGTTAAGAAACGAGTCGGATCAGTCTACAAACATGGTGAGTCATGTCATCCTCTCCTAGCATTATTACCTGTTCCATTTGCCACATGTTCAGCATAGCTCTCTCTGTCAGCGATGAGGGATTTACATGTCATAAATTTATGGAAATAGTCAGGCTGACAGAGAGAATCTCAGAATTAGAGACACGCATCCAAACTTTAATCGAGGATAGTAAGAATGCAAAGGCTTCAGATACTGTTTTGGATGCGACTAGCTTAGTGAACTCTGTACATTGTTCGGTTCCGGCTGTAGAGCCTGTGCAGCAGGGCACTTGGGTAACGGTGAGGCGGCCTAGCCGTGGAAAACACCACTCTTCCGTTCCAATAAGAACATCAAACAGGTTCTCGCCACTCAGTGACGCACCCACTGAGAATCCTGTTGAAAGTGCCCTAGTTATTGGCGATTCTATTACACGGAACGTGAAAATAGAGACACCAGCCACCATAGTCACATGTTTGCTGGGAGCCAGAGCACCTGACATCAAAGCAAATTTAAAAGTGCTGGCTTAAATACTCTAAAATTATTATTCACGTCGGCACTAATGATGTTTGACTTCGCCAGTCGGAGATCACTAAAATTAACATTAAAGAGGTGTGTGAACTCGCAAGTACAATGTCAGGAGAAGTCATTTGCTCTGGTCCCCTTCCTGTTCGTTGGAGTGATGAGATAGTTAGCAGATTGTCATCACTCAGTGGCTGGCTGTCTAAGTGGTGTCCGCAAAATAATATAGGTTTCATAGACAATTGGAAAAGTTTTTGGGGCAGACCTGACCTGTTGAAAAAAGATGGTATTCATCCCTCTCGGGATGGTGCTGCTCTTCTCTCTAGTAATATGGCACATAGTCTTAGAGCTGAAACATGACAAACTGGGGCCCAGGTCAGGAAGCAGACAGACCGGCTAAACCGACCGTCTGCTAGCTGCCTCACATTACAGAAGTCAGATAAATCCCAACACATAGAAACTCTTACACCTAGATATTATCACATAGAGACTGTGTCTGTACCCCGAATTAGTAAAAACAAAAAACTTCCAAACCCATTTAATGGTAAAAATTTAATTGATGTTCAACAAATAAAAAATAGAGATAATAATGATAAACAAATGATAAAGCTTGGGTTGTTAAATATTAGATCCCTTTCTTCAAAATCACTTATTGTAAATGATATTATCACAGACAATAATCTAGATGTGCTGTGTTTGACAGAAACTTGGCTAAAACCGGACGATTACATTACTTTAAATGAGTCTAGCCCTCAAGGTTATGATTATCGACACAATCCTCGTCAGAAAGGCAAAGGGGGAGGTGTTGCTGTAATTTATAGTAATATTTACAGTAGTAGTCAAAAGTCTCTCAAATAGAATTCCTTCGAAGTGATGGTACTTTACGTAACATTATGTAAGTTGACATTTGTGTTGGCTACTGTATACAGGCCACCAGGACACCATACAGACTTTATCAAAGAATTTGCTGATTTTCTATCAGAGTTAGTACTAGCTGCAGATAAAATCCTTGTTGTTGGTGACTTTAATATCCATGTAGATAATAAAAAAAGACTCATTGGGATTGGCATTTTCAGACATTCATGGTGTTTTGATCTACCTGCATTGACACTATTCCTTAAGAGCTGCTGTGCAGCCAAAATAATGTGCCAGTTATCACTGTAAAGCTGCTTTGACACAATCTACATTGTAAAAAGCGCTATATAAATAATGGTGACTTGACTTGACTTAGACAACACGTGTCAGGTTTTTTACTACTAATTTACTACTAAATTCAGAAAAAACAGATATTCTAATTTTTGGACCAAAAACTTTTTCACGTAATAACCTAGAATATTGTCTAACACTTGATAGCTGCTCTGTTAAGTCTTCGTCGTCAGTTAGGAACCTGGGTGTGCTCTTTGATACCAATCTTTTATTTGAAGGCCATGTTTCTAGCATCTGTAAAACAGCATTCTTCCATCTTAAAAATATATCTAAACTACAACATATGCTCTCGATGACAAATGCGGAACAGTTAGTTGATGCGTTCATGGCCTCAAGGCTAGATTACTGTAACGCTTTACTGGGTGGTTGTTCTGCTCGCCTGATAAATAAACTACAGCTCGTACAAAATGCAGCAGCTAGAGTTCTTACTAGAACTAGTAAGTATGACCATATTAGCCCAGTTCTGTCAACACTGCACTGGCTTCCTGTTAAACATCGTATAGATTTTAAAATCTTGCTAATTACTTACAAAGCACTAAATGGTTTAGCTCCCTAGTACCTGAGCGAGCTATTAATGCATTATAGTCCTTCACGTCTATTGCGATCTCAGAATTCAGGCCAGTTGATAATACCTAGAATATCAAAATCAACTGCAGGCGGTAGATCCTTCTCCTATTTGGCACCTAAACTCTGGAACAATCTTCCTAGCATTGTTCGAGAAGCAGACACACTCTGTCAGTTTAAATCTAAACTAAAAACGCATCTCTTTAACCTGGCATACACATAACACATTATCAATTTATTTTTTCAAATCCGTTAAAGGATTATTAGGCTGCATAAATTAGGTCAGCCGGAACCAGGAACACTTCCTATAACACCAGATGTACTCGTTACATCAGAAGAAGAATGGCATCTACGCTAATATTAGTCTTTCTGTTTATCCTGAGGTTTACCGTAGTCAACCGGATCCGGGCCGCATCCAGGTGAGACCAAGGACCTGCGCCTTGACATGACCACAACGCAGCCCTGAAGTATCAGCAGAGATTGAGTCAACTAGATCATCCACTGTGAAGGCCTCATCAACATGACAACCAGTGGCGCAGCACCTCAACAACCGTTCATACCGGCGTGATGAATACGATCCTCAGCTGGATGGAACTGGATCAAATACTTTGAATGTTGCGATTCCTATCTGACTTATGGTAGCAACCTGAGTCGTAACAAAGCACTGTTTGCCAGAGGAGAACTGGCCCCCCGACTAAGCCTGGTTTCTCCCAAGGTTTTTTTTCTCCATTTTAACACCTGTTTGCCACCTGATGTCACCTGTTGGGTTTGGGTTCCTTGCCGCTGTCGCCTTTGGCTTGCTTAGTTGGGGACACTTGACAATTGACATTCAATATTCAACAGTGCTTTGATCTGCCTGCATTGACACTATTCTTTAAGAGCTGCTGTGCAGCCAAAATAATGTACCAGTTATCAATGTAAAGCTGCTTTGACACAATCTACATTGTAAAAAGCACTATGTAAATAAAGGTGACTTGATGAGGAGGAAAAATTAGGAGTCAATGGGGAGTACAACGAGGAGAAATTAGGTTAACAACAGGTTAGCAACAGCCTCAGACGTCATGCCCATGGATCGTTGGCTGAACGTCTGATGCAGAAGGTACAAAAATGGGAAACTCTTTGGGAGTTTCGAAGTCATCATCTGGTTAAATTCTACAGGAACGCATTATTTAATGGTCTGCCTGAATACAAAGCCATCATGACACCAAACCCCCTCATGGAAGAAGAAAGTCGTCGTGTTTACAACTGTGACAATAAACGCTTATCAGGATGTGAAATATGTGAAGTTTGTTGTGGTCCCGGTTAGTATCTGGATGTCTCTGACCTTCTTGCATCAGCCTGGCTCTTGTGGCACCGGACCGCCTGTAGAAGTTGAATGTGAGCCAAGTCCCTGATCCTCTTGCTGGTACTTTCAAGGGCTCTCCTGAACAGGGAAACGGTGGCTAGAAGCCAAGCACGCACTGGAAGGGTGTTAAAGTATTAGTTCACTTTTAAATGAAATATATGATTTTCTGATGAACACAATCGGAGATATATTAATAAATATCCCGATGCATCCGAGCTTTATAATGGCAGTGAACGGGATCAATGAGTATGAGCTGAAGAGAGTGGCTCCATCCACATCCATCCATCATAAACTTGTACTCCACACGGCTCCGGGGGGTTAATAAAGGCCTTCTGAAGCAATGCGTTTGTGTAAAAAAAATATCCGTATTTAACAAGTTATGAAGTAAAATATCTAGCTTCCGCCAGACTACCTTCTGTATTCAACTTACGAATAAAGTCTCTGGCGTTCTTTATTTGGGGAGGTATGGCCCAGGATTGTACCGCTTCAGTCTTCCCCTGGTCCATTTCAACACCTTGACGACTGATGATGTATGACTGGTGGGGATGATGGCTTGGAATGGTGGAAGCACAAATTTTCACAGATTAAGGACCAGAGGAGATGGCTGTCAAGCAGCTCCGGCAAAGGAAGATCTGTGGAAGCAGTCTTACCACAGGCAAGAATTTCTCCAGAGTCCCCAAGGACTGAGGTGAGTGTTACTGGAGCCAAAGTCATCCAACAATGATGTCTGCAATGGAGCTCTGCAGTATAAGTACAGCTAATCTTCCATGCATTTGAGTGAGTGTGAGATGGAAGGCGTCCACTTGCATGAACTCCACATCTGATTCTGGAGGGCATGGTGAATGGCTGGTGGTCAGGGATTGCAGCGCTAGATGTTTGTTGACTCAGTCTAACCACATACCTGCAAACTCCAATGTGGTAACATGTTTACAAAGTAAACAGTAGTAGGGAGTAGGGAGTAGGGGGGTCTGGGGGCATCCTCCCCCACGAGAAAATTTTTAAAAATATAAACTAAGCATTCTGGTGCACTCCCACAAGAAAATAAATGGACAACAACCTTTGCTTCAAGTAAAAAAATAAAAAATAAAAAAATAAAATTATTGACACTAGAGCTGGGCATTGACACAAATTTTACAATTGGATTCGATTTTGATTCAGAAGCTTGCAATGTAATTTCGATTTGATTACCTTCGATTCAATAATGATTAATTTGGGGCCTATCAGGTACAGTACATGGCAAATTTCCTCAAAGAAAAAAATATCTCTCAACTAATGCTGTAAACTATACAGGGAACCACAGCTGATACGTCATTATAATATTAAGGGTTAAAATTAAGTCACCTTTATTTATATAGCGCTTTTAACAATGCAGATTGTGTCACAGCAGCTTTACAGTGATACCTGGTATATTATTAAGAGCTGCTGTGCAGCCAAAAAGAAAATGGTGTCTTTGTCTATCTTAAGTAAATTCAGTATTGAGTCATTCCGTTGTAAGAATCAATAGTTATTAATTTAGTTAATTTATCTATATCAGCACTGGAGTAAACAGTGATGTCATCATCCAGCTCAGTTCAGTTCGCATACAATGGTGTCAATGCAGGCAGATCAAAACACTGTTGAATATCTAATGTCAAGTGTCCCCAACTAAGCAAGCCAAAGGCGACAGCGGCAAGGAACCCAAACTCCAACAGGTGACATCAGGTGGCAAACAGGTGTTAAAATGGAGAAAAAAACCTTGGGAGAAACCAGGCTCAGTCGGGGGCCAGTTCTCCTCTGGCCAACAGCGAACAGTGCTTTATTATGATACATAAATATGCAATGGCCTATAGTCACAGTGGATATATATCAAAACGCTCCTCTCAAAGTTAATTTTTGTAGCTGACTAAGTTTTTTGACATTTAACGGCTTTTCTGAGGTAAATGTTACGGTAAATGCACCATTTTACAAGCTATTTTATTGCCGCTTTTCCGCGGTTGAAACAATCGATTAACGTTACATATGACATGATACGGATTTCAGTAAGTTGTACTGGATCTTTCAACATACCTTGAGTATTCATTCATCCTACATCCATTCATGTTTATTTTGTGTTGTAAAGCGGAAGAGATGACGTGCACTCTGCCTTTGAACTGAAGCGCTACAGCGATGTGTCAGTCACACCACAGAGCGGCAAAAAAAGATCACGACAGCTCAAGAGACGTTTATGGTCTCACTCCAGTCAATGGGAAAGTAGCCCATTTTCGATTAATTGTGCCTGCAAACTCACCCTGACACCCCCAACCCTGGAAAAAATAAAACTCTTCGGATCTACACGATTCACATAAATGACATATTTTGATTCAAAACGGCGAATTTCGCCAAAAAGCGCCTAGTTTGCAGGTATGTAACCAATAGCTGGATGAAACAATGGCATCGGTATACGTAGAGAGTTGCAGCCACAGGGCAGGTTCCAGTCCCTGCCAGTAGGCAGTGAGGAGGGCGGCTTATTCCACTCGCTGGCCACCACTAAGGTTCGGAACTGAAGTGCATAGTCACTTTGACGGAGGTGATTAAGTTGCTCTTTCACTACAGTAGGAAGTTGCTGCAATCCTGATCATGTTGGAATATGGAATGGGATTGACCATGGGTCTGCCGTAGAATGTTTACGGAAGAGGTGGAATGGAGGAACTAGCTGTGACTGCTCCAGAGTGTAATGTTGGCATGAGGTATTGACAGTCCATCAACCAGCTCCTTAATGGTATCCCGTGCTGGTGTGGGTGTTGTGGTGGAAGATCCTATTAATTACATATTGCTTGTCTGATCTTCTGTCACATAACTAGAAAGCTGAGGATAAACTCAATAGCAGGTCTTTATAAGCAGATGGTAAGCACTACACACAACACAGGGGAGGAGAAATAAATGGATACCAATGTGAGTAAGATGTAAAAGAAACTGGACAGTCTTTGTACTTGCAGGAGGGTGATGTAAACAAAAAGGAGTACAATGAAGAGATACAAGGTACAAACTTACCTTTTGTTAACAACAGGTAGGTTTAAGTCTGCATAGTCACTGTGTGTGGTAACACAACAAGATCAGACAAAGACTGGGTGAAAGTGCAGGGTATTTATGCAGTCCAGATTCAGTAATGAGGTGCAGGTGCAGTTGATTATAACTCAGGTGAGTGTAAGCATTGTGTATGGGTCGAAGGAGAATGTCATTACATTGAAAATAAATTATAATTTAATATATAATATAATAAACATACAACATAAATACAATATATAACATTATATAAACAGTAACATATTATATATAACAAATATAATATATACAACATAAATAGAATACATCTAATAATAATAACATTTACAACATTTATAGTATAATAATTTATTATATAGTATAACATTTTTAAAATTGTCATAACATTTACATTTACAACATTTATAGTATAATAATTTATTATATAGTATAACATTTTTAAAATTACAATGTATACAATATAATGTAATAATTAAATATAATATAGCAAATAATATTTTTAAAACTACAGTAATTAATATGTTAATAATTATTATAAAATATGATTCTCATGAAAATAATATTGCAAAAAATGTATATCGTCTGTCCTTTCATTTGAGAGTTGGGGTCATACAAACTCCAAACAAAACTTATGAGAACAATAAAGTAGCTAGTTTCCTGATACCTCATTAGAACTGGGCAGGAGATGGGGGTTGTACGTGTTTGTATGTGTGTGACAATCGATACTCATAGTGTTGTACTGATAATGCCTCTTTTAATAAGACTTACACCTATGCAAATGGCAGCAGAACTAAATGAACGTTTTCTCAACCTTCACACATGTTTAGTGAGGGTCTTGCAGTTGCTCTCTTCATTATTCATTACATTAACATAATCCTCCTAGCTGCTAACAGCCAACACTATGATTTGACTGAGGTCAAATCATAGTGTTGGAGGGAGGCTATGAGCGATTGGGGGAGGGGGGGGGGGGGGGGGTGAAATTTAAACAAGCTTTGAGGAAGGGCATGATGGAGTAGTGTGTGTGTGTGATCGCAGGTGACAATGCTTTCCATCTTAGCGTGTTAGTGGGTAATTAGTTGCTCTCTCGCTCTCACAGCTGATGTCTTTTATGACATAGTGGACATAGTAGCCCTCCTTGACCTTTTCCTCAGCCCATATTAAGCTCAATTTGGAGCATGTGTTCTTGAGCTAACCTTTTCCCCGGTCTGCAATATGAGGAGAGGCCTGTGGCCATTGCTGTTCCCATCAACGCAATCTCCTACACTCTTCTCTGCACTGGACAATATGAAATAGATAAAAAAGATGGTTGTTTAGTGCCCAATGAATGAGAAAATGCATGCTCTCAGATGGTAGGAATCAAAAATAAAGAATAATTAATATATATTTGTGTTAAAAATAATGCCTATTTTTGTAGGACTTCCCTCCAAATTTACCATAATCCCTCCAAATTCACACACACACACACACACACACACACACACGCGCACACACGCACGCACACACGCACACACACACACACACACACACACTGCATATAGCATATAGCAATTCATGAATAATGCTGTGATTCACATCTGAGGAGATTAAGACTCTGCCCCGAATGAGCCACATAATGAGCCAATGTGACTGAGTGAAGAAAGAATGCAATGACAAAAGAAATATAGATTTTTTTTTTGTTTGTAGTTTATTTAAAATATAGTTAACTATATAAATGAGAGTTAGACACATTTTGAGTACACAGTTATACCTGGAAATAAATACTGTTCAAAGATATATGTGAACATCACTTACTGTCACGTTCCCAGTCATTCCCGGACTACATTTCCCAGCATTTCCCAGCATTCTCCCTGCCAATCACACAGGCCTGTCGATTTAATGCATATGCCCCACCCTAAGTAGGTCATCTGACATACAGTTGATTGGTGACGAACATGATGCAGGGTAACAACTCACTGTGTGATGTAGCCTATAGATTGCAGTTATATGCTGTTAAATGCAAGATATTGGGGCAAAAATGGCCCTGTATGAGTTTTTGTCTTATATTTATATCATTTGCGATATCACACGAGTAATGAGCGCAATATCACACAAGTGCTGTTTTTGTTCTGAATAGCGCAAGTGCAACAACTAATTTTATTAACAGTTCAATAAATAAGAAGTTAATATGGTGTTATATTTTAGACACAATAATTTCTGTTTTTGTCAACGAAAATATTACCTATAAAGTCATAGCAGCCGTGTTCCATTTCTGAATGAATTCGCGTTTTGAACGAATTGGGTGTGCGAACCGAGGTGCGTTGTTAAATGGGACAGACTAGGGCTACTTTATAATGTACTGCGGCCGCCAAATGTATATCTGTAGACAAAGAAAAATTAAAATACATGCTTTTACTAATGTGTGTTGATCCTTGGAATGAATACCTGGCAACCTAAAGACAGCTAAAAATGCGAGTGAAGGTGAGAGGGTTTGAGGAGCACATTTGATGTCACTTCACAACCACTTTTTTATGGCCAAAAGTATTGGCAGTGACATACATTTTGTGTTTCGCAAAGTTTGCTGCTACAGTTGCTGTGGTGTTGATTCACATTGCTTCTAGATTATTGTGGAGAATGATCAGATACATTTTAAATAATTGCAAAAAGCTTCACTGGTCAAAAATAAACTTTATCACAAAAACCTAAATGTAACAGTTTTGTTTTGCTGCAAATGTCCAGCAAACATTATTTCATTAATCATATCATCAGCACATGGGAAAGTGTGAATGAGTACTAGTCAGGTGAAATCACTCTATCATTCTGATTGAATTATAAGAGCAGATTAATTGCTATAAAATGAGGGAAGAAGTGCTTCCAATCATTGTGTTCTTCTGTTAGCAATGGTAACCTCCAACAAAAGACGTGCAGCTATCATCTCTTTGCATCAAAATGGCCTCATGTGCAAGGAAACTTCTGCAAAGAATATTGCTCCTGAAAGAACCATTTACCAGATCATCAAGAACCACAAGGAGAGAGATTCAACTGCAGTGTCCAGAAAGCATCAGGACTGTCTCCTACTGAGGAGTCAGTTACTGATGAAGCACCCATCCAACTGTTTGGGACATCTGAAAAATTGATTGTCCGGGAAAAAAAAGGGGAATGCTACCATGAGTCCTGTGCCGTGCCAAAAGTGAAACATTCTGAGAACATCCATGTGTGGGGTCTGTCACAATTCTGCCCAAAAACACTGCCATGAACAAAGAATGGTATCAAAATGTTCTGCAAGAGCAACTTCTCCCAATGATCCAGGAGCAATTTTGGTGAAGATCTGTGCATTTTCCAGCATGATGGAGCATGGGGCACAATGTTACAAGGCAAGAATGAATATGAAGTGGCTCGGACATCATTACACTGAAATTTTGGATCCGTCCCCGGATCCTAATCCCATAGAGAACCTGTGGTCAATCTTTAAAAGGCGAGTATAATAATTGACCATGGCTGTATAATAATTAATTTAAATACAATATAAATATATGATCAATAATAATAGAAATTTCATGATTATATCATCACAATGTAAAAAATCTTAATGGTCCCAAAAACAGGATACATTTAAATATCTTTTGAGACCATTAAGATTTTTTTTACATTTTATATAATACAAAATGAATATGTTTATTCAGTAATGATGCATTAATAATGCAGTAATGATGCGATCAAAAGTTACCATAAAGACATTTATAACATTAAGAAGGCTTTCTTTTGAACATTCTATTCTTCAAATCAGCACATTAAAATGATTTCGGAAGGATCGACATTGAGGACTGGAGTAATGGCTGCTGAAAATACAGCTTTGCCATTATAGAAATAAAATACATTTTAAAATGTATTAAAATAGAAAAAAAAAAGAGTATAAAAAAGTTTAATAATATCTCAAAATATTACTATTTTTACTGCATTTTTGATCAAATAATTTGCATTTTTTGCATACTGCATTTTTGACCTATGAACGACAGTGTCTTTCTTTTTAATTTTGATATTGTGGGTAAATTTGACCCAGGTTTTATGAGATCCAGAAAAGTGTAGAAATTGAAGCACGTTAGTTTCATGTCAGTAGAGGCATGTTGTCACATTAAAAAATCCATTGTTAGTCATAAAACCACATTTATAGTCATGTTAGCAAACCCAGTGCCCAGGCCTGGCACAAAGAAATAATCTCCATGTCAACATTTAAGCAACCCCATCAACCACACAGAAAAAATTTACATTTTATAACAGCCAAATACTTTTATTTTCCCCCAATGCTGCTATCCACAGCTATTAGCTTAAGCCTCTTATTGCATTCTGGCAACAGCGCTGATTATTTTACCCTGCAGACTGCTGTGCGCTTAAGGCCAGAGGGCTTGCAGAATTTCTATACAAAAGTTTCAATTATAGTTTCTCCATCTTTAACAGTTATTTTTTATCTTCTGCACATACTATTTTGTCTTTGCTTATGCTATTTACCAGCCAGTGCAGGTCACCTTGTAGCAGTCAGCCAGTATCTGATGCTTAAAACATCAATACAAAGTGAACACGTTTCTGTTTTCTAGTATTAAGCAAAAGATGATGAAAGCGGGAGGAGGTAAGAAAGCATGAGTACCCCTTCCATCGCTTTGTTTACCCGCTGAGGCTAATATGGAAGGTAAGCGTGTTAGCGTTAATCTTCCTCTTATACATGATAATGGTGGAGGCCTGGGTCTGGTCCCCTAAGGAGACCTCATACAGGCTATTAGAAATGTGAGAAAACCAGTAGAAATATTATCTGCTTAAACACAATTGCACGCAGCCAATTACACATTATTTGCTACTATGAAAACAAATACTGACTGATACAGTGGCAAGTGGCACAATGCCAATTTGATAAGTTACTCAGTGCTAGGTAGTAGGGGTGTAATGGTACACAGAAGTCACGGTTCAGTACGTACCTCGGTTTTGGGGTCACGGTTCGATACAACAGGAAAAAGCAACAAATTCCCAATGCTAGGTTTCTTTTCATTTATTTTGAACAGACAGTAGTGCAAATTAAAGTTTGTTCCAACTAGCGGCATTTAGTCCCCCCTGAGGTAGTTGGTACAGTATAGCCTCGTTTAGTGTATTAAGCACTAAGCATACTCTTGCATAGTTCTTTTTTTTTTTTGTAGGGCTGATAAAAAACAAAAGGTATTTGGTCACAATCAGCTACGAAACTGAAAAGCATCTCTTGTGTTACTACTCACGTTACTGTAATTAAATAGTTTTTTTTGGGGGGAGGGGGTGTACTTGTACTTTTAGGAGTATATTTTTAAGTCTGTAATCTCACTTGTACTTAAGCCAAGTAATCTACTTCGCTACTTGTAAAATCACAAATTATGGACAAAATGCATGGACAAAAAATTTTGAGATATTAAAACATGTTTACAGAATTATACAGTATATGGCAGTTTTTCCTTGCGGTATCCAAAATGGTACTGAATATCAATATTTTTTAAGATATCGTATCAAAGTTAGAAAATCCAGTATTGTAACAACACTAATTCATATTCATCAATAAGGTAAAAAAGTGTTTTGTTGAAAGTAGCTATTTTCTACGTGGATCTCTGATTTGATCCAGTAGCTATTGATAATTAACTGAATATCACCAGCTAAAAATAGTACTCTGAGTAGTTTTTGAGAAGAGTACTTTGTACTTTTACTTCAGTACTTTTACTTGTAATTGAGTATAATTTCAGCAATGTAAAAGTACTTGTACTTTTAAAAAAAGAGAGATTTCAGTCATTCGCAATTCAGCTCATTATCCGCTAATGCAGCCATGCCCACAGAGCATGTGCTCTATTCAAACACAAATTCTGAGGCGATACATGCAACAGAGAGTGAACGCCTGCATCAGCTCTGAAAAACGCATCAAGCTTAGTCAGATTCATGTACATCGTTTTGAGACGCAGTGAGGAATAATTCTGGAAGTATTTTCCTCAGAGGAAGAGCATGAGACTTCTTTCAAAAACATTATAAATAGTAATGTGTCCAATCTTTTGACCAGTACTGTCATTTAAAATATAGACCTATACAAAATGTTCTTCACATGATGTGCACTAATATGTGCATGCATGAGATCACAAAAATCATGTTTTCTGTTAAGAGTGGACATTATATTAATGTTAATACAATAGCTGATATGATCCTGCTATCAGCATGTTCACAGAGGGTTTTTTCTTTTATCTCACAGATTTGAGAATTATAGTGACCAGATATTGGCACACATTGGACTGCATGCATATGATACTGAGATCACTGACTGGATGCAGGAAAGAGTTTTTTTTTGTTTTTGTTTTTTTTCCCCTCAGTGCAGAAACACCAAATGCCAGGTAAGTGTAACGAAGCGGGACTCAGGGTAGGATCCATCTGCAAGCTTTTATTAAACAGAGTTCATAGTCAAACAGGCAATGGTGGAACAACAGCAAACAGGTATGGCAGAGAGCAGGCAGAATCGTAGTCGAGGAACAGGCAATGGTTCAGGGTGGGCAGATAACAATCATAAATCCAAAACAGAGCAAATAGTCCAAAGGGCAGGCAGCAGAGAATCGTACACGGGGAACAGACAGGATCAGAGACAGACCAGATAAATAACGCTCAGAATTGCAACCATAGTAAACAAGACCTCGCAATGTGTGTGTGGATGTGACTAGCTTAAATAGTCCAGGTAATGTGCTGCAGCTGAGTGTGGTGATTACTGATTGGTGGAGTGAGTGCAGGTGATTGGCAGGGAGAATGCTGGGAAATGTAGTCCGGGAATGACTGGGAACGTGACAGTAAGTGATGTTCACATATATCTTTGAACAGTATTTATTTCCAGGTATAACTGTGTACTCAAAATGTGTCTAACTCTCATTTATATAGTTAACTATATTTTAAATAAACTACAAACAAAAAAAAATATATATATATTTCTTTTGTCATTGCATTCTTTCTTCACTCAGTCACATTGGCTCATGTGGCTCATGTGGCTTATGTGGCTCATTCGGGGCAGGGTCTTAATCTCCTTAGATGTGAATCACAGCATTATTCATGAATTGCTATATGCAATTCATATGAAAATATGAATTGCATATAGCCTGTCTAAACAAAAAGTGTATTAGAAATTTAAAATCAATACAGTGTTTTATGCGTCCGAGTAGGCAGAATGATTTTTACATCATTGTGAAGCAAAAACTCTAGGCTAAAATATACAGTTCCCAAAAGTCTTGTGAAAAAAATGTTTAGTATGTGTTTTGAAGCCTTATTTGAGTTACTTTTTTTTTTTTTACACGCATATATACGTAATTCTCTCAAAAATACAAACATGTACATACTTGTTGCTCACATATTATTGTAGCCTAGTTTCAGCTGAATACAGTGTAATGAGACTTTTGTCATTAATATGTTTATAAGCAACTGAAACAAGCACAAATGTCAGGGCATGTCAAAACTACTCCAGACCCCAAACCAGCCTCAGACAGTACAAATTTTCAGTACTCTTTCCACCGCTGTGAAAGACTAATCCCGTACTACCCTGCAAAAAAATCCAGAATCTCTGGTCACCAGCATTAGCTATGTTTTGCGAGCTCAGTTTATTCAGTTTATTTAAATAAAAATACAAAGAGAGGCTTAAAATTATCTTTGTGAAAATACTGACACCACAAGATGCCCTCTACTGATACATGATTTATATAATAACATTCCCATTTGTGAGGACAATTTGTGAACCAACATTTTCCAATTAAGTGTTCCCACAATGTTTGTTGTAATTATTCTTGGCAATGCAGACTTACTGGTTGCACGCAGGAGGTACTTCTGGGAATTTCACAATTAGAAGACCCACAAAACTGTTTACTCTTTTAAAAATTAGTTCTTTGATAAATATACTTGGTTCTTTAACTTTATAATAGCTTTATAACTTATTTTTTATTATATTTTTGAAGAAGTCTGTTTTGCTAACCTTCATAAATCATTCTAATATGCTGATTTGGTGCTCATGAAACATTTATAATTGTTATCAATGTTGCAAACTTTTTTGGAAACCATGATACATTTTTGTCAGGATTTGATTAAGCTTATTTGGAATAGATTTTTTTTTTTTTTTTTTAATGTAAAAGGCTATCACTTTTTATCAATTTAATGATTAATTAATTTCCTTGCTGAATAAAAGTATAAATTTTCTTTAAAAAATCTTACTGATAACAATTTTAAGTATACTGGATATAGGTTGCAATATAAAAGTATATAAAAAATATGGTGACATAAACTTCAAATTGGCAGAAAGAACCATTTGATTCTATACTCCTGAAATTTAAACTTCAAGAAAATCATTTAAAGTGCATGAAACGCTTCTGTTTTATCACTGGCCATTCACACCTAAGATCTGAAAAAGACTCAAGACATGGGCATGTAAAGCTGTGGAAAAGTGGGAGTGTAGTGGGTGGAAAGAGAGAATACAACAACCAGTAAATCAGACCTACAACACACCATACAGACAAATGAATATTAAAATATGAGTGAAGAAAAAACAAACATACAACAGAGTTATGGGTACCTTGATGTATTTTTACGGTTTGAAAAACGTTCATGTGAACACCTTAATCGATCCGATTGAGCTTGATCCGAATGAAATTTTGATCGGATTGGAAGGGGTGGTTCATTCCTTTTCTAATCCGATCCAACAGCAAAAAATGACCATGTAAACGCTTGAATCAGACTACTTCCTCAATCGTATTCAGAAGTCTCTGATGCATGTGCAGTGCAATGTTGACGCATTACGCAGTACGCAAGTTCACGTTCACGTCTTTAGTTGTAAAGATTTAAGGGCCATTCACATATCGTGTCTAAAAACACATGGAAAGCATACACGCCGCTTTCTCCTCCTTTATACAAGAGCTTGCACTCCCGTGGCATCTGTCATTGCTATGCAACCATGAACTGTGCTCTCTACGATGATGAGGAAGTATCAGCAAAGAATTATTTGATTTCTAGCCCTTGCATTAGCTTATTAGATTATTAGATATATTTATGGAGATGAGAAAAAAAACCTGCCCCTGTACAGCTATGATCAGCTGATTGGCTGAGCTTTCGGTGTTGTTACGGAAGGCCGAAGCTGATCAGTTGGTTCTTGTCACATGACCCGTGTTGCGCTTGCGGCATTCTAAAAAGTTTAGATGTTCGGTGCATTCCTAACGGTATATATATCGCCCTTCAGAGTGAAAATAATCATGGCCGCCATATTGAAGGGTCGTTCCAAACTGAAGTGCTCAAAACTGGCCACTTCAAAGGGCCCTTCGGAATGAAGGTTTTTGAAGGGTACAACTGATGGACACTCCAGGCCCCCATGATCCTTTGCACAGGGAAGTTGTTTGATGTTACAGAATAGGTACAGCTTGGAGGCTTGGAGTTCGATTTTACCTATAAATGTATGTATTAGTATTTTTCTATACTACTGTAATATTTATACAAGTTAGATTTGGTACATTATTATGGTCAAAATGACATTGTACTTGAACAAAAAAAACTTTACAGCTACCTTTATCAGTCTATTCAAATGTTTCAAATACATAGACACAATATACATTGGCAGTAGCTTATAATGTTACTACAGTAAAATCATGCGTATTAATACAAAGAGTACTCCAGGGGGGAAAAGACGAAGACGCCTCCTTGATTGTCTCGTTAAGATGACGCAGAAGTGCGTTTCAAAAAAAGAGTTTTTTTTACCCCTACACCCTTCATCCCTTCCAAGCTTGAGCTCTGGAGGGTAAACCCTTTGAAGGGATTAGGGCATAGGGATAAGCCCTTCCGAATGGAACGCAGGGGAAAACACAAGCACGCCACACCACATGCCCGTCGCGACCGCGTCGCTCCTCAGCAAATCTTACGCGCATCTACATTTAGAATAACGAATTTTCGTGTGTAAAAGATGCAATATGTGAATGGCCCCTTATGGAAGTGTATGCCAACAGGGAAAAAATAACGATGAACTCTGTTGGTGTCACGTCCATGATTGTATCCGCAAGAAGGGTTATGCGCAATTTAACTTCTATAACCTATAACAATGTGAACTAGGTAGTTTCGCTGATTACCTTAAAAGTCCATAGATATGCCATCAGTTCATTCTGCTGTTAACACTTTCTCTGACAAGCAGATGCAATGAGACCAGTTCTCTGGTTTGGTCATGTGACGTTCCACATATACCAGTTTGATTGATATGACGTCACACGCATGTGCAAAAGTTTTAATTGGAATGTATATAAAACATATAAACAGATTTTTGAATCCAATTACAATGTTTAGAGTACATGTAAACAGATCTGCAATCGGATTCAATTCATACAGATTGATGAAAATTGGTGCATGTAAACATAGCCAATGAGTCGTCTTGCTTGATGCAAACAGGCATACCTCTGCTCGACCGAATCTCTGTCATGTCAGGTTCACCACCCCACGTTCAGACATCCTGGGACATGAAACGCCCTGGTGGACAGAAGCTCTTCCACAGCCCAGAGTAGAATGCGTCTCGCCAGCCTGCACAGGGGGCGAAAGCGTAACCCTCCCTGATGATTCAGGTAAGACACCACCATTGTGTTGTCCATCCTGACTAGCACATGGTATCCCCGGAGGTATGACAGAAACCACCTTAGCACCAAGAACACCACCAGCATCTCCAGGCAGTTTATGTGCCAGTCGAGATGAGCTCCCTTCCAGACCCCACCCAACCAAATGTCTTGGAAGAGGGATGGATTAAGGTGTACACAGGCCCCTAGGCTTAGGGATATCTAGAGGCCCCCTACCCCCCAAATTATGTACAATATCCCGGAAATCAAGCAAGCGAGAGAAAAAGCCTGTCTCCACCTAGTATTAATATGCGTTTTTAGTGTTCCGATCACAAGTGGTTAGCCAAAACTCATTACCGTTACACCTGGTATTATCACATGTTTCAAATGAGTCTTCTGTGACCACTTGCTTTCAGATTTTGTGGAGACACTGGGCTCTTTTTCATCACGCTCAACTACATCACTTTCACTTTCAGTGCACAAATGCTATTGAATGAACAAACCCACGTTAGGCGGCTTATGCGAATGAATATAATAGTGGCCTATAACAATTTTTGTATATATATATATATATATATATAAATTTAAGGGTGTTGGGCCATCTCCCGGAAATGTGTTTTTGCAGGGTGGAATGTCTGCACATGCACACCCAATACAAACACATGCGCTTGATTCGTATGTTCTTTCACTAATAATCATCATAAATATTAGTGATAAATATCACTAACAGGCTAATTGCTATTCGAGTGAGGTGATTCAATCTCTGATTTTATGAACCATTTATTATCTGTAATACTAAGATCTAACCACTAGATGGCTGTATATCCCTGTATAAATATATAAACATGGCTGTGTACATTACTTTCAGACATAATTTAATTGTATTAGGTTTTGCATTTGGATAGCCTATATTTAGACATTATTAAAGACTACTTTTTGTTGAGATTGTTAAGTTAATTTGAAGTGTCAGTTTTTGCATTATTATTACAGTCAAATCTGGACACAGAGAAAGCATTTTGTTACTCATACTAGCTAATAGCTTGATCAGTCACACAAAAGTAATCAGAATATTGGCACAGTGCTGATCTGTGGTCTCTCTTCCTGTTTGAAAAACTCAACAAACTTTCAAATTCAAATTCAAGTAGCTTTATTGGCATGGTAAAAAGGCTGTACATTGCCAAAGCATTGACAGGGCACTGATCCAATTGTGTTGAGCATTGCCAAATTTACAGGAAACAACAGTGGTGGATAAAGAACTTGAAAGTTTCCCGCTCAGTGCAGCGCACAGCCTCATGTCGCGTGTCAAAACAAACTCTACAAGGCATCAGTGATCGTTTTTATTTCGCCTCTAGAGGCCGCTCTCGTACTGTATAATGACAGTGCACTCTTCTCAGCCGCTCCTGCAACGGACGCAACCTGGAAAATGAAATAAACCGCGGTTGTGCGAGCACTTGCTTGCACATGCTTACTTGCAGTCTGTGTTCTTCCGACTTTATTTTGTAGTAAGTAGCGAAAATGCTTTGGGGAAATGTATCGGAGTAAAAGTAAAAGTTGACAGAAATTTAAAAACTCAAGTAAAACACAGATTCTCCCAAAAAATACTCAAGTACTGTAACAAAGTATTATTACTTCGTTACGTTACATCACTGGGTAACAATGGGTATCGAATAAGGCAGTGATTGACAGCACTCTGATCCAGTGGCATTTTGGGCATTGTCAGATTACTACCTGTTCTTGACAAATGCCAGTTTAGAAAACGAGCGTTCCGCTTTTCGGTGCTGTAAATCCATTTATCCTTTGCTGAAACTTCCTTGTCGTCATGGAGAGTGCTGCTCATGGTTGTTTACAATGGCAGACACCACGGAAGCGCATACCATGCGTTTTAAGATGTGACATGAGAACTGTCCCTAAAATCCATCATGAGCGCTGTGTTTATCAATTGCCTTTTTAAAACCTCTGCCCAGTAACACTAGTAATTACTAGTACTGTAGAAATAGATTAATAAGAAAATATTTGTAAAAAATGCTAAGTTGGATCAGTCTACAAACACGCCGAGTCATGTCATCCTCTCTTAGTATTGTATCGTTTTCTGCTTGTCACATGTTCAGTATAGCTTTCTCTGTCAGCGACGAGGGATTTACATGTCATAAATGTAGGGAAATAGTCAGGCTAACAGAGAAAATCTCAGAATTAGAGACACGCATCCAAACCTTAATCGAGGACAGTAAGAATGCAAGGGCTTCAGATACTGTTTTGGATGCGACTAGCTTACTGAACTCTGTACATTGTTCGGTTCCGGCTGTAGAGCCCGTGCAGCAGGGCAGATGGGTAACGGTGAGGCGGCCTAGCCATGGAAAACACCACTCTTGCGTTCATGAAACATGACAAACTGGGGCCCAGGAAGCAGACAGACCGGCTAAACCGACCGTCTGCTAGTTGCCTCACGTTACAGAAGTGAGATAATTCCCAACACATAGAAACTCTTCCTAGATAATATCACATTAAGACCCCGAATTACTAAAAACAAAAAACTTCCAAACCCATTTAAGGGTAAAAATTAAATAAAACATAAAGATAATACTTATGAGCAAATGACAAAGCTTGGGTTGTTAAATATTAGATCCCTTTCTTCAAAAGCACTTATTGTAAATTATATTATTACAGACAATAATCTAGATTTGCTGTGTTTGACAGAAACCTGGCTGAAACCGGACGATTACTTTAAATGAGTCTAGCCCTCAAGGTTACGATTATCGACACAATCCTCGTCAGAAAGGCAAAGGGGGAGGTGTTGCTGTAATTTATAGTAATATTTACAGTATTAGTCAAAAGTCTTTCAAATATAATTCCTTCGAAGTGATGGTACTTTTTGTAACATTATGTAAGTTGACATTTGTGCTGGCTACTGTATACAGGCCACCAAGACACCATACAGACTTTATCAAAGAATTTGCTGATTTTCTATGGGAGTTAGTACTAGCTGCAGATAAAGTCCTTGTTGTTGGTGATTTTAATATCCATGTAGATCATGAAAAAGACGCATTGGGATTGGCATTTACAGACATTCTAAACTCTATTGGAGTTAGACAACACGTGTCAGGACCCACTCATTGTCGTAATCATACTTTAGATCTAATATTGTCACATGGATTCAATATTGATGCCGTTGAAATTCTGCAGCAGAGTGACGACATCTCAGATCATTATCTAGTCTTGTGTATACTACATTTAGTCAAGGCTGCGAAACTGCCTCCCTGCCATAAATATGGTAGAACCATCACTTCTACCACTAAAGATCGCTTTATAAGTAGTCTTCCTGATCAGTTTCATCGCCTTAGCATACCAGACAGTTTAGAAGACCTCGATGCTGCAACAGAAACTATTGCCTCTGTCTTTTCAAGCACATTAGACTTAGTTGCTCCTTTGCGCTTAAAAGATTAAGGAAATTAATCCAATGCCGTGCAATGAGCACACTCTGGCCAACTCGAGCACAGCTGGAAGAAAACAAAACTAGAAGTCTTTCGCATTTCGTGGAGAGAGAGAATGATTGAGTACAGAAACGCCTTAAAAACTGCTAGATCTGCCTATTTTTCAAATCTTTTAGAAGAAAATAAACACAACCCTAGGTATTAATTTGATACAATGGCTAAATGAACAAGAAATAAAGCTTCAACTTCTGGTGTTCCAAAGAGCACAGCAGTAATGACTTTATGAGCTTCTTTACTTGCAAGATTGATAATATTAGAGAGAAAATTATAACCATGCAACCGTCTACAGTATCACGTCAGATAGTGCATTGTAGTGTCCCTGAGGAAAAATTCAATTCATTCGCTACTTTAGGAGAGGAAGAATTGTCTAAACTTGTAAAATAAACAACATGTATGTTAGACCCTATATCAACTAAGCTATTGAAAGAGATGCTTCCAGAGGTCATAGATCCTCTTCTTAATATCGTTAATTCGTCTTTATCACTAGGATACGTACCAAAAAGTTTTAAACTGGCTATTATTAAACCTCTTATTAAAAAAACGTTTTAATTAGTCAATTACAGGCCGATCTCAAATCTCAATTTTCTGCCAAAAATACTACAAAAGGCAGTATCATCACAACTATGTTCCTTTTTAGAAAGAAACAGTATCTGTGAGGTTTCCAGTCAGGGTTTAGACCGTGCCATAGTACTGAGACTGCTCTCATTAGATTTACTAATGATTTGCTCTTATCATCAGATCGTGGTTGTATCTCTCTATTAGTGTTACTGTATCTTAGTGCTGCATTTGACACTATCGATCACAACATTCTTTTCAATAGACTCGAAAATTATGTTGGTATTAGTGGAATTGCATTGTCATGGTTCAAATCATACTTATCTGACCGTTATCAGTTTTTAGTAGTAAACAAAGAGATGTCATATCGATCAAGGCCGCAAGGCTCAGAACTAGGACCATTGCTTTTCACTCTGTACATGCTACCCTTGGGAGATATCATGAGGAACCATGGTGTTAGTTTTCACTGTTACGCTGATGATACTCAGCTCTATATTTCGTCGCGCCCTGACGAAACTTACCGATTCACAAAATTAACAGAATGCATAGCTGATATAAAAAAAAGGATGACCAGTAATTTCCTACTACTAAATTCAGAAAAAACAGAGATTCTAATTTTTGGACCAAAACCTTCTTCACATAATAACCTAGAATACTGTCTAACACTTGATGGCTGCTCTGTTAAGTCTTTGTCGTCAGTTAGGAACCTAAGTGTGCTCTTTGATACCAATCTTTCATTTGAAGGCCATGTTTCTAGCATCTGTAAAACCATCTTAAAAATATATCTAAACTACGACATATGCTCTCAATGAAAGATGCAGAACAGTTAGTTCATGTGATCATGACCTCAAGGCTAGATTACTGTAACGCTCTACTGGGTGGCTGTTCCGCTCGCTTAATAAATAAACTACAGCTCGTACAAAATGCAGCAACTAGAGTTCTTACTAGATCTAGGAAGTATGACCATATTAGCTCAGTTCTGTCAACACTGCATTGGCTTCCTGTTAAACATCGTATAGATTTTAAAATCTTGCTAATTACTTACAAAGCACTAAATGGTTTAGCTCCCCAGTACCTGGGCAAGCTCTTAATACATTACAGTCCTTCACGTCTATTGCGATCTCAGAATTCAGGCCAGCTGATAATACCTAGAATATCAAAATCAACCGCAGGTGGTAGATCCTTCTCATATTTGGCACCTATACTCTGGAACAATCTTCCTATCATTGTTCGGGAAGCAGACACACTCTGTCAGTTTAAATCTAGACTAAAAACGCATATCTTTAACCTGGCATACACATAACACATTATCAATTTATATTTTCAAATCCGTTAAAGGATTATTAGGCTGCATAAATTAGGTCAGCCGGAACCGGGAACACTTCCTATAACACAAGATGTACTCGTTTGTAGCGAATTAACTCAAAGGGGAAATATTAATAATTATTCATAACTCATTTTGATTATTAGTTATGATTAATTATGAATATGTGAATCAGTTAATCAGATTAACTTGATGTAGCTACATTAAAAGTAATATTACAATCAATTAACCTGTTCGTCAGGTGAACACTTAGTGTTAACACTTAGGACCAGAGTAATTTGCTCTGGTCCCCTTCCTGTTCGTCGGAGTGATGAGATAGTTAGCAGATTATCATCACTCAATGGCTGGCTGTCTAAGTGGTGTCCGCAAAATAATATAGGTTTTATAGACAATTGGAAAAGTTTTTGGGGCAGACCTGACCTGTTGAAAAGAGATGGTATTCATCCCTCTCGGGATGGTGCTGCTCTTCTCTCTAGTAATATTGCACATAGTCTTAGAGCTGAAACATGACAAACTGTGGCCCAGGTCAGGAAGCAGACATACTGGCTAAACCGACCGTCTGCTAGCTGCCTCACGTTACAGAAGTCAAATAATTCCCAACACATAGAAACTCTTACACCTAGATATTATCACATAGAGACTGTGTCTGTACCCCGAATTAGTAAAAACAAAAAACTTCCAAACCCATTTAATGGTAAAAATTTAATTGATGTTCAACAAATAAAAAATAGAGATAGTAATGATAAACAAATGATAAAGCTTGGGTTGTTAAATATTAGATCCCTTCCATCAAAATCACTTATTGTAAATGATATTATCACAGACAATAATCTAGATATGCTGTGTTTGACAGAAACTTGGCTAAAACCGGACGATTACATTACTTTAAATGAGTCTAGCCCTCAAGGTTATGATTATCGACACAATCCTCGTCAGAAAGGCAAAGGAGGAGGTGTTGCTGTAATTTATAGTAATATTTATAGTATTAGTCAAAAGTCTCTCAAATATAATTCCTTTGAAGTGATGGTACTTTACGTAACATTATGTAAGTTGACATTTGTGTTGGCTACTGTATACAGGCCACCAGGACACCATACAGACTTTATCAAAGAATTTGCTGATTTTCTATCGGAGTTAGTACTAGCAGCAGATAAAGTACTTGTTGTTGGTGACTTTAATATCCATGTAGATAATGAAAAAGACTCATTGGGATTGGCATTTGCAGATATTCTAAACTCTATTGGTGTTAGACAACACGTGTCAGGACCCACTCATTGTCGTAACCATACCTTAGATCTAATATTGTCATATGGAATTGATATTGATGCCGTTGAAATTCTGCAGCAGAGTGACGACATCTCAGATCATTACCTAGTCTCGTGTATACTACATTTAGTCAAAACAGCTAAACTGCCTCCCTGCCATAAATTTGGTAGAACCATCACTTCTACCACTAAAGAACGCTTTATAAATAATCTTCCTGATCAGTTTCATCGCCTTAGCATGCCAGACAGCTTAGAAGACCTCGATGTTGCAACGGAAACTATTGCCTCTGTCTTTTCAAGCACATTAGACTCAGTTGCTCCTTTGCGTTTAAAAAAGATTAAGGAAATTAATCCAACGCCATGGTACAATGAGCACACTTGGGCCCTAAAGGTAGCAGCCAGAAAAATGGAACGCAGCTGAAAGAAAACAAAACTAGAAGTATTTCGCATTTTGTGGAGGGAGAGAATGGTTGAGTACAGAAAGGCCTTAAAATCTGCTAGATCTGCCTATTTTTCAAAACTTTTAGAAGAAAATAAACAAAACCCTAGGTATTTATTTGATACAGTGGCTAAATTAACAAGAAATAAAGCTTCAACTTCTGATGTTTCCAAAGAGCACAGCAGTGATGACTTCATGAACTTCTTTACTTGCAAGATTGATAATATTAGAAAAAAAATTATAACCACGCAACCGTCTACTACAGTATTGCGTCAGACGGTGCATTGTAGTATCCCTGAGGAAAAATTCAATTCATTTACTCCTTTAAGAGAGGAAGAATTGTCTAAACTTGTTAAATCGTCAAAATCGACAACATGTATGTTAGACCCTATACCAACTAAGCTATTGAAAGAGATGCTTCCAGAGGTCATAGATCCTCTTCTTAATATCGTTAATTCATCTTTATCACTAGGATACGTACCAAAAACTTTTAAGTTGGCTATTATTAAACCTCTTATTAAAAAACCACAACTTGATCCTAGAGAATTAGTCAATTACAGGCCAATCTCAAATCTCACTTTTCTGTCAAAAATACTAGAAAAGGCTGTATCATCACAACTATGTTCCTTTTTAGAAAGAAATAGTATCTATGAGGATTTCCAGTCAGGATTTAGACCATACCATAGTACTGAAACTGCTCTCATTAGAGTTACTAATGATTTGCTCTTATCATCAGATCGTGGTTGTATCTCTCTATTAGTGTTACTGGATCTTAGTGCTGCATTTGACACTATTGATCACAATATTCTTTTAAATAGACTCGAAAATTATGTTGGCATTAGTGGAATTGCATTGTCATGGTTCAAATCATACTTATCTGACCGTTATCAGTTTGTAGAAGTAAATGAAGAGAGGTCATATCGATCACAAGTTGAATATGGAGTACCGCAAGGCTCGGTACTAGGACCATTGCTTTTCACTCTGTACATGCTACCCTTAGGAGATATCATCAGGAAGCATGGTGTTAGTTTTCACTGTTACGCTGATGATACTCAGCTCTACATTTCTTCGCGCCCTGACGAAACTTACCAATTCACAAAATTAACGGAATGCATAGCTGATATAAAAAATTGGATGACCAGTAATTTCCTACTACTAAATTCAGAAAAAAACAGATATTCTAATTTTTGGACCAAAAACTTCCTCACGTAATAACCTAGAATACTGTCTAACACTTGATGGCTGCTCTGTTAAGTCTTCGTCGTCAGTTAGGAACCTGGGTGTGCTCTTTGATACCAATCTTTCATTTGAAGGCCATCTTTCTAGCATCTGTAAAACCGCATTCTTCCATCTTAAAAATATATCTAAATTACGACATATGCTCTCGATAACAAAAATTGGAACAGTTAGTTCATGCGTTCATGACCTCAAGGCTAGATTACTGTAACGCTCTACTAGGTGGTTGTTCTGCTCACCTGATAAATAAACTACAGCTCGTACAAAATGCAGCAGCTAGAGTTCTTACTAGAACTAGGAAATATGACCATATCAGCCCAGTTCTGTCAACACTGCATTGGCTTCCTGTTAAACATCGTATAGATTTTAAAATCTTGCTAATTACCTACAAAGCACTAAATGGTTTAGCTCCCCAGTACCTGAGCGAGCTCTTAATGCATTATAGTCCTTCGCGTCTATTACGATCTCAGAATTCAGACCAGCTAATAATACCTAGAATATCAAAATCAACTGCAGGTGGTAGATCCTTCTCCTATTTGGCACCTAAACTCTGGAACAATCTTCCTAGCATTGTTCGGGAAGCAGACACACTCTGTCAGTTTAAATCTAAACTAAAAACACATCTCTTTAACCTGGCATACACATAACACATTATCAATTTATTTTTTCAAATCCGTTAAAGGATTATTAGGCTGCATAAATTAGGTCAGCCGGAACCGGGAACACTTCCAATAACACCAGATGTACTCGTTACATCAGAAGAAGAATGGCATCTACGCTAATATTAGTCTTTCTGTTTATCCCGAGGTTTACCGTAGACAGCCGGATCCGGGCCTTATCCGGGTGAGATCGAGGACCTGCGCCATGACACAACCACAACACAGCCCTGAAGTATCAGCAGAGATTGAGTCAACTAGATCATCCACTATGAAGGCCTCATCAACATGACAACCAGTGGCACATCTCCTCAACAACCGTCCATACCGGTGTGATGAATACGATCCTCAACTGGATGGAACTGAATTAAACACTTTGAATGTTGCGATCATATCTGACTTATGATAGCAGCCTGAGTCGTAACAAAGCACTGTTCGCCAGAGGAGAACTGGCCCCCCGACTAAGCCTGGTTTCTCCCAAGGTTTTTTCTCCATTTTAACACCTGTTTGCCACCTGATGTCACCTGTTGGAGTTTGGGTTCCTTGCCGCTGTCGCCTTTGGCTTGCTTAGTTGGGGACACTTGACAATTGACATTTGATATTCAACAGTGCTTTGATCTGCCTGCATTGACACTATTCCTTACGAGCTGCTGTGCAGCCAAAATAATGTACCAGTTATCACTGTAAAGCTGCTTTGACACAATCTACATTGTAAAAAGCGCTATATAAATAATGGTGTTAATTGTATATTAAGTCTAAAAAGAGTGTTCATTTCCAGGTTATGGAAAAACAATATTCTTATTGTACAGTACTACTAGAGCCTGTAGTCAAGATCTAAATAATTTAAGAGGCAATTTATTAGCAGACGGAGTCAGAACCAAACATCTATTGTGCACAATCTTTATTAACTAACTCACAAACACATAACTAAACTAACAAACACATAACGTACAAGCAGGTCACACACATACGTAGTAAAAATGAGCAATGATAGAGTTGAACCGGAAGTGAGACCAGAAATAGAGCTACGGAAAGAGTCAAAGACAGTCTGGAAAAGAATCATCAGATTTCTCAGTAATAAAACACCTTTGCTGACAGGTGGTTTACACATTAATACTAAATCGCTGTTTAGTGTTCAAATGTACAATACTTGCAAGGTGCCTTCAGGCTGAGGAGCATCGGATCTGCAGGCTGAGGAGAAATCTTGATGATTGTTGTTGCCAGTATCTTCTGTGTTGGATGAAGTACTATGAAACAACTTAAGCTGTTAATTTGACTAGTGGGGAACAAAGTTCTTTCTCTCTGTCATAGATGAGCACATGGCTGGGTTGTAGGCTGAGGCCTGCAAGCCTACAGGCCTTGGCCTGGAGAGGCCTGCAGTAACAAGGGGTCTCTTCAGTCATCCGAGAAGCAAGGAAAAAGAGAGAGTGTGATCTTGTGATCAGTGATTTTAAAGGGTGAACATGTCGCACCCACTTGAGGTGTCTGAGTCAATAAGGAGTTTTCCCTCCAGTGGGAAACTTTTACGAGTCTTTGTCCTGTAGCAAGATATTAGCATAAGACATTGGATTGGATGTTTGAGAGAAGAACCTTCTAGATTCTTATAATACTAATGTGTCACAGAGTTAGTAACATGTAACATAAATTACCATATAGGAAACGAAAGTTGTAGTCCGTAGATACCAAACATGCTACCAATATATTAGGTAATTATAACTTTGCAATTCTCAAACATTAATACAAAAAGTAGTTAAAAAGAGAGAATTAATACATAAAATAAACCCTATAAAAGGAAAATCATGAAGGAGGAAAATTGGATACATGTTTATACATTTCTCATGTGGTTATATATATATATATATATATATATATATATATATATATATATATAGGATTAAAAGGGTTTATTTGTCCTTCTCAGAAAGAATGAAGTCAGAGTCTTCTCTGCACATTCCTGACAGCAGTAAAATAGAAATAGGACACCTATTCTGTCGCTGTATTGCAGTTGCGGGGGATGGAATTAACAGGACTTGTGAGAGAGTGAGTGTCTGGGTAATTCATTAGATATAATGAATAACTGTGTGTCTAATTGGTCCAGACGCTACACGTTACATCAGAAGAAGAATAGCATCTACGCTAATATTAGTCTCTCTGTTTATCCCGAGGTTTACCATAGTCAGCCGGATCCGGCCCGCATCCAGGTGAGATTGAGGACCTGCGCCTTGACACGACCACAATGCAGCCCTGAAGTATCAGCAGAGATTGAGTCAACTAGATCAACTAGATCATCCATTGTGAAGGCATCATCGACACGACAGCCAGTGGCACAGTTCCTCAACAAACCGTCCAGACCGGCATGATGAATACGATCATCAAGTCAAGTCAAGTCACCTTTATTTATATAGCGCTTTTTACAATGTAGATTGTGTCAAAGCAGCTTTACAGTGATAACTGGTACATTATTTTGGCTGCACAGCAGCTCTTAAGGAATAGTGTCAATGCAGGTAGATCAAAGTACTGTGGAATATCAAATATCAATTGTCAAGTGTCCCCAACTAAGCAAGCCAAAAGGCGACAGCGGCAAGGAACCCAAACTCCAACAGGTGACATAAGGTGGCAAACAGGTGTTAAAATCAACTGGATGGAACTGAAATAAATACTTTGAATGTTGCGATCCCATCGGACTTATGATAGCTACCTGAATTGTAACAAAGCACTGTTCGCCAAAGGAGAACTGGACTGGTTTCATAGCCTGGTTTCTCCCAAGGTTTTTTCTTCTTCTCCATTTTAACACCTGTTTGCCACCTGATGTCACCTTGTTGGAGTTTGGGTTCCTTGCCGCTGTCGCCTTTGGCTTGCTTAGTTGGGGACACTTGACATTCACTTGATATTCAACAGTGCTTTGCATCTGCCTGCATTGACACCATTTTCTTTAAGAGCTGCTGCGCAGCCAAAATTATATAACAGTTATCACTGTAAAGCTGCTTTGATACAATCTGCATTGTAAAAAGCGCTATATAAATAAAGGTGACTTGACTTGACTAAGCCTGGAGTACTGCCTGGAGCATGTAGGGCTGCTTCCACCTGACCGGCAGCCATGCAGCTTAGAGGGGAGCAATGGCTGAGACTGCCCAGAGGGAGCTGAGGCTGGCGGGAGATGGGCCATGAGACTCTTCGATGGCTGGCATTGCAACATATCCCTGCTTCTGCATCTTGGCTGTGGTGGCGAAGTCAGCAGAGGTGGGGTTAGTAAGTCGCAGGGTGGATAAGAACTGTGGCTGGCCAGAAAACAGGTCATCAATTTTTCCGATCCAGTGGAAAATGCAAACAACACTTTTGTGTTGCTGTACTGAGGAAACACACGTCTGAAGGACCACAATGCAAAGCTGAACAGGCAGAGTAGAACAAACTGCGCTAAAACAGTCTTTTGTGACATTTGAATTCTCCACTGTAATGTGATCTCATCCATAATACAGCACAGTGATTGGATTAAAAGCAGAGTTTAGCTCCAACCCTTAATTAAATACACCTAAACCAGCTAATCAAGGTCTTCAGGATTACTAGAAACTTCCAGGCAGATGTTTTGCAGCTGGTTGGAGCTGAGTTTGTTACCCCTGATTAAAAGAGTTCATTCTCATGAATAATGCGGTGAAAAGCTCAGAAAATGATGACGTAGACGTTAGGGGTGTAACGTTTCTCGGTAAAAAACGAACCGTATCGTTCTCCGCCCACAGTTCGGCACGCACTTGCACTGCGGTAATCTTGAATCTGACGACACATCTATAATATGGTTTGTTGGAAATAATGCATAAAACAGACATACAGAGATTGGCTAATGTATGTTTTTTGTCGATGGATACGCATTCTGGCTTCCCAATGTTACAACAGCGATGATCAAAAAACGTGGACAAACGTGGATCACCCAGGTGCAAGTGAGACCTGAACAGCATACACTGTTATCTGTGTTTAAACTAAACTCATTTATGTCTTGCCAATTTAAACATTCAAGCTTAAGAAGACGTGAAAGAGAACTCACATGCCGTGAGAAGATTTGTGCGTGCACTCATCTGAAGAGCACACACAGAAAGCCTCGTCATAGACAGCGTGCAAATATTGAGTTCTCTTTCAAGTCTTGTGCTTAAATGGACAAATTCACACAAAAATTATGTCAACATGCCCGTCTTGGTGAGTATCCTAGCAAACATAGTAGGTTATGTCTTAAGTAAACGAAAACAGTCGAGAAAGACAAAGCATATGTATCAGAATTTTGCATCTGTGTCTTATGTCTTAAAATGATAGCAGCCTAATATTCCTGCTGTCTGTTTTTAATGATAGTCAAACATCAAACACTGCTCTTGACTTAATAGCTTTTGTAATGTTAATAATGATTAGTCTTTATTTAATTTATACAGTGAAGATTATATGCAATGTTATTTTTCATTTGATTACTCTATTCAATTTCTGTACCTGAAAAAGTTACATATGAGAACAGGGAACGAGACACTGTGTTTGAAACGCTTTAGGGAACGCCTCCTCGTGAGTATATAAGTATATAAGGAGCGCCTAGAGAACCAGTCTGTACCTTATCATTTGAAGGGACTGTTCAGCAGGCAGCCCAGATGCATGGCTAGGAAATGCAGTGTCTCATTCCCTGTTCTCAGGGAACTATGGTTACATACGTAACCTGAGACATTCCCTTTTGAAAGGGAACTCAACACTGCGTTTGAAATGCTTTGGGGAACGATATACCAACGCTGCCATGCTTGAGGGGAGTGCATGCCAAAGAAAGGCTAGACAAACGTCAGAACTAGCTGCTTCAACTGAAATGCCAGAACCACTCCCCCTATAGGTCATACATAGGCTGTCAGTGACAGCATTCCCTATGGCTATAAGCCTCAAAGAGGCTTTCCACAGAAGGCCTACCAAGGCCACTCAAAGGCTTCTGAAACCAAGCTTCTTTTCAAAGAAAAGAGAGTACATAAGGGAATATAGCCAGAGGGAAGGAACCCTAGCCAGTCACTTGTCAGGGGAACATATGAGGCCTTCAACCACTGACCAGACTTAGGGAGCTAAGTACTATGCAGAACAACCGGGGAGTACTGGGCTCAACCTAACAGATAAACCATACTGTAGGCACAAAATCATGGAGGCCCAGGAAGGGCCTGCAACATGAAGTAATTCTACATCGTGTAGAATATATCACAGCAGCCTTGCAGAAGGCCAAACATGTGAAGACTACATGCTTAATCTGCTTAAAATACACCCAGATGTGGGGGGAATTACTTACAGGGCGGCCCGTGAAGGCCACACACCTAAAGCAGCTCAATTGCTGATAAAGCAAGAGCCCACAAACATGGGAACTCGTTCTGATTGAAACTGAGTTTAATTAGCAGATAAGACTGTAGAGTGCCCACATAACAGTCTACCTCAACACATTCCAACAAGCAGTGTACTCAGTAAAAACACTTTTTACTCTTTAAGCAAGAGGAGTACAAACTTACGCATTCATGCTTTGAAGGAGACCCAAACAGGACCTGCGACTCCAGAAAGACATGTGGCGTCAGCTATTGGGAGTGTCTAAGCTCTAAGGGAGCCATATATGAGAACCAAACTATCAAGTGAGGTTAACTATTTAGCTCAACCTGAGCTTAATTCTATTCAACACATTCCAACAGGCAATGTACTCAGTAAGACACTTTTTACTCTCTAAGCAAGGGGAGTACAAACTACGCCACCATGCTCTGAAAGAGGCCCAAACAGGGCCTACTCCTCCAGAAAGACAGAGGCGTCAGCCAGTGGCAGTGTCTAATTTAAACCACACATTCCACCAGGCAATGTACTCAGTAAAAAACACTTTTTACTCTTTAAGCAAAAGGAGTACAAACTACGCCAACATGCTCTGAAAGAGGCCCAAACAGGGCCTACTACTCCAGAAAGACACGGGCGTCAGCCAGTGGCAGTGTCTAAGCTCTAAGGGAGCTTAATCTGAGAACCAAACTATCAAGTGAGGTTACCTAGCTTAACTCAACCTGAGCTAAAATCTACAGATTCCAACAGGCAATGTACTCAGTAAAAACACTCTTTACCCTTACAGTAAGGGGAGTACAAAGAATATATGCTGCCATGCTCTGAAGGAGTTTATTTACTTCAAATAAACACGGGCATAAACCTGTGGCAGTACTAGTTCTAAGTGAGCAAAACTCTGACTAAACATCTACCAACAAAACTTGTGATACAACAAGCTATTGTGCTCTGAAGGAGGCCCAAAACAAAGCCTTCTAATCCAAACAACACAATCAACATCTTGTGGCAAAATAGAACTAGAGCATTAACAGCCCTGAGAAACAGGGGAATGCTTCACTTTACTATACTATTCTGAAATTGTGAATTCCAAGGGTGGGCGCTTTTCACCAAAGACAGATTAGACATATGTACCGAACCCTAGGGAACAGGAGCTTAACACTCTGGAGTTGGGTAATGTGCCGGCGTGTTTTGCAGGATTTTTTCACATTGCAGCAAAACAGACTTAATATAAAAAAAAAAAAAAAAAAAGTCTTCTTTTATTTGTGTACACTCAGGGTAAAAACTAAATGTTGTGCTTTTTGCAAAATAAAGAAAACTAACATGATGTGTGATCTCTCGTCTCCCTCTGAACGAAGTCCAATCTGATAGTTCTCAGAAAATGAACTGTAACTTAGTGAATACTAATGACACAAAAATGAGACTAATGTCTAAAGAAACGTTGAAATGTCAGGTTTTAAATCGTCTAAGTCAAATCGAAAACAAAAATTCTGTTTATGTAATCTGTATAAAAAGAGAGACATGTCAGACGTCCGTGAGTCAGCTCATTATCCACTAATTCGGCCACGCCCACAGAGCGAGCGCTATTCAGACGCAAATTCTGAGGCAATACATGTATACATCGTCGCAATCGTGTATTTATTATCTTCAAAAGTGTTTATCTGCATGTTATAGCCATGGTTAGCAATCTCTGGAAGCCTCTGTTAGTTCCTGGAATGTCACATGGTATGCCTGTTCTTCACTAGGAGTAATTTGTGGACTAAATGTGCACAGAGCGCCCTCCGGCTGCAAGTATGAATGGAAAACACAGTATCCAGCACTCATAGTGATGACAATAAATACTGAATAAATATTACTCCTCTGTTAAAATTGACATAAACATATGAGAATCCATCAATATTTCTCCAAATGTGCATGCTTTTAAGCTAAATGCCTATATGAAATGCCATAGAGGTAACATGAATGTTCAGACGCCTTGCATCACAGAAATACATGATATTTTAAAGTATATTAAAATAGAAAAACGTTCTTTTAAATTGTAATAATATTTCACAGTATTGCTGTTTTTTCTGTATGTTTGATATACAGCATGATGAGCTTGAGACTTCTTTTAAAAACATTATAATAGTAATGCGTCCAATCTTTTGACTGGTACTGTAATTTAAACTATAATAGGCCTATACAAAATTTTTTTTTGTTTTGACATTCCCTGACATTTGTGCTTTTTTCAGTTGTTCATAAACATATTAATGGAAAAGGTGTCATTACACTGTATTCAGCGCGAACTAGGCTACCATAATATGTGAGCAGCATGTATGTACATGTTTATATTTTTGAAGGAATAACGTTTATGCATGTTTATTGAAAAAACAAAAAACTTAAGTCACTGAAATAAGGCCACAAAATAAATACAAAATATGTGTTCACAAGACTTCTGGGTATTGGAGGTTATAGACTAGAGTTTTTGCTTCAAAATGATGTAAAAATGATGCCTACTCGTTCATTTAAAACAATATAGAGATTTAAATTTTGTAAGACACTTTATGTCAAGAAACACAGTATGCATGGAGGCATGAATCTTCATGAATAAAGCTGTGATTCACACCTGAGAAGACAAAGACCTGCATAATGACCCACATAATGACCCGCATAATGAGCCCTTTCAGTCAGGTAGGCTATGTAAAAAAACCCTCTGTGATCATGCTGATAACAGGAATACATTAATATAATTAATATATAATATTAATATAATATAATAAAAAAAACATAATTTTTGTGATCCCATGCATGCACGTATTGCACATCATGTGAAGAAAATTTTGTATAGGCCTATGTTAAATTACAGTACACCTCTCTTCATCAGTTTGCATTGGCTGCCAATAGCTGCTCGCATCCAATTCAAGGCTCTGATGTTTGCCTACAGAACAACCACTGGCTCTGCACCACCATACCTAAACTCACTACTTCAGACTTATGCGCCCTCCAGAAGCTTGCGTTCTGCAAGTGAACGGCGTCTTGTGGTGCCATCCCAAAGGGGCACAAAATCACTCTCACGGACCCTCTCCTGGTCTGTTCCTGGTTGGTGGAATGACCTGCCACGCTCTATCCGAACAGCTGAGTCTTTAGCCATTTTCAAAAAACTGCTAAAGACATATCTTTTTCGTCAACACTTGACCCAGTAATATAGCACTTTTTATTTATATTTTACTCTTTCTTTTTAAACTTTCTATTCTTTCTCCATCTATTTGTGTATATATTATTAAAAATTAAAAAAAAAAAAAAAAACCTTGCTAAGAGCACTTTACTGATGAAACTGTGACTTGACACGGCACTTACGTACTGTTTTTGTATTGTACTCATGTTGATTCGACTGCTTCTACTACTCTCATTTGTAAGTCGCTTTGGAGAAAAGCGTCAGCTAAATGACTAAATGTAAATGTACAGTACCACTCAAAAGATTGGACGCATTACTATTATAATGTTTTTAAAAAGAAGTCTCAAGTCTCAAACCAAATAATGGTTTTCTATTTTAATATACTTTAATTTGTATTGTACTTGTATTTCTGTGATGCAAAGGGTCTGAACATTCATGTTACCTCTGTGGTATTTCATATAGGCTGTTATATTTGTTATATTATATAGCCTAAATGTTAATGTGCAGTTGACAAACTATACTTCATTAAAAAGATCTAAGACTCAAGCTTCACATTTTGACCTCTGTTTTATAGTGACCGTAATTTGTTAATAGCCTATGCGTCAGGAGTTATGAATATGAAAAACTTTGGTACCTTTGACAAAACAACATCCATCTTGGCTTTTAGCTTAAAAGCATGCACATTTGGAGAAATATTGATGGATTTTCTATACAGAGGAGTAATATTTATTCAATATTTATTGTCATCACTATGAGTGCTGGATACTGTGTTTTCAATTCATACTTGCAGCCGGAGGGCGCTCTGTGCACATTTAGTCCACAAATGACTCGTTAGAAGAACAGGCATACCATGTGACATTCCAGGAACTAACAGAGGCTTCCAGAGATTGCTAACCATGGCTATAACATGTAGATAGACACTTTTGAAGATAATAAATACATGATTGCGACGATGTATACATGTATTGCCTCAGAATATGTGTCTGAATAGTGCTCGCTCCGTGGGCGTGGCCGCATCAGCGAATAATGAGCTGACTCACGGACAACTGACATGTCTCTCTTTTCATTCAGATTACATAAACAGGTGCTCGGTGGTTCTGGTCCTGCCCGTGCTGAGGTGGAGTGGCAAATGAAATCATGGGGCTCACAGATGAAGCTTGCTGAGGAGTTAGAGAGAGGTGTAAATCTCTCGCAAACCCCAGCGGCTGATGAGGGTAAGCTGCTGAATGTTACAGACGCCAGCAGCGTCAGTGATTGATTTCCTCTCCATGAGGGTAGTTACATCTACCCTGTCCTTTCTTCTTCCACCTCCTGAGTAATGATTTTTTACCCAGGCGCTTCTACAATCAGGCCGAGGGCTGGGCCCATGATGATAATTTTCTTCGCCTTTTGGCTTGATAGTAAAGGGGCTGTTTTAGGCTTGAAAGAACCATAGATTCCATCCTTCTATGATGGTAGTCTCCGTTCTTCGAGCCACGGGGAGTAAGCTTACGGAGCTAGAATTATGACAATACTATCTGAATTTGAATTGTGTAAATTTGAATTATAGACAAGTGTAATTTAATAAAATTGAATATTATGTGGCATTTTACATAGTTCTGAATTTGATTTTTTAAAACTTGAATATTAAATATTTGAAATTGAAAACTGAAATGTTTTCATGGCAGAATTTTATAGACATGTATTTTCAAACAGCAGATTTTTCGTTCTAAAATTTAAAACTGCAAATATGCTGTTTTTAAAAATACAGCTTCAAGTTTTTAAGATGAAGAAGAAATTCAGAGCATCAAATTCAAAATTGTAAATTCAAAGCGCAGAAATTCAGATTGTACAGAAAGTAGGTCAGAGGCAATCCGCAGGGAAGAGTAGAGGGTCTCAGAAAAGTCGAACGGAGCATTTCGGCCAATTACAAAGCTGCAGTTGTTTTTCTGAGGCAAGTCTATGCTTAAAGCTATATATATATATATATATATATATATATATATATATATATAATGCTGAGCTGTATTTATATGTTAGGTTAGGTATCTCTATTGTTTGTTTTAAAGTATATTTGGTGTGAAAGTCATTAGCATGCTACTGTGTCTACACAGGACGAGAGCGACCTGACAATAGAACCCACTGATTATAATCAGTAATATAATGTCTACACTGGATGCAGGCAGTGTGGCGCAACACTGTGTCTGTGCCGGACGTGACGCACCGCGTCACAACAGCTTGTAGTGACCGCTGCAAAGAGCGTGGACTGCGTCAGAAATAACGGGAATTCGTTTGCTGTTGGGGATTTGACGTGTTGCGTCAGGCCGCGCCGCATTCAGCATAGACAATATCACTGATTATAATCAATGGGTTCTTGCCTTTCTATTGACTAGTACAGACGCGCACTGTGTGAACATGAATAAATGGATTACAATAATGTGTATTGAGGGGAAATTAATGGTATAATGCGTGGGCGTATGAACCATTGTATGTGGGTAGGGCAAGACCCATCCACTTTATAAGACCAATGATGTCAGACCCACTCACTTTTACCGTCTCTAATTCAGCGCGTCTATTCACATTTTTCAGAGCGCCGTCAGTCAAAACCATTCTACTTGAGGAATGCCCTAATAAATATAGTCAACAAACATGTAAATAAGTATAAATAAATATTAAACTGTGTGTGCATGCGAGGCGCCGGCACGATCACTTGAACCAGTCACTTGAGTAGGCTACTTATAGCCCCGGAAAACTATTCCTACTGCTTTCCGCCGTCTCAATTTCTTTTCCATCAACTTCTTTAAGATGGAGAGCGTCAAAACATAAAAAACTCAGTGGGCTATAAAGGGTACTACTTGTCGCAGTTTTTTTCTTTCATTTTGTTAATCTGTTAATTATTTGAGTGAAATATTTGGCCTATTTAGTCTTTAGGCTAGCCTATATGATTTTATTCTATGCTGTGCGTGTCGATGTTCTGTTGCTTGTGCTTTGCGCAAGTTAAACTATAAACTCCTGTAAAACAAACTTTGTTATTTTTAATGGGTCACAGACACTTATCCATTATTTCGTGAGGTATCTGGATATGCAATCTCTTGATTCTTTTCCCCTATATTTTCACAGGGGAAGATAGATCATGGCCACAAATTAATAATTCCTTCCCACAATTTATTCATTCCCTTAATTTAGTGAAATACAGACACGTTGTAGGCTACTAATCTTTTTAATTTAACGAGGGACAAGGAAATAAAAAGTAGTAGGAACTAATTTATTAATATATATATATATATATATTTATATACATATATATATATAGAGAGAGTTTATATCTGTTTTTTGTTTTTACTTTTTTTCAGCATGTCAGTCCATAGTTCACACTTGCCGGTATTCAGTTTCGCTTTTCTCTGCATCACAGCATATTGTACGGCTTTGGCAATTTTCAAATGGTGACAATATTGGAATATTAGAAAAAACATGAATTTATGAGAGAGTCTTAAACCCCTCTCAAAGCGCAGAGCCTGATGATGAAATAATTGTATTAAACTGACTTAGGCCCTACTTATAGGCTGCTTTCCATGTTCAAGGACTTTGTATCGTTTCTATTTTAATGCACTTTTAAAGTTTGGATCACATTAAAAGCATTTGTACAAAACGGACTTGCTTCTTTTTTCCTCTGTGTTTTTCGCACGAGACACGCTCATTGCTCGACGATCGATAAGCTTTATATATATATATATTTCTAGGGGAGGACCACTAGAAATCTTTGCTCTTTGCAGCGGTCACTACAAGCTGTTGTGACGCATCGAATCCGGCGTAGACACGGTGTTGTGCCACGCTGCCTGCATCCATTGTAGACATTATATTACTGATTATAATCAGTGGGTTCTATTGTCAGGTTGCTCACGTCCTGTGTAGACACAGTAGCATGCTAATCACTTTCACACCAAATTTACTTTACTTTAAAACAAACAATAGAGAAACTTAGACAAATGTTTCAAGTGCTGTAAAAGCCAACCTAACATATTAATACAGCTCATAAATGTTTAAGCACAGACTTGCCTCAGAAAAACAACTGTAGCTCTGTTATTGACCAAAATGCTCCGTTACAATATTGAATTTGATGTTCTGAATTTCTTCTTCATCATGAAAACTTGAAGCTGTATTTTTAAAAACTGGATATTTGCAGTCTAAAATTTCAGAACGAAAAAATCTGCTGTTTGAGAATACATGTTTATAAAACATTTCAGTTGTGTTCAATTTCAAATGTTTATTATTCAAGTTTTTTAAAAATCAAATTCAGAACTATGTAAAATGCCACATAATATTCAATTTTATTAAATTACACTTCAAAACAAAGTGTACACTTAAAATTCAAATTTACACAATTCAGATTCAAATAGTATTGTCCTAATTCTAGCTCCATATAAGCTTGGTCTATATTTATATATTTAAATATATTGACCTTAGTTTTCCTGTATAGTTTTTTCCTGGTTATGTAAAAAGAAATAGAAGGGGGAAATTGGGGGCCTGAAGTTCCCATTAGGTTGGTTATCTTTGTGTTGGCTATATGGCCACCTTTACAACCACCACATGGTAGAGTAGCTATTCTCCTCTGGTCATAGCTAGAGTTTGTATTAGAGATTGGCACTTTTTACTTCAGATAGATCTGTGTTAAGCGTCGGCCTTCAGGGCTGCCTGACATTGTTTGGCCTGGGTTTGGCCTCCACTGAACTCTTGTTTTATAGAGTTTATTTCAGAGTTGCCTCCTCTCTTTCGAGAGTTTTAGAGGCTGAGTTTAAGCCCCAGGCAGATCTATGCTTATGTGTAGCCCTATAGACCCACAGCTATAGCTGGCCTAGGCTAGAACTAGGGTTTAGATGATATACTGTAGCATTTCACCCTTTTATTACGACCCCTGTCAGGAGAGTGTAGTTTTTCCTAGTTCTGGCCTGCTCTTATCAGAGTTGTCAGGCCAAGGCCCATTACCTCTTTGGTGTAGGTGCAAGATAGATAGCAGCTAAGGTAACAGACTATTGCTAAGTCTCCCTGGTGCCATTGTCTCAGGTGGTAGGCCCCTTATCACTATGTGAATAAGAAAATGCTAGTGTTGCTGTGGCCCCACTTTTCTAGAGCTTTTCATTCTATACTTTGTTTAGTCTTTCCCCCTGAACCCCTTGAATTAAGATTCAAGCTTGAGTGAAACAGTGTTAGCTTTATTTAATACCAGTTTGATATCGCTTGCTTTCAAACAGAACAGTCCCTGAAGACGAAAAGATACTGACTGGGTCTCTAGGTGCTCCTTATAAACTTCCGGGTCACGCAATGATGGCGTCATAGGCTGCCGCCGGCCAAAAGGATTGTCATGACTTGATAATTGTTTTCAGACACCGGTTCACGAGGAGGTGTCCCCCAAAGCGTTTCAAATGCAGTGTTGAGTTCCCTTTCGAAAGGGAACTACTGTTAGATTCCTAAATAACCTGAAAAGCAGTTTCTTTTATTTGTATCTTTGCTCTATTGTATTTATTTGTGATGTTGCTTGTCGTTTGATTATTACTTCTTTTTTTCCCTTAACATAGCACATACTGAACTGTACCAAAACCGTGACCCTAAAACCGTGATAAAAACCGAACCATGAGTAATTTGAACCTTTACTCCCCTAGCAGACATGTACTCTCCAGCCAAAGCAGCCAATCAACACTCTGAATTAACGCATATACGTCACTTTCTGTGATGCTGGTTCAACTTTGCTTTTTCAAACCGGAAGAATGAAATGGCTCCGAAAAAAAATAAAAACACCTCTCTCTTAATAATAAACATAATGAGTGCTATCATCTGACATAATAAACCATTAAGTGTTTGCCCATTTAATCATGTTTTAACTTAATGTAAATGTTTTACTGATCACTCTATATACTGTATAATTGTTTCATTACCCCAATCAATTTAATACATTAAATACTTTAAATTCTTCTCAAATCTCCACAGTGACACATTCCCAAAATATACTTACTTACTCCCCTCAACTTAACATGAAGCAAATGTCTTCAATTACACATGACTGAAGAAATTAAGAATAACTTATTGTGTAAACAAAATCAAGTGCTCAAATGAACAAATCACTAAATTATAATTAAATTGGCATTTATTTATAAAAAAAAAAAACTGCAGTCTAGTCAAGACTGCACAAGGGTCACAGTTCACTGGGAGGAGCATGTTAAGATGGCCAACAGTATTTATATAGTAGACAGCCACTTACCTTATTCCTATGACAATTCTTATGATACTCCACCACAACTCAAAGTGAAGTATGCAACTGCAGTCTAGTCAAGACTGCACAAGGATCACAGTTCACTGGGAGGAGCATGTTAAGATGGCCAACAGTATATATATAGTAGACAGCCACTTACCTTATTCCTATGACAATTCTTATGATACTCCACCACAACTCAAAGTGAAGTATGCAAGGCATAAATAACTATCAAATGTCAAACACTTAAAATTGTTTAAAGACATCATATCCTTTTCTAATTATTTATGCAGCTCTGTTTGGTGACACCTGTGGTGCATAAATTGCACATTTCACTTTTAAATGCCTCTACATTCCTTTGGCAATGCTGTATTTGAACAGTCATGCCAATAAAACTTTACTGAAAGACGAGAGAGAGGGACAGGGTGAGAGAGAGGGTCAGGGCCTGTGCTCCTTACCGGATAGCCCTCTGTTTTCTTCTGGCACCACTTCAGAAGAGCGTTCCTCTTAGATCCACCATACTCCCGCGCCAGAGCAGACAGAGGGTCTGTTCTTTCCACACTAGCATCAGGGGACACACACATACACACGTACGGTCACTAACACTGCATCTGTTCATGTTGGTCAGTCCTCATGGGATTTGTGACTAGAACAGATTTAATTTAGCATGTGTTACATGCACTTGTAACATTTAGTTATTTCCTAAATGCAATTATAGCATTGAAAGACAAGGCAAACACTGAAAATCTGCACAAAATATATACTTGGGAGAAATGTAACAACAGATTGAGCGTGACTGACTTGACCAGTTAAATGTTTACCCAATGCTAAAATCCTCACACACTTGTGAGAGTACATCAGTACATCAGGGCGTTGCTCTGCGAGAGACACAGCATGAAAGATAATCAGATTGCCTTGTTTTGTGTTTTTCAAATTATATGATGACTCTGTGGTCATTGCACTGGAAGTCAGAACACTGTATGCGTCATCGTTTTATCACCTTTCACATTGATGTCTGTAATGGTTTGAAACAAATACAAGACAAATTTTTTATTGCATAATATAATATCTAATATGTTATCAAGGGATTACACTACTGTTTACTGTATAAATGTGTACTGTTTACTATATAAATGTATATAAATATGAGGAGAGTAGTACTGTTTCGAATTCACAGTATTCATAAAACAGTAGGCGAAAAGCACCCGAATGACTTACTACTTCTAGCGAGCTTCTGAAGTACGCATATGATGGACACTACTATCCCATGAGGCCATTGTGATTTGTAAATGGCAGTGAAGCGATGTACAGTAACTGACACTGGTAGGTCACATGACAACATTGCAAATGTAGTATGTCTGGATTACATTCATACCACAGACATTTATACTATATAGAACATTTTTAGTGGTTGCAAACTAATTACTTATTCAAAATAAGTACCTACCCAAAGAGTATGCAATGTTTCTGTCTAGATATGTTCAATGTAACCCTCTATTTGTGAGTTTTGTTTAACAATTTATGTTCAAGTTCAAATCTGCTCTGTTCATGTCATTATTTTGTTCCATTTATTTTGTATTCGTTTATCTTTTTGTGAATAAAACTGCACTTGGGCTCTCACTCAGACTCCTCTTCAGTAGACTTAATGTAACGAAAATTTTGAAAAAAAAAAAAAAGTCCATGAACACATTACGTGTCAACTTCCCAACAGTCTTACTGAAAAACTAATAAAGGCATTGTTTCGAAGCAGGACATCAGAGGTTAGCAAAACAAAAATAGTGAGAAGCAGCTGAGGAATGCAAGTGTATGACGAATAAGAAATACAGTTTAGGCTTTTCTGGTCTTATTAGCCTTTGTCTCCACTTCATTCACATATTATTAGTAGTAAAAAATGTAAATGTATCTTTTTCTTTTAAAATATAAATACTGAGTCATTTGTTGTTTTAGTGCCCCTAGTTAGGAAAATGTTCACTGCATCTGTGGTTTTGTGTTTGTGAAGCTTACTTGAGTTTGCTGTTGGCTCTGTTGTAAGAAAATGAGGAGGTACGGGCGTTGAAGTGAGCTGGAGTTTTAATTACTGACTCGAGGGATGGACTTTTCCTCATAAGAGACGAGGGCTTCAGTTCATCACACGATCCTGAGAGTGAGGACATTTACATTGTTAAAAAAAATCTACTTCAAACAAATGCTGTTCTTTTGAACTTTCTGTTAGTTAAATAATCCTGAAAAAAAATGTATCTACAAAAACATTAAGCAACACAACCATTTTCAACTGTGATAATGAAATGAAATGTTTCTGTTTCTTTTTTAATCGAAGTCAACTGTGCATTATGTAGGGTTTAAAACATAAATGTGAAGCACAAATATTAATTCTTCCATGCAAAAATGTGTTATTTTATCTGTAAAGTTGTTAAAATCATTCTTTTCAAGGGAACCATTATGAACACCTTATGTGTCCACTTCCCAACAGTGTTATTGAAAAACTAATAAAGACATGATTAAGGTTCTCTATCAAAACCTTTTTTTTTCTATCAGTCTGTAACTAGCATGATTCTGTTCAAAGTGTGAAATCACCAAAGAGACTGGCAGCCTGTGTCAGAAGTTACAATGCTATGGGACTGCATGATTGTGCCTTAAAGCATGTGTGTAATCAATCCAATGGCATGCCGGGATGTCATGTGTGTGACGCCATGACCAAGACCAAACAATGTGAGCTTCTGTGCCTTCAGCAAGCGCTTTATTTGGGGTTGTTTGACCGGTTCTGCCTTTTATCTGCCCTCACCTGCTAGATCCAGTACCTTCTTTCAGAGGTTGGAAGCATGCTCAGCAGTTTCTTCTGCCCAAAGTGAAGGCCCGGATAGCTGGATAGCTGTAGGTGACTGTGCTGCAGCTATCCAGCTCCAAGGAGGTGAATGTGCTCAGCATCAAGGCAGAGAAGATTTGAGCACTTGCCACCTCACTCCCCTGCTTATAAGAAAAGTATGCTTTCTTCATTACAAAGGACCAATTTTCTGGGAGTGGTATAGGAGTCGAAGACAATGCAGCCTCATCTGTCACCTGCTCATATTGATTTGATCCTTTCAGCCGTAAACAAGGTAAAGCTAGACAGTTTCAAAGACTGTTAAAACGGTTTCAAAGACTGTTAGGTCTGATGGCAGCTGTGTCCAACATGATACCTTTTCTCCTGCTGTACATGAGACCTTTGCAATGGTGGCTGAAGAGACTAAGGGGTTTTCCCAAATGAGCAAGTGCCTTCGTACCTTGGTGAGGTGAAAAAAGCCTTGGTTTTGTCCAAGGGTCCCGTGTTGGGAGTGCCTTGTCATCTCAAGATGCTTACGACAGACGCTTCCCTCACGGGCTGGGGAGTGATTCCCTAACAGGCTCCATGTCCAGACAGACAACACATTGGTGGTCTGTGGTCATGACTCTTCTGCAAATTGGCATACTAGACAAGGACTTGTCAGTATGGCGAAGTGGGTATTAAAGTTCCAAAAGCGGTGTAACTTCCAACATAGCACGAGTTTCCTTGAAAGGGAACGTCTTGGTTTATGGCTGTAACCATGGTTCCCAGAACGACTTCCTGCATGCGTGGGATCGACTTGCTTCGGCCAATCAGAAGCTGACATTGCTTGGTCCAGGTGTGCCTTATAGCTCCCTGGTGATGACGTCACACACTTTGTAGACATTACAACTGCATTGCTTCAAAACACAATTTCACAATTTTCACAAAATCACAATTTCTGTGGTAAGCGACAAAGTCACAGATGCTATCAACAGTTTAACTTGTCCTTTATATTAAAATGTTTCTTTACACTATGGGTGTTTAAGGATAACTGAAGTGTTGTTTAAATGACGCTGCAAAATGTTACTATGTGAAGTACCATTGTGGGGGAAATCTTCAAAGGCGATTCTTCTCTCAAGGGTCTTTGACAGTTGCTTGATTCCAGAGTGCCTCTAGAAACATAAAGCACATGTCAGTGATAGCATGCCCTGTGCTCTAGAATAAATGTGTGGTGTATTGTGAGATTTGTAGTACCTGAATTGGTGAGACAGCAGCAGCAGGGGCTGTCCGGACTGGTATGCCACTTAGGGGGCTTCTGGGAGATGTATGTATCTGTACTGAGCTGCTGGGTCCATCTAGCAAAATACATCAGAACACTTTTAACTGGCCATATAAAATCATATTTCCAGCCACACAGACAATACAAATTAATCTGAAGAAGATATTTGACCTTTTAAGGGGGGAGTTTACCCAAAAATGAAAATTCTATCATCATTTACTCATCCTTAAACCATTCCAAACCTGTACAACTCTTGGAACACAAAATAAGATATTTTGAAGAATGTTGGAAACCAAATGAGATAAAAGAAGTAATTTCATCAATGAAAAATGGAAAACCATACAGTGCCGATGGCTTGCCTGTGGAGTACTATAAGGAATTTGCAGAGGTTATAGCTCCAATTCTTAATGAGGTATACCAAGAAATGTTCAGGAAACGGTGAGCACCCCCAACATTTAATGAGGCCTTTATTTCTGTAATCCCCAAAAAAAGGTAAAGATGTTACAGACCCCTTAAATTTTAGACCTAAAATTTTTACAAAAATCCTAGCCAATCGTCTGCAAAAGGTGTTACCAAACATTATTCATCCTAATAAAGTGGGATTCATGAACAACAGAGCTTCTTCTGACAATATAAGATTGTTGTTTCACCTAATTTGGTTGTGCCAATCCAAAAATACTCCAATAACAGCTATTTCTCTTGATGCGAAGAAAGCCTTTGACAAGGTAGAGTGGCAATTTTTATTCTCTACCTTGTCACATTTTGGCTTTGGGCAAAAATGTATTTAATAGGTTTAAATATTATACAAAGAGCCCAAGGCCACAGTGATAACAAATGGAGTAGTATCCCCCTTTTTTAACCTCTCAAGAAGGACACGTCAGGGGTGTTCTTCCCATTTGTGTTTATTATTTTTTTGGGAATACTGGAAATACAATTATCATTCGAGCACACTCTGGGATTAGGGGAGTGAAAGCAGGAGACAAAGAACATAAGTTATTACCATATGCAGACGACATTTTTGCAGTTATAACTGACCCCCCTGACCTCTCTATCACATCTATTGGATGTTATACAATCCTTCTCAAAATTGTCTGGTTATACAGTCAATTGGAATAAGTCTGAGCTACCCCCCTTTCCAATTCATGTTTACCAGTTATGGTAGAAAAGGTTAAATTTAAATGGGTCCCTAAGGGAATGAAATATTTAGGAATAAAACTGTCCCGGAACATAGAGGAAATAATAACACTCAATTTACACCCACTATTACAGAAGTTCAAAACTAATCTGGAGAAGTGGGGAAAAATCAAACTTACTCTATGGGGAAAAATTAGCATTATTAAAACGATTATAGCCCCCCAGCTTAATTATATATTAATGATGCTTCCGATTAAAATACCATCTTCATGTTTCAAGCAATTCGATAACTTAATGAAACATTTTCTTTGGGATGGGAAAAGGGCAAGGATCAATCTAAATGAGCTGATTGCCCCTAAAGAAAACGGAGGGTAGACTATATCTTTTGCTATTTGTTCTGACAAAAATAGCTAAATATTGGAATCAGGAAAAAGATAAAACTGACAGGATGAATGTTGAATATAAAATGTGTGCACCTTTTACTCTCATTGAAGTATTCTCACAGTCTACTTTTAATACTACAAATCCTGTTCTTATTCATACTAGAGATGTTTGGGTTAGAATTCATAAAATATTCAAATTATCTCAACATTTACAGAAATACTCTTCATTATGGCATAACCCAGCAATCCGCATTGGTAAAAAGATGATTTATTGGAAGTACTGGCACTGTTACATGTGCCCTGGGTCTGTGTTCTGCTTTATCATATTTTCCCACAATTCCCCATCTAGGAACCAATCATGCACTCACACCTGTTTCCCATCAGTGACCCTTTATAAGCTGCACTCACACACACTCTTTGTTGAGTATTGTTTCTGCCTTTGTTTCCGTCTGTTCCTTGTTCTGCCTAGCCTAGCCTGTGTTTTTCACCCTGGACTGATTCCTGGTTGATGATTGTTTGTTGCCTGCCTTGACCATTGCCTGTGTTTGGATTACTCTTTTGCTTTGCCTTCTTGTTACTGTTTGCTGGTGTTTGACCTACTGCCTGTATGACTACATTCTTCCTGTAAATAAAGCCTGCATGTGGATCTCCAACTCTGTTGTCCTGCTCCCCTTCCGTTACAGAATACTCAGCCATACCAAGATCCAGAGGCTTTTATAAGTGTTTCCAGTTCAACCATCGATCCAGTCGACCAGCTACTACAGCTTCGGCAAAGAGACTTATCTATTGAAGAATATGTTCACCAATTCTGTGAGTTATCTTTCACAGAATTCCATTTGTTCCATTTGACGATGTGGCTTTGAAGGACATTTTCTGTTTTGGCCTAAATGAGCCCATAAAGTCCTAAAAGTTAAAGTTTTCTGAAGGGAAGTTCAATTGCAGTCTAAGAGACTTTATGGAGTATGCATTAATTTTGTGTAGTTCATTGTTCACTGTGGGGGAAGAAGAGAACTTTAAGAGTCCAAAGAATTTTTTGGGAGGGGGCCAATTTCAACAAGCTCCGGTGCCAGCGGAGGTTGTATCGTTACAAAGTTCTATGCCTTCCACTCCATTTATCGCAACCCCGATACACTCCGCACCTCCAAACCCAGTGATTCCCTCACCAGGGCCTGTTCATGTGATGGCTGCATCGCAGTCCGTTCCTGAATTTGCAGCCATTCCTGGGCCTCATCATGTCTCAACAGATCTTCCAGAGCCCTCAGCCGAGATGGCTGCCACGCCAGAGCCCTCAGCCGAGATGGCTGCCACGCCTGAGCCCTCAGCCGAGATGGCTGCCACGCCTGAGCCCTCAGCCAAGATGGCTGCCACAAGATGGCTGCCACGGCTGAGCCCTCAGAGATTGCAGTGTTGGCTATAATGGTCATTGCCATTTGTTGTGTGTGGGCTGCGCACACTTCAACTCCAGTCCCAGAGCCTGCTCCAGTCCATGAATCCGCTCCAGAGTTTGTCCCAGTCCTAGAATCTTGCCTTGAGGCTGTCCCTGAGTTTCCTGTCTGCCTTGACACGACCACGGAGGTCGTCCCTGAGTTTCCTGTCTGCCTTGACATGACCACTGAGGTCGTTCCTGAACTGTCTGTCCGCCGCAACATGACCAGAGAGGATGTCCCAGTCAGAGCCCTGGAGGGCTTTTCTGAGCTCCCTGCCTGCACTGTCATGGCCCTAGGGGCCAGTGCTAACCTGTCTGTGCTTAATGTTTCAGTTTCTCCTATTCAGCCAGGTGGGTTTCCAGTGTTGCCTGATCTGCTATTGTGGTCATCTGCTCCGCCGTGGGGGTCTTCAAGCCTGTCTACCTGGCCGTCTGTCCAGCCTTCTTCGCCCTGGCCGTCTGTCCAGCCGCCTTCGTCCTGGCCGTCTGCCGTGCCTCAGTCTCCAGGCCACCTTCCTCTCCACGGACCTGACTCTCCATCCCGCCCCCTGTTCTGCCTCCGCTCCACCTCCCTCCGGGATTGTGTAAGAGTTTCTGGAAGCCACTCCTTTGAGGGGGGGCTCTGTTACATGTGCCCTGGGTCTGTGTTCTGTTTTATCATATGGACTCCATTTCCCACAATTCCCCATCTAGGAACCAATCATGCACTCACACCTGTTTCCCATCAGTGACCCTTTATAAGATGCACTCACACACACACACACTTTGCTAAGTATTGTTTCTGCCTTGTTTCCATGTATTTCTGTCTGTTCCTTGTTCTGCCTAGCCTAGCCTGTGTTTTTGACCCTGGACTGATTCCTAGTTGATGATCGTTTGCTGCCTGCCTTGAGCCTTGCCTGTGTTTGGATTACTCTTTTGCCTTGCCTTGTTACTGTTTGCTAGTGTTTGACCTACTGCCTGTATGACTACGCTCTTCCTGTAAATAAAGCCTGCATGTGGATCTCCAACTCTGTTGTCCCGGTTGAAGACTTGTATGAGAACGGGGTGATAATTAAATTTTCATAAGACCTTAAGTGTTATAATCTTGTAGGAGAAGAGAACTTCTGGAAGTTTTTACAGTTACGTAATTGTATATTGTCTAAAGTTAGCCCCATCATGGAACAATTAATTTATTTCAAAAGTTTAGGTAAATTTGATTTATCATAATAAACCTTGTTTAAAGTAAAGAAATGGTTTGTGAAGACCCTTATGAGGACAGTTATATTTTGATGAAGCTGGATTAACTGTCTGATGCCACATTAGACTTTTTGATATGCCCATTGTATTCTGCAGAACGTTTTATATATATAAATATATATATACTCTTTGTCTTATTGTTCTAAGAACATTTAACAACCTCTCCAAGCTAACATGACAAGTCCTGCTGTCTCACACCCCATAAGTTAAAGAAGTATCTGTCCAACATAAAGACAGGCGGGAATGATTTGAGAGGTCTGGCTGCTGTAATGAGAGCCAGACTTTTCAGCTGCTGTGTAACAGATAGATTGTAATGGCAGACAGGAGATGTTTGGAGAGCATTACATTATTAGCTCAGATTAAAGACCAGCTTCTGTTGGCATCTGTTTCACCACAATAGACCCACAATCTAAACACTTAATCACTCCCTAAATATTTTCTTAGCAATCATTTTAAAATCTAGGACATTTTACTCATCAATGTCTCAGATCTTAAAATGAATGTTACAAGGAAGAGAGAAGAGGTGAGAAAGGGAGAGAACAAAGAGTGAGAATGAGGGGAGACCAAGGGAAAAAATAAAAACATAGAGAAAGGTTGTGTCCTCACTCGGCACAGCTGTGTCAAAAGATTTGATGAGAGATTTGACCGTGGCTCCTAGTTCTGAAGACGTGCTGCTTCCACTCCCACTGCCATCGGTTAGGAAACTGACGGGTGCATTCTGGGACATGGTCATTCGGCGCAAATGAAGACTGCCATCTGAGTCAGAGAGACTAATATCTTCATTCCATGACCTATCAATCATAGAACACATACAGATATAGAGACAGGCCACAGGGGTGTTTCATGTTGGAACGTAAGACACTACATGTGTATGTGATGAATAAACTCTTTTACATAATTTTCTTTACATTACAAACATACAGATGTTGTTATTCTCATTTTACAATGACTTTCTAATACTTGCTTTAAATAATATGAAATAGTATAATAGTAATTAATAGCAATTTCAAATCATACCAAAATGCCATTAAATAAATTAGGCAAATCTCACAAAATCATGTTTGGGTCACATCTCACCCCAATAATCAAAAGGAAAAAAAAAAAAAAAAAATGAATACAAATTACAAATACAAATAAAGCCTGTTTTAGGACTTTAGGACTGTCAAGATTCAACAAGTATAATCAATGTTAAAAAATGTTGGCTGATTCTTATAAATAAACATATAATGTTCACAAAAGGCTTAGAAAGAACAGCAATAATGGATTAATAAATAATTTTTCGCACATCATAAAGATTTCTCATTTAATCAATACTCAGTAGTAATTTCTTTGAGTCAGGCAAGTATTAAGACAGATTCCCAGTGTGCTTGTGTGTGTTTTAAAGACAACGTTGGTATATTAAGGCTAATTCTCCACACAGTTAGGTTGAGATTGTATATGAACATTTGAACACACTGAAGTGAAGTTTTACTACACGAGGCAGAAATTCCTTTAGCTTAAATATGCAAAAACGATTTGCATGCAAAATATCAGCAAGAACTCTGAAAACAGTTCTGGTGATGCCTCTGTATTTTAGGATAAAGTCCTAAACTGCCTATATCATGTTTCTTCACTGTAAATGGATTCATAGAAACATGGGAAAATGAAAGATGAGAAGCCCCAAAGGAAACAGCCTTAAAACACACAGAGACGTTACATGTTGGAATGGTCTGATTTATTGACCTCAAAAGAGCAGAATACATGGATGACACATTTAAACATGTACATTTAGAACCCCATGTGGTAGAGATAAATGATATGTATCTCTCATGAGTATACAAGTCATTGCAGTCACGTGGAAACAGTACATAAGTTACATCTGCACATTCACTGAATCAAAACATAAACTGCATCATTCAAAGGCAGAGGAGGTGTGATACTACTGAACATGTAATTATATTTTGGCACAGTCATAATCTGAACTGTTAATACCAGCATGTGATTTCATTTCTGATGAACTGCATCTAGAGGAATATGCTCCTGCGAGACATACAACCTGAGATTTGACAAAACGGCAGTTGAGGACCTGATACCTCACACTTGAAAAACATGTCTTATTTGCATTCCTAATTTCATTGTGAATCACATCCATCAATTTCAGTGAAAAACGTTCAAAGTGAAGTTGGCCACAGATCATTAACCAATGCAAGTAGAAAACATTATGCATGAGTAACAAAAACAGAAGTGCTTAGCAAAGTTGTTTACTTTGAACGTGATGTAAAGGAGGTTTCTCAAAAGCTCAAATTATTTCTTATAACTACTTCTAGTGATGAAACAGAAACAAAATAGGGATGAGACAACCACCTCTACAGCAAATGTAATGCAATACAAGTCATCTTCATTGGTTAGTGCTTGTGTAAATCAAATGAAAACATTTAAAAATTGTAAACCAACAGGGTTTTAACTATTAGAATCTAATTGTTGTTAAAAACTATAGTAAGCTTGATTGTTGAGTGTTGATAAGAATTATTTGTCTGCCATCTAGTGTTGGACTTGCACACAACAGTAATGCCCTGTACAAATACCCACACTTGCGGTCTTTGCACTTGACCACTTGTCTACTTAGATGACATATTTCCTGTATTTGACTCAAGTGTTCAAGTAGGCTTGAAGACTGCAAGTGTGTGTAGAACTTTTGATTACCCGGTGGGACACACTTATAGTCTTGCAAAGAATGCAAACGTTTACAGAGTCGCGTGCACATGCTCTCAAGTGGCCAAGACCGCAAGTGTGGGTATTTGGACAAGGCATAAGAAAAAAAAATGTCATTGTTTGAAAAGTAGCACATGAAAATTCTTAAAGTTTTCATGTAACTCAAATAAATGTATCTGCTATGCCTAATGTGTGTAAGCACAGAAAATATAAAAGAAATAATATAGAATAGAGGCAATTAAACTGTTTACCCTGTTTAATTACATATATTTGCCTTTCTAATTCAAGTTATGATTATTTTAGGCAGAAACAGCTCTTTGGCTGCTGTCAAAATAAAAACCATTAAGACAAAATCAAAAAGTGCTGGTAGAGTAGTAAAGGTCTGTAAATTATTGGCTTTATTCCTAAGGCAGCACAATACAAAGCTATTTTTGTACTTTAAAAAGACAGTTAGGGATATAATAACTTAATGTTACAGATATAGCCTTACACAATTTGTTCACTTTTTCTTCCAACTATCACCCACATTTTAGTTGGCCCTGCTTAAAGGTGCAACAACAAACCTAAAGCAGGTAACACGATCAATTCAAACACATTTCAAATAGTGCAGAGGCCTGTACCGTGAAGACGGATTAGCTGGCTAGTTTCAGATTAGTTTGCGCCAATCCTGGGTTTTAGGTACCATGAAAGTGACTTGGCTTTTAGCGGTGTTCATCACCATAGTAACTTACACTCCACAGCTAACCTGCTCCGGGGCAGGTTATGTTCTGGGTCAGAGATCTCCAACCGAAATTGGGCCAATCGGATGTGAACTAAGTGACACTGACAGATCCAACACAATAAAGTCACTCCCCCAGTTTCTCTTTCTCCAAATTAAAGGTCACTATTATAGTAAAAAATTATTTCACAATGAAATTGTCTGGCTTTAATGATAATTACTTTATGATTTATATGAGATTTTTTTAAAAATATTTATTTAAATATAATATCATATATTCAATTAATATATGATATTATGAATCCATTACACACAAGCAATTTTAGTTTAAAAGTTATTAAGCATTTATTTTCAATGAATATTAATATATACATATCATACGTAATTGCTATATATTATCAACTTTATAAACTAACTTTACAAGTTTCACTTGCACTGATTTCACTAATTTCTTTTATTTGTCCTCTTTTTTTTATCAGTGTAAATGTGTTTAAATTCTTAATTTTCTTCAATTTCTTAACCTTCAGCAAAAGAGTTCTGAATTGCGCTGACTCTCTCACAGAGAAGTGAATCACAGTTTCTCTCTGTTGCAAGGCATGTGATTGGCTGTTTGCCACTGATGTCACACATTCATGTGCACGTGCTCCACAAACTCAGGATCAAAGCCTGAGTTGACAGAGAAAGTTGATGATCAGCATCATGGTACCAACAAAGCCGGATTGGAGCGGTTTGGTTTTTTCAACTCGAAACTAATCCTATAACCCTGAGTTTGTTCAACTACCATCATGGTACAGGCCCCATGTGCTGTTGCTTTAGAACAAATACAAATATCTCCTCTAAGCAGCTGTGGTAACAGCATATGTATTCTGGTTTTATGATTTTTTTTTTTTTTCTTGTCAAAATTTCAGAATATGTCTCCACTTTTTCTTCATGAATAATACTGATACACAGATAACTCTGTATTACAATACTGTAAACCAGTCATTGGTTTTAACTCTAACTATCTATCGCCCCTCAACTGCAGTCTTGGAGGTCTCAAATGCAGGTCCAGTGGCGATTCTGAAAGAAACACAAAGAAAACAATGGTGTCCAAATGAAGGTATATTAAAAAATACATGCTAAATTGAGTTCATTAGGATGAAAGCCTCAGATTGACTTATGAGATGAGCAGCATCACCAGTAATTTGAGCATCATTTATAAAACAAACGTTTTCATCCTTGCAGCAAATGCTCATTTGTCATTATCAACCTTCATGCATCTCTCTGGAAATCAATAAAACATCTGACATTTTTTATTAGCAGATTTATAAGCAGGTCTGATAACTGAAGGAAGAAAACCTTCAAACTTTTCCAGAAATATGAGATATTTGTTTCACAATCTGTGTGCAAAAACCATAGCAAACAGCAGATGTCGCCACATACAAAGTTTTTGAGGGCAAGAGCTTAAGGAAAAGGAAAGCCGACCCAGCAAGCAAAGCAGACCCAGCCACTTTATAAAAAAAAAAAAAAAAAAAATAAGTACAGCCAATCAGATAGTAGTATTGTTCAAAGCAGTGGGCGGGTGGCTAAGGCAGGGAAAACAGGCAAGACACATCCTTAAATCACTCTGACCATCCATAAGTATTCATACTAGCATTCAGCATGATAGCTGGAGCTGGTGCTAGCAGTGCACTCACCTGGGTCAGAGGGAAATCCTTTAGAGAGCAATCTCAGGGAGCATCGAGGGAGGGAGGGGGGAGATCGACGCACACTGGCTGTCCGTTTGAACGGAGGGCAAGAATTTTTAAATATCTAGCAAGCAACTCAAATGCACTAATTATAAAAGTGCTGTATTTTATTAAGCCCATCTCAAAATACTTAAACCGGTATTCAATACATGCACTCAGGCTCATAATCTTATTGAATTTCTGTTATGAAGTGCACAGATCTAGTGTCACATGATAATAATAGGGAAAAAGTGTTGCTTGCACTGCAGTCAGATGCAAAATGTTTTACAAAGCTAGGAGTACACAAAAAACAAAAAAAAAACAAAACAGAGAATAAACACAATTTAACACAGTTAGAGACATTTCCATAAACAGTTTGTTTTTTATGCATTTCTTGTGTAAATTTCAGAATATTTCAAAAATAATATTTGTTAACTGAAATGGAGTTATAAATAAAATAACATAAATATTGGATAAATTCAATTTGCCTTGACAACTAAGTTAAAGTACAAAAATTACTAAAAACAGAAACTAAAATAAATTAAAGTTAAACTGAAATTTTAAAAGAAATAGAAAAAATGACAAGTACATAAAATTACTAAAATGTAAAATAAAATTAAAATAAAAAAAATTAACAAACTAAAATCTAATTTAAAATATTAATAAACAGTATAATAGTATATAAATAATACTAAAATAACACTGAACATTTACAAATTTCCAACTTTTTAACTGATTCCATTTCTAGGTAGAAATAATCAAGCAAATATTTAATGACTACAAAAAAAAAAAAAGTTCAAATCTGTTCAAGATTTTTAGATGTGATGTTACAATGTCTTTTAAGCTGCTTTAAACTTAGGAATTAAAAAAACATTGACTAACTGAGCAGCAAGGCAGTTGCCTTTGATTTCAATTTTGATTTCAATTTTTGGGGGGCTGTATCACAGTTTGCAGCTACTCTACACAAAAAAAGAGTAAATAGATGCAAGAAAGTGTAAAAGCAGAGGAGTGAGGGTAATTTTGCATGACTACTGGTTTGAGTGTTCATTGGTACAGTTTACTACAGCCTTTAAAATGTCAGGTACTTAATGTCAAATGACTTCTTTTTATCTGATTGTGAGATTCTATGATAATTTAACTTCATGATGTAGCAAACTATACCAGTGAATCTAGCCAGTGGCTGTCAGAGATTGATATTTGAATAGAGGAGAGTTTTGTTAGAGTTGAGAGCCCAGATGGATGGCGGAGGAGAGGGCAGTGATGAGTTGATGAGTGACTGTGTACCTGGTGCCCTGGATCTGCTCTAACTCTGAAGCCAGTCTTGCGCTGTGCTCCTGCTCCTCCTGCAGACGTCTGCGCAGTGTGCGCAGCTCCTGCTGAGCTTCCACCTTTATGTCATTGGCGACTACTACTGCTGTCTGGAGGTCAGCCTGGAAACGGCGCCACTCCTCTGTCTCATCCTGAAAGTGCGCGCGCGCACACACACACACACACACACACACACACACACACAAATATTTTTAGTCATGTGGAGTGGAAGTGTTTTGGCCTTCTCATGAGCTCATGGGGCAGGTAATGGAAATGTCATTTTCAATCAGTGTGACTGATGGACACTAACATGCTACACTGCAATACAGCTTGCATTTGCTCCTCGAAGTTCTGTACAGATGGAAGATATTTTTCTTGAATTATAGAAACTGACATAAACTGTCAAACATCCCTGATTATGCTGTAGTTCATTAAAAAAAGAAGAAAGTACAAAAAGAAAAACAATAAATAAACAATTTCACCTTCATCTGTTTATTCATGGCCTTGATGTGCTTCTCCAGCTCAGCCTTGTTTTCTTCCAGCCTCTTGATTTGATCTGTCAAAAAATAAAAAAATAAAAAATAAAGGGGGGGGGGGGGGGGGGGGGGATGAAAAATAATAATTCACAAAAATTAAACATACATTATTTATATATACATTATATATTTTATATATACACTACTATTTTTTACAGTAAATTATTTTATTTTGGTAAGAGATGGATATTTAGGTATGTATTCAATTTATGATTTAAAAAAGTCACAGTAAATACATTTATAACATTACAAAAAATGTCTATTACAAATAAAATTGTTCTTTTTTAACTTTCTATCCACTACAGGATCCTGAAGAAAACTTCACTTCACTTCATAAGATGCATAAAAAATATATAAGTATAAAAAAAACGTTTGTGTGTGTGTGTGTGTTGATATATTATTTTCATGACAATAAAGACATTTTCCCCTAAAATCCTCATTACTGAGACATATTTAAACAAAAATATACATAGGTTTTAATTTATATTTTAAGGTTTAAAATATTTAAGTTATTTTAAACTGCAATAATATTTTACAGTATATATATATATATATATATATATATATATATATACACACATACACACACACACACACACACACACACACAGTATCTCACAGAAGTGAGTACACCCCTCACATTTTTGTAAATATTTTATTATATCTTTTCATGTGACAACACTGAAGAAATTACACTTTGCTACAATGTAAAGTAGTGAGTGTAAAGCTTGTATAACAGTGTAAATTTGCTGTCCCCTCAAAATAACAACACACAGCCATTAATGTCTAATCTGCTGGCCACCAAAGTGAGTACACCCCTAAGTGAAAATGTCCAAATTAGGCCCAATTAGCCATTTTCACTCCTCGGTGTCATGTGACTCGTTAGTGTTACAAAGAACTCTCTGAGGATCCGAAAAAAAGAATTGTTGCTCTACATAAAGATGGCATAGGCTATAAGAAGATTGCCAAGACCCTGAAACTGGGCTGCAGCACGGTGGCCAAGACCATACAGCGGTTTAACAGGACAGGTTCAACTCAGAACAGGCCTCGCCATGGTCGACCAAAGAAGTTGAGTGCACATGCTCAGCGTCATATCCATAGGTTGTGTTTGGGAAATAGACGTACGAGTGCTGCCAGCATTGCTGGCATTGCTTCCAATAACACCAGATGTACTCGTTACATCAGAAGAAGAATGGCATCTACGCTAATATTAGTCTTTCTGTTTATCCCGAGGTTCACCGTAGTCAACTGGATCCGGGCCGCATCCAGGTGAGACCAAGGACCTGCGCCTTGACACGACCACAACGTAGCCCTGAAGTATCAGCAGAGATTGAGTCAACTAGATCATCCACTGTGAAGGCCTCATCAACATGACAACCAGTGGCGCATCTCCTCAACAACCGTCCATACCGGTGTGATGAATACGATCCTCAGCTGGATGGAATCTGAATTAAATACTTTGAATGTTGCGATCCTATCTGACTTATGATAGCAACCTGAGTCGTAACAAAGCACTGTTTGCCAGAGGAGAACTGGCCCCCCGACTAAGCCTGGTTTCTCCCAAGGTTTTTTTCTCCATTTTAACACCTGTTTGCCACCTATTTGGCACCTGATGTCACCTGTTGGAGTTTGGGTTCCTTGCCGCTGTCGCCTTTGGCTTGCTTAGTTGGGGACACTTGACAATTGACATTTGATATTCAACAGTGCTTTGATCTGCCTGCATTGACACTATTCTTTAAGAGCTGCTGTGCAGCCAAAATAATGTACCAGTTATCACTGTAAAGCTGCTTTGATACAATCTACATTGTAAAAAGCGCTATATAAATTAAGGTGACTTGACTTGACTTGACCATACGCCGCACATTGTATCAAATTGGTCTGCATGGCTGTCGTCCCAGAAGGAAGCCTCTTCTAAAGATGATGCACAAGAAAGCCCGCAAACAGTTTGCTGAAGACAAGCAGACTAAGGACATGGATTACTGGAACCATGTTCTGTGGTCTGATGAGACCAAGATAAACTTATTTGGTTCAGATGGTGTCAAGCGTGTGTGGCGGCAACCAGGTGAGGAGTACAAAGACAAGTGTGTCTTGCCTACAGTCAAGCATGGTGGTGGGAGTGTCATGGTCTGGGGCTGCATGAGTGCTGCCGGCACTGAGGAGCTACAGTTCACTGAGGGAACCATGAATGCCAACATGTACTGTGACATACTGACATACAACCCTTCGGAGACTGGGCCGCAGGGCAGTATTCTAATATGATAATGACCCCAAACGCACCTCCAAGATGACCACTGCCTTGCTAAAGAACCCTATTGAGCATCTGTGGGGCATCCTCAAACGGAAGGTGGAGAAGCGCAAGGTCTCTAACATCCACCAGCTCCATGATGTCGTCATGGAGGAGTGGAAGAGGACTCCAGTGGCAACCTGTGACGCTCTGGTGAACTCCATGCCCAAGAGGGTTAAGGCAGTGCTGGAAAATAATGGTGGCCACACAAAATATTGACACTTTGGGCCCAATTTGGACATTTTCACTTTTGTGGCCATCATTTTAGACATTAATGGCTGTGTGTTGAGTTATTTTGAGGGGACAGCAAATTTACACTGTTATACAAGCTGTACACTCACTACTTTACATTGTAGCAAAGTGTCATTACTTCAGATATAATATTTACAAAAATGTGAGGGGTGTACTCACTTCTGAGATAATGTGTGTGTGTGTGTGTGTGTGTGTGTGTGTATATATATATATATATATATATATATATGCATTTTAAATTCTCATTACTGTGATATATTCCAAATTGTTTTTTTTGTTTTTTTGATGATAAGAAAAAATATATAATTTTCTTTTCTTTCTTTCTTACTTTTTTTTTTTTTTTTATTAAAATCAATTTTACTTTCTTTTGGATTTGGGGTAAACTATGACCCAAACATGTTCTTGAAAGTTTGGGCTAAAAGCCACAAAGAGTCTTAAAATATAAATACTATTTAATACTATTTATATATAACTAAGGGTCATAACAAGAAGCTATTTGAAGTTATTTAGTTCATTGCAGCTGGACTGGCATGGGCTGAGGCTGCAATAAAACTATAATCTGTACCATGAAATATTTTACTAATCACAGCAGGCTCCAGCCAGTGTGTGTGCAGGCCAGATTCTGTCAGATGATGCAGTATATTTAGCATTGGCTGAGGGATAGCAGTTAAACACACACACAACATGTGGCATAATTCTTTGGCTAAGTGGTATATTGACAGCCAGAGACAGAAAGGGAGACAGATAATGGTCATACTCTCAAGGTCCAGGATGGTCTGATTGGTGTGCAGTCTAACTGCCCGTTGTTGCTCCACCTGGTCCTCCAGCTCAAAGATGGTCTCTTTCAGGTCCTTGATCTGGTTCTCAGCATCTTTGCTCTTCTCCTCTAGGGCGAGCATGTTGGCTTTATGACCTTGTTCCTGTTTCTCCACCTTTTCCAGCAACTGCTGCCTGTCTGCCTCCACCTGTACATACAGACACATGCATGCCACAAAAACACTGTTACTATTTTTAAATAGTAGTCCACAGTAGTGCAGCTATTCAGGGTTTATCATTTATCCCTTTTTTTTTTTTTAAATAGGGCCCTTCTATTAAAGCTGTAGCTGGTGGCCTTCAATGATTTAACTGTGCCAGCCCTGCACACTGACTACAATCTATGGCCTTTGACTAATCAAATTACACCTATAGAGTTTATTAGCAAAACCTAATTACAAAACAAATAATTGTTAAAACACTTGATATTGATTTGAAGAACTAAAAACAAGATAATCAGAGCTGAGGGTTTGCATTATACTGCCCATTCCAGATTTCCTATTGTATTTGTCCAAATACTTATCTGATTTGTAGGAATTTTGTGCTATTTTAAGACGCATAAAAACATAAATAAAATATATGAAGCTGATTGGTTTGTTTATCTATGTTTAGGTCTACAATACTCTTGAAATGTTTTTTTTTTATTTTTATTTTTCAAAGAATGTATACTTTCATTCAGCAAAGTTGATCAAAGTTGATAAATTGATAAAAAATAACAGTAAAAACATTTATAATGTTACAAAGAATTTCTATTTCAAATCGCACAACAGAAGGAGGCAGACAGGTAAGCTGATACAAAACAGTTTATTTGAAACACAGGCACAGAACTGGACGAGTATGCAGACTGGTGAGTATAACCGTTCAGAGATGTAATGATGACTTAGCTTGATGGTAATGGTTATTGTCTCTTTGCAGGTTTGACGGTGAAGACCAGGAACTGAGATGGAGCAGACAAAGGGCAGAAGACAGATGACGGATGACTGAAGACAGGTGACGGGTATCCACGATAGCAGGTAGATCATGTGACAATGAACACTGGAGTAATGGCTGCTGAAAATTCAGCTTTGCCATGACGTGAATAAATTACATTTTAAATATATTTAAATAGAAAAGTTGTTTTAAATTAATAATTAATTTATAATATTTTAAAATATTCCTGTTTTTACTGGGGGTTTTTTGTTGTTGTTTTTTTTTTATCAAATAAATGCATGCCTTGGTGAACATAAGAGACTTTTTTTTTTTTTTTTTTTGAAAAATCTTAAATCTAAATCTTACCGACTCCAAATTTTCAAAACTGAAGTGTATTTAAATGTAGCATTTAAGACAACATGTTAATGTGGAGACAACAGGTTTTAATTTATTTTAATTTGATATATACATATATGGCTGGATATATAAATATTAGTGGCGGTGACTTTTTTTTAACCGGGTATACTAGGTGGCGCCTTATGTCAAAAATGCACCTGGTGCAGATACATTTGATGGACAGAGTGTTATTGCTGCTTAGTTGCTTACTCTCATGACACACAGCAACACAGCTAAATGTATTCCTTGTTTGACCTTTTATTGAAAGTAGCCCACATTTACCTGTTGCCTTCGCGAGCATCTGTAAAAGCTGTTGTAAAAGCTGGGGTTTGAGTTGAGTCAAGCGAGATGCGTGAAATGGCTGTTTGCAAAATATGCTTTATTTTTCTAATTCCGCTAGGTGTCACTAATGTCGCAGAAATAAGTAGGCCTATAATATAATAAATATTAGTAGTCTATTTTATTCTAATCAAATAAAATTAGAATAAATGTAAGTATAATAAAAATATAAGTACTCTTTAAAAAATAAGTTAAAATAAGCTGAAATAATGCAAATTGATGACTTTAACAAAAGCATAACCATAGACTATCAGTTAACAGCCTCGGATAGTTACAGTAACCTAGGTCTACTTACTGTGGGTCTGTCTTTAACAGTTTATAAGTTTTTGCTAAAAATACATTTCCCTGTGGAGAAAATGAAATACTATGAAAATAGTTTTAGTTATGACTTGATTTAGTCTAATTAGTATTATCGGTAACTAATATGAACTAACACTGTGCAATACATTTGTTACTGTATTTACTAATCTTCGTTAACGTTAGTTAATGAATAAACAGTTGTTCATTGTTTGTTCATGTTAGTTCACAGTGCATTAACTAATGTTAACACGATTTTAATAATGTATTAATAAACGTTGAAATGAAGAATAATAAATGCTGTATAAGTGCACTTCATTATTAGTTCATGTTAACTAATGTAGTTAACTAATGTAAAGTGTTACCGTTTTATCTCAAATACAATGTGATTTTCATTTGATCGAGATCTGGCAGCAGCAGCTAATTTTTCCTCTTGGGTGAGCGATTTGCTCACAGCTTTTCCTGCCCATGAAATCCCCCATTTGCCAGCAAACCAATGAGAATGCGGGAAAATGATGATGATACATAACAACAGAGTGAAGGTGCAAAAGCTGCTGTAGATCAGCTTACCCCGAAGCCTCTGTAAACTGGCAGATTTAAAGAAAAAATTACAGTTGTTTGGCAAATAAATAAGTTACGGACAGTTACATACGCATTACCAACATTTTATCATGTAGGTTTTGGTACACCTTTATAGTGTTAATGTTAATGTGAGTCTACGAATGGCTTGGTATGCAGAGCATTCGCAGCTTATATGGACCGCATGCCACTGAGATATATATATATATATTAAGAGTTCCATTGCAAAAACTGACGTCATTTCATTTTAATGGCAATTAAAAGGTTATTAGTTATTGAAATGCCTTATTTTAAAAAATGTCACTTTATTAAATTCATTGGTATTTAAAGTAAGAATGACAGCTAGCGGTTGAAATGGGTACTGCAGTCCAAATTCAAAATATTGTTTGCCCAGCTCCCTCCTCCTCAGACTCTACGCTCATGCGGGTTGCCATTTTTAAGACACGCAACAGGAGCAAGCTCAACTGACATTGGAAGGCGAGGAGACTTACGTAAGTTGATTAGTTGATTTATTGATTTATGATGAGTTAATATCGTGTTTTAATATGCTCCTGTTCATAGAGATTTTTAAATGAATGGTGAGGCTTTTTACGTCAGGTAGAATCTGCAATCTTTGACCCAGTTTGTTCGCTGGCTTTCATGGCTGCAATTCGCTGCATGTGTTTTCCGCCAACTGGCAACCCAGGGTGGCAAAATACTATTGGGTAAATTGGAAATGTGTGGTCTTGCACAGACCAAAACAAAAACGGACATTCCGACACGGAACGCACATTTCAAAGTAAAATAACTGGCTGTAGTATTGGTTTTCAGAGAAACGATTATGTGAACACATCATGTATCCTAAATAATAAATAAAAACTTACATACAACACCTTTAACAAATTTGACTGTCTTTTGCTGCAGAACTAGCCATGTGTACTTTTTTCGTAAAAACCTATAAGTCCACCTCTTTGGACAACAAGACAAAGTAAAACATCCGATTCTGTCAGTTTTACAACAGCCAAAGGAACACAGTTGTATTTACTTGCTACTTGCAAAATCCTGTCATTGCCACTGTAACAATGGACAAAACATGATAAAAACTTGCAGCTTGGCAATTGAAAGCCGGCTTATACGCACACAGTCATTCATCTTGAAATCCTATAATTCAATTTGCATTTTCCAGTTGGTTCTTCTGTGAATTTAGAGGCTTTTGCTGACAAAGGGAAGTGGCATTTAGCGGTTCCTGCCAATGACCGGTATTTATGAACGGGCTGAAGCTGAGATTTAGCGAATTTGAAGCTAAAGTATTTGATGAACATATACTATGTGCGGAGAGCATTCACTCAATATCATTATCTCATTTTTGATGTGGCGTTTGAGATGGCATTTAGTGGCTTTTGCATCTAAACTCTTCATAAAGGACCCTCGCACCCATGCCGCCACCACCTGGTACAGAGCACAGTGGGCAATATGCATTTAAGTATATAAATATAGGAGGACTACATTAGTCATTTGTATTTGCCACACTTCCTGCTACCAGCTGGTGTCAATATGACTAAATAACAAAATTTTGCCATGTAGATGTCTTCAGGCCAGGGCACTTATCAAACAAGTGAAGTTTGAGGCAGATTGGATATTGTGTGCTTGAGTTACAACAACTTCCTGTTTCAGGGCGAAACAGACTTTGTCAGGCCGCCATGGACACACCCTTCAGCGAAAAGTCAATTTAACATTGCTAAGGCCTTAAGATTAGACTGACCAAACATGATGTTGTTCTGGTTCAATCTCAATGAGGAGTTAATCACAGTGTAAAACATGACATTTCCTGTTGCCTGCAGGTGGCGCTATGACTGTAACTGAATATTGACATGTAGATGTCTTCAGGCCAGGACTCTAATAAAACACTGTTTGGGGCAGATCGGACATTGTATGACTAAGTTACAACAACTTCCTGTTTCATGGCAAAACATCGAAATTTGTCAGGCCGCCACGGACACGCCCTTCAGTGAAAACTCAAGATCTTCGCAATTTAACATTGCAAGGGCCTTTAGATTAGACTGACCAAATATGTTTATCTGATAAAATCACTAAGAGGACTTTGTTAAAGTACAGTGTTTGGAAATGGCAAAAACTGCAAAAATGTTGCAGAGAAAATTTAAAATATCTCACTTCCTGTAGATTTTGATCCCAGGGACTTTGGTATTAGGCTGTTACATGTGTCTAACAATTACAATAAGGTCCTCACATTATTGGTGTTCGTGCCCCAATTCAAGTTGACATTTCTACTAAATTAGTAAACTAAACATCTGAAATCTCTAAAATGTTTAGATCAGACAGCAGAAAACAATATTGCTGCAGTGTTGCATACTAATTCATTAAGAATTAGATCACTCTTGTAGCGGTATAGGCCAGGCCATTATTCACTTGACAGCTGGAACATAGAGCATACACACCTCTTTCTTCAGAGCCTTGTGTAGAGAGAAGTGCTCACTGAGTGTGCTGTGAGAAGAGAATGGCATCCTAAAGCTCTGTCTAATGGCAACTCCCTGGATGACATCTGGACTGAGGGCGCATGTAAAGCCAAAAGGCTTGGCTCACTCACAGAGGTTAAATCTTAGAGAAAATTAAAGTTCATTTTGCATTTCGAGGTGCACTGGGTTCAAGTGGCAGCCATGAGGTGCCAGTGATGTTCATGTTCTTGTGGGTTTATAACAAAAAAATCTATAATTAAAATAGGACTCTCGAGAAGCTAAAAAAATATGTATGTCAAAAATGACTAATTTGGCACTAAAAACATCTGAGGTGATGATAGTCATAATACAATTGGACAAAGAATTCACCCATTTCCAACACCAAGGCTATTTTCAATACATTATGAATTTAAAGTGCCTTAAAATGATCTTGAACAGTTTCCATCTTTAAGAAAAATATTGACTGTGTGGATCTAAACCTGCAAAGTGTAAATGATGCACATCTTCCCAAGAATTATAGCCAGAGCTTTGGAACTTTGAAACACCAAACGCTCTTAAAATAATAATAATAATATTAAGGTGCTGGAACTGTTGGTTTGTGTATACCAGGGCTGTCCACATTCCAAAGTTTAGCTCCATCCCATACACACACCTGAATCATCTAATCACGGTCTGTGTCCGAAATCGCCTCTATACCCTAATATAGAGCACTATTTGAGAAGACAGCCATTTTAATGGTGTCCATAACCATAGTGGACATTATCAAGTGCACTCATTGACCTCCATTATGCAACTAAATAATGAGTTAGCAACCGTACACTCAATGGTTAGCCGCTATAGAATAACCATGGACTATGATCATCACACTAAATAAATTCATGCATTTCGCTGGAAGATGGCGTCCGTAGCACATGCACACTCAGTGTCTGAATTCACTCACTCATTTTCATTCAAGTCTTTTAGCAGACTATATAAGTGAAGTAATGTAGGGAATAGTGTTTGAGGGTGTAGGGGGCAATTTCTGATACAGCCGCCTTCAGGATAACTACAAGCTTCCAGGCAGGTGGTTTGGAGCTAAATTCTGCAAGAAGGTGGCCCTCCAGGAAAAGGATTGGATATCCGTGGTGTATACTATATGACCACCTGTATTCATAGCACATTTTACTATACTTTACTATACTTTGCTTTACAAATTCCTAAACAGTTGCATCTGTGGACTTCAAAAAATATCCTAATTGCGTACAAGCATTACCAAATTAAAAACTAGTGATAAACAAATAACTTGCTAGTATTTTGGCCACTTTAAGTTTATCAGAATTGGGTAATACTTGCATCTTTATATCATAAATTACCAGTGTTGTTCTCTACCTTGTCTAGCGTGCCCTGAGCACACTCCATTGTACTACGCACCTGCTGCAGCTCTTGTCGTAGCTCTGTGCAGCTCAGCTTCAGCTTGTCTCTATCTTCATGCGCTGCTTTGAGCAGACTTTGCAACTCTGTGTTGTCACTGGCGCTCTGCACTGCCTTCAGCTCAGCTATCTTCTGCCTCTCCACCTCAACCTGCGTCTTCAGACTGACAGTCTCCGCTCTCAGAGCCTCAGAGGATAGCCGCTGTTCCTCAGTTTTCCTCACTGCCTCATCTCTAGCAACCTTCTCGCTATCCAGATGCCCCTGAAGAAGCTCTAATTCTTCATTTAAGCTCTTCACAGCAATTTGTGCCTCCTGATTCTCCTTTTCCAGAGCTCTAAGACTCCCTGTAAGCTGCTGCTGGATGTCAACCAGCTTCTCTCTTTCGAAGCGGGAGCTCTCCACATGCTCAGCCAAACGCTGTTCAAGCTCTGCAACCCGAGAGGCACGTGAAGCCTCAGCTTCTTGACTTTGAGCTTGTTCTCTGAGCCTCTGGAGAAGGGACTCATTCTGTTGTGCCAAGAGTTCTACACGCTCCCTTTGCTGCTGTAAGGAAGTCTGTAAGAGGCCCTTCTCCTCCGTGAGACGCTCATTTTCAGCTGTTAGCTCCTGGACAACCTGTTGCTGGTCGGCCAGCTCCTGTAGAGTGGCCTGTAGTTCTTCGGCCGTACTGTGGTGACTCTCTTCCATCTTCTGGATGCGGTCTGTCAGGGATTGCACTGAGAGCTCCTTCACCACACCACTGGGCACAACACTCTTAATGCTGCCACTGACTGAGTCTGAAAGTGAGGGAATCTTCTCAAACTCTGAGGAGTCTGAGGAGGGTAAAGGAGAGCCTTTAATATCACTACCAGATGACACAGAAGTTTTAAGGTGGCTTCCGTTTACGGCATCTGAAGTGGTATTATCTGGTAAAACCCCATTAACTGAATGCTTGCTGGAGCTGGTGAGCAGTGTTGTAGTGCTCTCTAATGTAATAAGCTTCTGCTTCAAAGCCTGATTCTCTTCCCGCAAGGAGGCCAACTCACGTTGGAAACGTCCATTCTTCTCCCTCAGTTCCCCTACGAGCACCTGGATATCGCCAGGTTGTGCCGGTATCTTTTCTATCTCTGAACTCCCCTCTGGTGTACCAGCCTCTGATGATGAATCCTTCCCTTTGTGTCGTTGGAGCTCCATCCGTAACTTACTGATCTCAAACTCTTTGGTTTTGGCCTCAGCCAGGAGCTCCCTCACCTGACTCTCCAGCAGAGTCTTGTCCAAAACAACAGACTCTGCTTTGGTCTTGACAGAGCCACGAGAATGCTTGGTCAGTGTGGACAGGCTGGAGGTGCTGGCACTGGTGACCATCTTTTTGGCTGTAGAGCTTTTCTGTTGGTCACGCAATGAGACACGTTCTCTGGAGATGCTTTGCGGGATCTCACGAGGAGCTGGGATCCCTGACTTTTTGGTTGACTGGACACCTGGGTAGAGAGGAAATAATGATATTTTGTTAGTGTTGGACATCTTAGTTGCAGCATATGCTGTACAAATTTGTTTGAGAAATATGACCACCCAAAACTATTCCTCTGGGCAACTATATCTCTTTTTTAGCCCAATATTTGATAGATAAAAAATAAATGATGTTTTCGTATGACTAAGCCATCAAAATTAAATAGCAATATGCTGAAACAACTAAAGAAACAACATTGTTCTATTTAACAAACTCCTGTCCTTCAGACCAGGGATATTTGACAATGTGACCATTTTTCTCATTCCACTGTACAAAGGCTGGCGTATCTGTGTGAGAGATCATTCATTTAGAGTGATGACAGGACAAAATGTGTTTTGTTCTGTCACATTCAAATGGCCACCAGGCACTGCTTCACTACACTGTAGCCACAGCAGCACAGCAAAAACAAGAACACTGCCATCTGAGTGGCATCAGAGTGGGTGTGGGTGATATATATATATCCCCTCTTTACGCTGTTTGTGAAATGGGAGGGCAGGCTGGTGAAAGGAATTTGTGGGTTTTGGAATAATCAGCAAATACCAACACAAAATATGCTGGACTGGGGATTGTTAAAGCTGATGCCTTACACTAATAAAAAGATTATTTCAGATCTACAGGGTTTTAAAAACAAATTACTGTTTTAGAGATCAGAAATAACATGAAGCGAGCCAAATCAGTCGCTGTAAAAATATTTTAATCATTGAATATTTTAATGGTTGTGATTTGATTATGAACCTATTTCATCAGAAATTAACTGTATTGTGTGAGATCTTTACATAGAATTTCTTGGTAAAGAACAGCACAGTTAACACAGCTCATTAAAAAATGTTTGCTCAGGTAATCTAAAAATGTGCTTCATTTAGTAACTTCTAAATTAGCTGCGTGTTTTCAAAAATCTGATTTAATATTTAATACCCACCCTCTAACATGAGTCATAGCTGAGGCCTAGAAATGTTTGTTTTGTGATGTTGATGTCAAGAAGACGCTGTTTTCCGTGCTGCAAATTCACTTTGCATGCACATCAAAGGGATAAGGACTCAGGCTCAAATTGATACAGTAAAACTGAGGCTATCAATACTGTTTGTATCACTGTATATACAAGTGCTGAGGAAGCCTCCAGAGCTGAAATTCAGATATGGTAATAGGTACGCTGTAAGCTGTAGATGAATCACAACAGACTGGGCTATCTGACCAATCAGATCAGAGTAGGTTCATGGAAAGAATAACCGTTTTCAGAGAAAATAGGTGATGTGCAATGTATATTGTGAGAAAATTAAAGTGTTAAAAAAAAAAACCTTTACAGGTCTGGTATAACGGATGTTTTTGCTCGGGTGGCAGGAAATGTCCAAAGAGAGAGGTTTTGCACAGCAAGAACAAAAATTAAAGAGAACATTGATAATCACTATTATGATTGCTCATATTTTGATTTGAAAACCCAAACCCTATGAATTATATTTGGTGTGTAACACTGTTTGTGCTCTGGATATGAATGATACCTCAAATTCTGCAGCTTGTAAAGAAGATATGTGCAGTTAATTTTCCAAGCAATCAGACTAATAATTTTTCCTCTGGTTTACAATAAAACAGACCAAAAAAATAAATAAATCCATAGTCTTCATTGAAGTAGACTTGAAGTGGGCTTTTTTTTACTAGCTAAGTCCTTGACAAGCACCTGGAGTGCCCCAGCAGTGTGGTGACATATGTGCAAAAAGGACTCAAATTTTCTTCAGAAAATGTAATCATCTAGTTTACGGAGCCATAACATCATCTCCACTTAGCCACACTGGTTGTTTAGCAGCAGTAATGTGTTTTATAAATAAAAAATAGCAATAGAAAATAGCAAATTACAATACAATCTATGAAATTGTTTAGTGCTGTGGTAAGGTGAAGCATTACATCGGATGATGGTACAGTTTAGGGTGGCAAAGACTGATTTTAAAGAAAGCGTGATCAATTTGATTTAGCTCCCTCTCTCATATAACACTGAGAGGATTGTTCTGGGTGACTGGATATAGTTATTCAGATTCAGATTAATGTAGTTAAGTTTTCCGCCCCTATCTCAGAGCTGTAAGTGAATGAAACACTCCACTGGGATAGGCTGTGCTGGGACCAGAGATGCTATAAATCTATAATCTACCACTCTCACACACATAGATTCATCAAAGACAGAACCAGGACACACACTCCTGCATTATACATTAACATTTTCATCTTCAGCAACATCATAACTTCTCAGAATTTCTTCAAATTGCTTCTTACTTCTTAAAATACAGTAAACTTACTTACTTACTTCTTATATTGGGTTTTAGCAGCACAGGGACATAACATCACCAGAATTGCTTCTTATAGAGTAAGAGCATTTTAGATGTAGCCTATGATTCACACACATACATGTGAAAAAAATTCAGTCATTCATTGCTACTGAGAGCCCTTTTAATTTGGTTCTAAGCAGTTCAACCTTAGGCAAGGTAATCTTATATATGTTTGCTGCATAACAAGCAAAGGATGAGATTAGAGATTCTATTTTCCATTAGTCTGACTAATGCTTGGGCAATGCCATTTCTACACAATCTCATTTTACTATGCTGCATGAACGCTCACCCTTTACTGAATTCAACTATTCCATAACCCCCCCCCCCCCCCAAAGAATGCACAAAATAGACATGTTTCAGTCAAGAACGGATAGTACAACCTGCCATGATTGACTTCTGAGGTTATTTATTATTAGTAAAGTTGTAAAGTTGATGATTCTGAACAACTACAAACAGGCAAGACAACTAATTTGACTAGTTATTGTGTTCTTTTGTCCAGTATACATGCATATATGCAACTTGGGAACTAAATGCAACTTCATTACATCTGAATATATGGTCTGCAGGTGATGGGTCATCCAAAGGGTGAATTTACAACTCTTGCTAGTTGGCAAAGAGGTTACAAATCTACTGCTGGTTTATTCAAGCGGTTAAATACAAAAGAACCTTAATTCTTGTGCAAGACAAGCTCTGACTCCTGACTCTAAATGTATCTGTGCTTGGCCGCCCTCATGCTTGAATGACTATGAAAACGTCCTATTTTTAGCCTTTGGAAGGGGAGAGAGAAAGAAGAAAAACAAAAAGAGAGACAGAGAAAGCAAGATAGAGATGCTGTGGGACTGAGAATGTAAACATCAAGCTAATGCACTTGCAAAAAAGACTAATTGTGTGATGAAAGAGGCGACAATGAAGGTTTGAGAGAGAGACGAACGGAGAGAGAGTCCTTACTGAAAGCAGTACTTCAGCTTTGTGTAGAAGATCAGACTGTGGGAGATATACAGGTCTGAGTCATCTGTCCATCCTCAATCTTGAAAACCACAAGACAAGGTCTGTATTGTCCTACTTCCACTAAGCAGAGGCTGTTACTGGTACATGGAGTAAATAAAATTGGACACTTTATTTAGAGACAAATATATTCAACATCACAAATGAATAGGGTTTTGGTTTCCATAGTGCCAGTAATGAATTCACTCTAATTTGAGTTGGTTTAGTGCATAAACATGACTCAAAGAAAGAGCTCACTGTTGGCTGAGCTGCAATGTGAGGGAAGCTAATATAATCATCTAAGAATTATGTTGTTTTGTTATACATGAAAACATGGGGTGAGTCCAAAAAGAGAAGCCAATGAAAACCAAGATCAACAGTTCAGACTGCAATAATACAACCATTAAAAGCAATTGTTATCTGAAAGGGGAATGGTTCATCTTAACATTAAGTAGCATTACCAAATAACATTTTACTTGAAAAAAAACAAACAAAAAAAACAAACAGACAAACAAAAAACATTTTTAGTCAAAATAAAACGTTTCACTGCATTATGTGGACAGCACATTTAATCATCTGCTGGTAATTGTGGATCAAGTTTTACAGAAATAATCATCACAAGACTGGACAACTGTGATGGAGAGTGCATCATGAAATGACCCTGGAGTAATTAACTGCAACGTGTTGAAAGATAAGTAAGCAAAGTCTTGGGCAATCAGCTGTCATGCATTAGGTATCAGCAGTGAGATGACCAAATCACAGGGATGATCAGAGATGTATTCGTAATATGGGTAAAATATCCTCAGAAACTCATTTTAAATAACTAATAAAAAACCTTCAGCCTCAGGGCTGGACTAATGTTTTCCAAGCAAGTGTACTGTATGTAGTAGCAACCGCTTAAAAACAATTCCTGGTTCTCTGCCACATCTTCCTGTTGTCCAGCTAGTAAATGAGATGGGCATATTGTGGCTGGTTGTAAACATGTAGATGTAGCCAGAGAGCCCTGCTGACATTCCACTCCACATCCTGCATGCAGGGGAAAACGGAATCAATGACTTTCCATGTGCGTCAGAACAGTGACACACTTTGGCCATCCTGAATGGTGAGAGCGTCCATGGAAAGAGAAGTAAAAGTCTTTTATAATCCTCATATCACTATGCCAGTCAGGGTGACACCAAAATCTAAGTAGTATACCAACCACTTGAATGAAAGTGTGGTTATAAAGAATTGTATGATGAATAGAAAGATACGTTCAAATATTTAAAGTTCTCAAACAATGAGAATGAGAATTTCCCTTTAAAGGGATGCACTCTCCATTAAATGTCATGCTTTGCACCACAGATAACTTGCAGACTTTAAAAAAATCTCCTTGTCTTGTCAAAGTAATTAAGTAAATTACCTAATGTGGAGGTGTTTGCAATGATATGCGGTTATGCCTAGAGCCACATTATGTACAGTAAGTGGATCTGTTCCTTTTCCATATGTGAAATTTAACTCTGTAAAGCCTGACATATGAAATAATAGAGTATAAAAATTGAAATGGAAGTTTATTGAACCTTTTGACAAAATCAAAAAAAAAAAAAAAAAAAAAAGTCTAAAAAGGTTTGCATGTATGTTTTTGTAGAGTATTATATTTGATACATCAGACTTTTATGGCTCATATGATATAGGAGTAATTAGAGCTCATACTCGAGGAGGGGAAAAAAACCCACCTCAATTTTATTTAAAGGTCCAAACTGAGCAAAAATATGTAATTTGGTGCAGTTGTTATTTATATAGACAAAAAGTCAGATGAAATTCTGACAGCTGTAATGTAAATCAATTAAATGTTAATAACAGTATAGCAGATTTTTTACAAAAAGTGCATTAAAACATCAGTTGTCACTCTTTATACAACACTTCATTCTGGTTCTCGAATCTGATTGGCTGAGAGGTCTTTCCAGCCATGCGATATTCTACCAGTATCACCATTGGAACCGTTTCACCATTTGAATCACTCTGCTTTCAACATTCTCACAGTGAGTGTCATGGCGGACGAGCAAACTCACTATATTTTTACAGATGCTACTGTTACTGTGTCATGTAATGTAGTTTTAAGAGTTTTTGTAGGCAAGAATGTAGTTGTTTAAACCTCATATATGTGATTTATATGTAAACATAGTGCCTATTTGAAAGATGTGAGCTTCAGGCCATCAGCGGCAGTTCAGCACTCACGCCGAGTGCTCATCTCGGCCAGTCCTTCGGGAATTTGCCACTGGCTCTTATATAGTTTTTAAACATGAGGTATAATTCATTTTGGATACATCAAGCAGGCAATTTTTGGTCTTATTATTCTCTTACTTGTTCCAGAGCTAATAGATTTGGCTATTAGCTTTAATAGCTTTAAAATCAGAATTTTTTATTTACATTGAACTCAAATCTTGTAAAAACTAGAGCGCTGCTTTTGTATGTTTGAACTGTTTGCTGCCATTTCCTATTGTACAAACTTTTTATACTGTTATAATGGCTATTGTTATTCATTTAAATATTATTGTTCAATAAATAATTATATAAATAACATGCCGTATTTCGTATTGAGAAAGGGTCCGTTAATGATTGTGATTTCGACTACAGTGAAAGTTATATTAATACGCCATTAGGCAGCAAAGACCGTCTTTATGAGTGATTGAGTCTTTAAACTTTAAAATTGAATGGGACTGAAACAAGATTGTAAACAAGGATGTTATTTTTACTTTAAACAACATCTTACAAGACACAACTAACATGCATTGACTAGCGCTGTCATGGGAAATCGCCTTAAATGTTAAAAGAACAAAGATAAAGATATCGCTTTCCTCAGCGGACATTTAAACTCATTTTGTGATTATGAATATAAGATTGACCTGAAGAATATCATCTAGATGCAGGTAATGCACTCGCTTAGTCGATCTCTCTCTCATAATATAATAAGCTTCAATGAAGCAAGTAACAGAGGCTTAGGCTCAACTATTAAACTTTCAATCTGTGGCAGAAGGAAGTAGTTCCTCACAAAAGAGGGTTACTTAAAGACACTCCATTGTTTCTTATTTACATACTTGTACCATTGAACTGTTGTATAAACGCAATATCACACTTGTAGCCATGCTATTTGGCTCTATATCAGCACAGCTGTGTGAGGCCGAATCACAACCGTGCTGATATAGAGCGATATTGCAAGGCTGATGTTGTGATGTTGCTTATATATCGCCCAATAATGCAGTATGTAAGCTGATATTTAAATGTTTAGTTTTATGATCAAAGCTCTGTAGTTTTTATTGTAGGGGCAAAACATATAATGCAATGCAACACAATAAAGACTGAGATGTACAAAAAAAAAAAAACATTCCTCAAAACCCTGATGTGATGTGTAATTAAACCATCCATGTTCGTTCATCTGACCAGAGCAGAGCATAATTTTTCTAAAAAAAAAAAAAAAAAAAAAGATTTCACAGAAAAAAAGGCACATGTACCACAACCTGAAAGTGGACATTTTTACAATTGATGTAAGTTTGATTGTATAACTTCAGAGCAGTGTAGGGATTGCCATTTGGCTCTAGAAAAGAATGTATTAAGTAAGTTTATGTATTGTATGCAGAAATGAGGATTGCTGTGGTTGTTTAATATGCATTCATCACATAATGTGGTTTGTGGTTACTTTTCATGATTAAAATGTAATTATACAAATATTTTAACCACACTGATTATCCATAACAAAAAAAAAAAAAAAAAAAAATTCCATAAAAGGCTCTATTACTTGCACCTATTACCCTCCCTTCAGCATAGACTTCACGTTGTCCTTGTTGGGAAAACTTCCTATACTTTCTGGTCTGATGTATTACATACCAATCTTCTATGCAATCAGCTGATGGACTTTTACTGCTTTCTCATTCATGAACCAATTGCATTTCAAGCCATCAACTTGGATACTGAGTCAGCCGTTTGATTCTACTTGGATTATTGCTCCAGTCTTGTCATTTGACATTATGTTGCCTCCATTTACTGCACTGCATGACCTCACGCTTTGGTCAGCTTAGCTGTATGGTCAGTATCATATTAAATGAGAAAAAGCAAGTGAGTACACAGTGCTTCTGTCTCAATTTACTTTGGTCTAAGGAAGGACAGCTAACAGAGGTGGAAATGGGGCTGTATTAAATCTGGGCAATTTGTAGCTACAGGGAAATGTGGATTGTGTAGCTTAGTATGCCACTAGTGGCCAGAAGTCCACTGACCTACCACTTACCTTTCTTTCTAAGATCTGAAGTGGCATAAAATTATGTATGGACACTGAGCAAAGCTGCCTTGATAAGAACATTTTAGCACTTGGTTCATACATACTTGTTTAAAACCCAATAAAAATGCACCAGCTTATTCTAGGAGAGGAAAAAACAAGCCAGATATAGCCCTGGAATAATTTTTCTTCAGAAACAAAAATACCAAATATTAAGAGAACATTTATGTACACTAGATTTTGATTTCATTCCATTTCTATTTTGAGATATTTCTGCTATGTGCATAATATTTCTGAAGCATTTCCAGTAATATTAAGACTGCCCATTTCCACTGGGAATGGAAGAAAAAAGAACATCATGTGCATTGGGACCACGAACTTGATAGCAGAGGGAAGTCCTTGCAACCTTGCCCAATGAATGACAAGAAAATACCAACTAAGCAACTTCGATGGGTGCGTCAAGCTATCCTTTGTCTGTTGACTGTGAAATCTTTTTAACACCATCACTTTAATGTTTTATGACAGGAAACAAATGATTTCTGTAATGGACAAATAATTCCAAAGGTGCCTATCTATAGATCTGCATGCTAAGTGTTTTATAATTATTTGATTATATCATGGTGATCTTATCTTGTCTTGTCTTTGCAAAGACTGCATCACTTTATATGATCTAGCTGCACAAATATACTTTTACTTGTGTATGTGCTGGGATACAACACCCGTAGACTAACAGGACAGAGAATTCATTCAAACATGACACACCTGAGCTAGCAAACATACAGTGTATAAGAGAATATGTTTACTACAGTGAATGAAACTCTAATATCAGCAAAAAAAAAAAGAAAAAGGAAAAACAAAGAAAAAGACAGAAACACATCTAAAAGCTATATTTCCATTCACCTATTTTTATGCGCATTTTGGGATATTGCATAATAAACGCTGAATGGAAACACCAAGATGCGCATATATTCTAAAAAGTCGGATACATTTTTTTATCCAATAAGAAAACATGCGCATAAACTACACATTTACATGGAAACATGTTTACTGAATAAATTCCACGATGCACATTAAAAAGAGACATCTGAAATGCTGTTTTGGTTATTCAATGCTGTTTTTGAAATGACTGAGCAAAGTCTGTCGTCAAAGTGGTTAAGTATAATCACCTCCCACAACTGTCTTACACGACTGCGTTCCCAAACAGCAGGCACCCACCTCAGATAGCAAGTTAACATGACCGCATTTATTGTGTTTCATCTAGATGCTCTGAGGTGTAATATAATATACGAAAATTATTATATACAGTGGCTTCTCCTACTGCATCAACTTCCATTTTTCTTAGTGATATTTTAGTAGTTTTGATAGATATTTCGTTTATCAGGAAGTGACGATTTTGTTCTCTTTGACCACTGATCTATATAAATGATTTATTTATATATAAATCATTAATATAGATCAGTGTCTTTGGCTCACTGGATGGAAAAGGTGCTTTATTTGCAAATGTTTAATGCGATATTCCAATTTTGCGCACAAGTTAAATTCGCAACTTTGGATAGAAACATAGCTATTGATAGACTTTTCAGTAGCTGCATTTACATTGACCCTAATAATCTGACTGTAATTGGAGTAGTAGCACAAGCTACGTTTACATGGACACGTTTACATGATTGGATTGAAAATCCGAAACTAGAAAGTACTGTGCATGTGCAATGACGTAGAAATGCAGTAATGATGTATGATGCACGGAATGAGCTGTTGTTGTTGAATGAAGTGTTGTAACTGTCGTATCATTCTAAAATTCTTCTTCCACCCGTGTCTGTGAAATGGAGCAGGACAATATCCTGTCAGTCCTTGTTTTGGACTCTCATCCACAAACGCCTTGTTTTGGGCGCAGGAAGGGGCATTTTTACTGCTTCATAAATATAAGCAGTTTGGCACAAAGCATCATGTGCTCATAGGTTTCATAAATTAGCACCTGAAATAGAAAAATATTACATCTGCTCTTTAAAACAAAGTAAAAAAACAATGTAGGAGAATGGTTAGTATGCACAAACACTGCAGTGTGCGCATGTCAAAAAATTCTGATTTGAAGCTTGTGACATATAAACGCGCACATCAACCTGATCACTTTATTTAGCGGTCATGTAAAACCTAGGTTTGGATTCATCAATCGGAATGAATTCATTCCAGCATTCATTTTCAGCATCATTACTCCAGTCTTCATTGTCACATGATCATTCAGATATCACTACAATATGCTGAATTTGATGCTCAAGAAACTTTTCTCTTTATTATCAATCTTAAAACAGTTTTTTTTTTTTTTAATAAGTTTTTTTGTGGAAACGGTGATGATTTTTTTTAGGCTTCTTTGATGAAAAGAAAGTTTAAAAGAAAGAAAGTTCAATTTAAGTAACAATGGGTGACGGGTAACATTTAGGTAACAATGTAAACTGTCACTTTTGATGCATCCTTGCTGAATAAAAGTTTTTTTTTTGTTTTGTTTTTTAAATAAATAAATCTTTCTACCATGGGAGAAATTCAAGCTTGCAGTACCACCATTGTTGTGCAATATCTATTCAATTATTTTGTCTCTTTTATTCTGTCTTTTTAATTACATTTTTTTCATCAAATTGATATATGAGCAATATATTGGAGATGATTGTGGAGATGACTGTGGTCTTTGGAGACCCCAGCATTACCCCCACTCACCACCATTAACAGCACTGTGGAGTCATTCAGGTTCCTTCTCTCAGGACCTGAAGTGGGACAATCATATTTGCTCTATTGCTAAAAAGGCCCAGCAGAGATTCTACATCCTTCACCAGCTGAAGAAGTTCAACCTGCCACAGGAGCTGCTGATGCAGTTCTACTTTGCAGTCACTTATCTGAGCCTCTGCACTTCCATAACTGTCTGGTTTGGCTCAGCTACAAAATCAGACATCAGAAGACTACAGAGCGCTGAGCACCAGAACAGCCAGGCACAAGAAAAGTTTCTTCCCTCAGGCAATCTACCTCATGAACAGTTAAATGTTCTCCCCACTCAGCAATAAGCGCAATACCACATATTTATTTGACAATAACCTACCTCTTTTTAATCCACTCCATGTAAATTCTATTCTAATCTGTATATAGCACACCTGTATATACAAATGTGTCTTTTATTTTATATATATATATATATATATATATATATAGTATGTGTGTGTATCTTATATATCTCTTTATACTTTTTTATTTTACCTAATTACCTTTATCTGTGTACTGTTGTTGTCACTGTGTACTGGAAGCTTCTTGTGTCACCAAAACAAATTCCTTGTGTGTGCAAACATACTTGGCAATAAAGCTCTTTCTGATTCTGATTTCTGATACAGACATATGAGATTAATTTCATTCATTAATCAGCACATAATTATTTTAATTTGCAGTTGATTGACAGCCCTTGTTTGCATCCATTTGGCTGCAGCAGGGAAGTGTCACTTTTAACCGTGAGAAAGAAAACCTGCTGAAGTGAGTGCAGAGCTGTGCCCTTGAGCAAAACAGCAGGTCACCACCCTTTTACAGGTGAAGCACTTTGCATAATCTCCCCATTAATCACACCTCTCTGCACACAGGACACAGAGGCTCATTCAGAGAATACCTTATAAGACTGGAACTAATTTACCTCACACACTGTATATACTGCACATTATAAGTTCTGAATATCTGTTAAATTAACCTGTCCATAGGAAGAGGATTTTGAATTATCTTAAAAATTACCATTTAAGTTTGATTGTGCAAAACCTTTTGGGGATGGTTGCTAGGTGGTTATCATATTTTCAGTTTTTTATCATCTGAATCATGCTGCAACTTATATTCTTAAGTGACTTATAGAACGCTATTAACGTTAAGCACATAAATAGAGTGAGCATACATGCACACAAATATGTGTGATAAACAAATCAGTTCTATCATCACAACCTCCTCATACATAAAACATAAAAACATAAAAAGTTACACAGTTCAGTTAAAATAACTGTTGTACAAGCTAATCGTTGACACAAAGCCTGTTGGCCTGAGCTTGAGAAGAAAGTTTTCACGGGTTCTCAAATAGCTTAAGCTGCCGGCAGAGGTGGCTCCACTGTACGATTTCAGTTTTTCTACTTCAAAATTTCACATTCAATGTGTTACTTGCATTTCTTAATATTTTAAACCCTAACCCTAAATTTAAGGAAGGGCATCTTTATAAAAGTGTTAAAATAACTAGATGTGTTTAAAACAAGTATCATGTTTACTCCCACACACAGATGAACCATCAACACTGTAGCTGTTCTCTTTGTAGTGAAAGGGCATTTCTAAAGTCCAGAAATCCAGACCAAAATTCCCTTTCCTTCTGTTGTTCTCCAAAATAACTCTCCCTGCTGACAAGTAGATACTGCACACTTAAAGACTGATGAGCTGGACAAAGAAAACAAACAGCGCTGTTGTTCTAATGACCAGCACTGTTATTGCTGTGTTACAATCAAAACACTCTCTTTCCTTTCACCTCAACAAAACACTTGGCATCAAAGTTCAGTATTACACAGACCCTAAAACATGTGGACAATGTGAACCTAGTTGGAGCTCTCATCAGTCCTTTTTTGTTCATGCATTTGCTGTCTTTTCCTCCAGTTTTTCACTATTTTTCTAACCCGCCCCGATGGACAAACAGCACACAGGGTACAGGCTGGTGCTTTTCATTTCAGATCTGAAAATAGCCTCTGTTGGGCCATATTTGAATGAGAGGGTCATCTGAATAGCTGCTGAGCACAGGCAACAGTTCATTCTCCGCTCAGCTTACTGCAAAATAACACCCTATTGCTTTGCTGGAACGTCCAACATTGCTGCCATTAAACATCCAAATCTGTCTACTTACAGATAAACATGAATAGAATAAAGTTTAAAAGACACATCTGATTTCTGTTCATGAGGGGGGAAAAAAACAAAGAAAAAAAAAATCAAAAAACGAATGTCATGGATTTTTAAGATAGTCACTTTTGACTTCCTTCCTTGGTATATCTCAGCTGTAGCAGAAGGGAATGTCTGAAAAGAAAAAAATGAGATTCAACTTCCAATGAACCACCTCATTCTCACAACATGAAGCCAAACACCAGCTCTGACTCAGAGACTGTAACCTAAGCTAACCTTAAAAGAGTATTTCTGCTGTGAAGATTACTAGGTTTTGAGTCTCCTCTCTCACTGGATCCAGGGGTTGGGGTCTTCTATAAAATTACATTGTACTTTATATTTAAAATATACCTGTATCTGTCACGGTCAGTGGCTGTAATGAAAGTGCACGATGATGAAGATACTCTAATAGTCTTTAATCCAAGAATCAAAATAAACAGTATAACAATAAACAGGAGAACTAACAAAGAGAAAACACAACCATGAACATCAAACAATACAAGACAAAGATTTGACAGAGACTGGGGGCTTAAGTACAAGGGCAAACAAAGGAGTTATCAAGATAATTAACAAGGGACAGGTGAATGGGATGAATCAATGAGACACAGAAAAACTGGGTCAAAGGAAAACAGCAACAGAACCCCAAGAAAACTATGACAAGACAGAACATTATATATGTGACCCATGCTGGCAAAATGAGTCGCAATGAGCAAATTTTCAAAAATTACTTTTTGTTATTTTCAAAATCTCTATTAAAAAAACCTTCAAAATGATGTATATTTTGTTGAAAAAAAAAAAAATGACTAAGCTACACCTGTTTGAAGTCAATAGCGTCAGCAAAGTCAATTTTGAGAAAAATCAAGTTAAAGTTTTCTGAAGGTTCCAAAACAAAATCACCTAGGAACCATACCTTAAAATCCCTGTTAATAACACCTAATTTGGCACACACCAACAATATTTTGAAGTACTGTAATTCTGTTTATGTGTATATCGGGATCGCACGCTGTCTAAGGCTGTCTAAGTGTGAGAGCACTTCGGATCTGTCAGTAAGTGTGAGTAAGATCGATTTGTTTACATCAGCATGAGTTTGAAAATCACATTTCATTGCTTCAAACTCATGCCATCAAAAACTGAAGGTACGGTACTCCTGTACTCCCGGTACTGTTTAATTGCTATTTGAAGCATTTGGATCGCTAGATGAGGGCTTAATGAACTAATTTTTGCGAAAACCTCAAATTCGACCAAAATCAAAATTTTTTACTTGTTTTGCCTGTAACTCGTAATTAGCCTGTGCGCATTCCGACTCATTTTGCCAGCATGGGTCACGCACATACACACACACACACACACACACACACTATATTATATATATATATATATATATATATATATATATATATATATATATATATATATATTACATCTCAAATGTTTGGAAACGGTACGTTTTTAAATGTTTTTTTAAAAGAAGTTTCAGCTGCTCACCAAGGCTGCATTAATTTAATTAAAAATATGATTACAATTTAAAATAACTGTTTTCTGTTTGAATATATTTTATAAAGTCATTTATTTCTGTGATGCAAAGCTTAATTTTCAGCATCATTACTCCAGTCTTCAGTGTCACATGATCCTTCAGAAATCATTCTAATATGCTGATCTTCTGCTCAAGAAACATTTATTGTGTACAACTGTACAAAATATTTGTGTACATTTTTTTTTTTTTCAGGATTATATGATGAATAGAAAGTTCAAAAGAACAATATTTATTTGAAATATAAACTTTATAGTAACATTATAAATGTATTTACTGTCACTTTTGATCGATTTAATGCATCCTTGCTGAATAAAAGTATTAATTTCTTTCATTTCTTAAAAAAAAAAATAAAAAAAAAATCTTACTGACCCCAAACTTTTGAACGGTAGTGTATAACGTTAAAAAAGCTTTGTGTTTCAAATAAATGCTGTTCTTTTGAACTTTCTATTCATCAAGGAATCCTGAAAAAAAAAAGTACACAACTGTTTTTTAAACATTGATAATAATCATAAATGTTTCTTGATCATCAAATCAGCATATTAGAATGATTTCTGAAGGATCATGTGACACTGAAGACTGGAGTAATGATTCTGATAATTCAGCTTTGCCATCACAGGAATAAATTACTTTATAAAATATATCGAAACAGACTCAAACTCAAATTCAAATTCAAAGTTATTTTAAATTGTAATAATATTTGACAATATTATTGTTTTTACTGTATTTTTAATTAAATAAATGCAGCCTTGGTGAGCAGACGAAACTTCTTTTAAAAACATTAAAAATCTTACTGTCTTACTTACTATATATATATATACACACAGTCAAACCAAAATTTATTCAGACACCTTGAACATATCATTCATTGATACAGTTTATTCACTATAGTTTTTTTTTTTTTTTTTTAAAAAGGGTAATAAAATATGACAAGATCTCAGAGTTAAACTGTGTCAGAAAAAAATTAATCTTAATTATATCAGATAACACTTAAGCAAAACATGGTCAGTCTGAATAATTTTTGGTTCCAAATTTTTACAAATTATACTGGTAGTCCACTGTATGAAGAATTTTTGGGTATAATATGTCAGTTTACTTTATTTTGCTATCCTCACTTACATAAATGAACTATGTCCTGCACCCACTATTAAAAAAATATCAAAAATGTCTGAATAATTTTTGGTTTGACTGATATAGTTGATTGATACATACACACACACACATACATACATACACACACACTATATATATATATATATATATATATATATATATATATATATATATATATATATATATATATATAAGTTCTTGATTTTCTTGACATTTATAGTCCTCAGAATGAAATCTACACTATACTGTGAACAACTTTCTATATGGTAAGTGCATTAAAAGTTTATCAAAGGTCATAGCATTCAAAAACAATTTTATTTAACTGGGCAAGTGGTCAAAACACTGAGCTCTGAATTAATGATTTCATACGGATCTGTAGTTCAGCCAAAATGATAGCAAAATCTCTAAAAGGGTGATCATTATGAGAGGGAGACAACTGCCTATGGTGAAGAGGGAGCATTTGCACTGCTTGACATGAAGCTAGTGACAACAGATCTGTAGTGCAGACTCATGGAGTCTGTTTTTTAAATGATATTCACTTATTTTTATTTTTTAATTTAAATTTAAATTTTAGGATTTATCTAATCTTGACTCTTTCAAAGACTAATTTATCAGTCCAAGCCTTCTACATCATAAATTAATCTTCACACATTCTCCTTTCAATGTGATGGCTGCTTTATGAAAAATTATATTTGATAAATCAGAAATGATCAGCATCTGGACAGTGGAAGGAAATGTTATCAACATCGAAATGAAACTCTTTATGTGAACATTCACAGCACTGCAACTGATATTTTTTCTACTTTTGCCAAAAGGTGTCAAGCTGTATGGTTTGATAAAGCCTAACCTCAGCTCATGAGTGTTTGTGTGTATTCAGTATAAGAATCTACTGTTTCATCTCAAACACACGTACATAAACACGCACAAACACACAGAGTTTGGCAGCATTTTCCATCGTAGATAAGGCTCCTGCAGTGGTAAATGTGGCAGGCAGCCACAATCTCTCTGCCAGACAACACACATCCTTATTTACCAGTCACACACACATCAAGACTTCAAATTCCAGCAAATCTAACAAAGAAATCTACTAGTGGCCTTACAAAGAAGACCAACTGCAGAGAACTGAGTTTTCAGAAAACTCATGATTTTCACTCGTATATCAAGCCCACGATTCAATCACCACAACAGGAGAAGTTTACAATAACATTACCATTGAAGTGAATGTCAGCTTTCATGAGCTACAGTAAATAAGTCAAGAACAGAGACAGCGCAATATATAATGTGATATGGAGAAAGAGCAACCCAAGAGACTGAGGATGTGCAGGAGGACAGCGAGATAAAGCAAACTGTTGCTTTCTATCTGCTGTTAAGGATGGTTGAAATGAAGCAAACTTTGAAATGGAAATGCAATAGAAAGTTTATCCCCCAGGGTGGACTGTGGTTATGTAACAGCATACACTGTAGAGAGACAATATTTTTTTAGCATTGAGACACTTTTTATTCAGTGTTACTCAGCACATTTCTAGCACACACACGATAACCACATAACTAGATTTTTATATACAGATTTTTATAGTGCTTGCAAGTCACTGTTCTAGGGTGTTAAAGGTGGTTGTCAGAGTGTTGCTATGTGGTAGCTGAAGTGTTGCTAGGTAACTGCTTACAGACCCAAAGTCTAAAGAGCCCACTCTTAAAGTTGAAATTAAAATTGTGTGGAAACTGTGACCAAATTGTCTTTCCTATTGTGAGGTTTATTTTAGTGTAACGGTTTATCGAATGAGAAAAAATAGGGGAGAATTTGTGTCTATTGCTTGGCAACTGAATGGATAGTAGAAAGTGAGCATTTCATAATAATTCCTTAATAAATAAATGAATGATTGTTTCATGTGAGTGACAGGTTGCTGAAGTGAAAGGCTTCAAATTCTGGCCATTAAACAACCTTATAGCACAGCCCTCATGTTGTACATGTCGTCATCATAAAAGAGATGTCGTTGTGAGGGGATTTTTTTGATGAAAAACTAAAAAAAAAAAAAAAAAAAAATATATATATATATATATATATAAACACTTCTATATATATATTTATAAACATTCTATAAAAATAAGAATTGTCAACAATGATTAAATCATGATATCATGGTCTCTAAATATAGCTTGGGTCCCTCTTTTAAAGTTAATTTATGATATTTTTGTTGCCCGCTAGATCGCGATTAAAAGTTGTCGTAAGTGTTAGGGGTTTGAAAAAATCCCTAAACCTAAGTATGAACAAAAGTAAAAGTGATGCTTTCCTTACTGTGGGGTCAGTAAACACTATTTCTGAGACGAGTCAGTGTGTCTTGTCAAGATATACACACAGCAGCAGTAGAATGAGCAATGGGATCTGGACTAGTATTGTCAAAAAATATCAATATTTTGATATGTATCAATACTGAAATATCTGAAACAATTCCAATACTGCTTTTCTACAGCATCAATAATACCAGCTGCACGTTCTCGTTCTCTCAAATGGCAATTTGACAGTTTGATACACTCCTCTTACTCACTCATCTCTTTTGCTCCAGTTGAATAGTGTTGGTGTTACAGGTCCTGAATTTCGGCACAGGGTTGCGGGTATTGCGCATAATTTTACTCATTCCCGCAGGTTTCACGCTCACACCGAAAGCGTGCACACCACTGATCTATATAAGTGGCGTGCTCATAAAGCTGCCTCTCAAACATCTTGTGACTACCAAATTTACTTGAGCTTAAACGGTCAGTTAGCTGTGTTCAGCTAAACACAGTTTTAGAATGTAAATACTTGAAAAAATTGTTGTGTAACAGTATATTGGATCTGTAGATAAGCTCTGTCATGTTATTCAGAGAATAAAAGACAAAGAGAAAGACACTCTTTGCTCTTTTGTAACTTTAATTGTAAGCATTAATCTGTATTTATTTATTTTTTACAGTGAAGACTATGCAGTGTTATTTTACATTTAATTACTTTATTTAATTTCTGTAGTATTTCTTACTCAAATACTACTGTCAGACCGACCTGAAAAACTTAAAGCTGTTTATTTCAGTTGCCTTTTCATTCTGTTGTATGTATTTGTGCTATCGTTTGCCATTTATTTGTCCTTATTTTATTACTAACTGTCTACTTGTCTTTTTATTTGTAAATTTAAAGTTTCAAATAAAGCCTCTCTGTGCTGTGTGTAAGCTATTGCAAGAAAATTACCAAAATTATTTTTAAAAAATTAGATCTGTATGGCAGTACATATGGCAGTTTTCCTAGCAGTATCAAAAATAGTATCGAATATCGATATTTTTCAAGGTATCGTATCGTAGTTAGAAATTCCAGTATCACGACAACACTAATCCGGACAAGTGTGGATAAAAGCTCCATTTATCATTCAATTTACATTCACCCCTACAGCTGGCTCACAACAGTGCCAATGACAGAAAGAAGAGGTTGAGAATGCAGAACAGACAGAACCAACAGATATATAGAGTAAAAAGAGAAAATGCAGGAAATAATAATAGACAGAGAGTAAGCATATTAGAGAGCTAAACACACAAAGAGAGTTGATCGCTCTAACAAACACACAACGCCATCCAGAATGAATGATAATACAACCGTTCTTTCAGAACAGTGATATGTTAGTCAGACCTGTGTCCGGCTCCTCCATCCGGGTTTCCTGGTTCCCCATGGCTGCTACACACTGCTCCACAGAAGACACTAATCCATTAGAGCAGAGCTTTGACACACCTGACAGTGCACACTCACTTCACTGCCGCTGGTGCGTACGAGACAAAGACGATGAGACAGAGGTGTTTGTCCTCCCTGCTCGCCCTGCTGACTGTGAATCAGCAGCCAGACAACATTCCTGCTGACTGTCAGTCTGTCCCAGTGCAACTCTTACAATCTTCTTCTCATTCACTTGTTCTGTCTCTCTCTCAGCGTCGGGCAGCAGCTGCAGCAGGAGTGTATTCAGTATGTTATTAGTAGAGTCTCTGTTTTGGGGGCGTGGCCTCTGTCTGTATATCTGCTCCTCCTCCAACTGAAGCATGAAAATTAGAGCAAGCAACTCCCTCTTTTATCTTGCTCTATCTTTCCTTCACTTTACTCTATCTCCAGAAATGAAGAGTATGTATGATGGAGAGGAGGTTCTATTCATCTCCTTCCACATCAAGTTTTCTGACCTCATTCATCTGTTCTGTAGCGGAGGAAACCGGCAGAAAGGAGCCAATTACACTGGGACACACATGTGTAAAGCTATGGATCTCATGGATTGCTGCATTATCACAGTATGGGAGATTAGAGCCCCCGAGTTAGACTGATCCATTTTTCCGTTGTCAGTAGGAGGCATAAAAAGATAGATGTGTTATTTTCTTTAGCTCCCTCCCTCCCCCTCATTCGTAGAATGCATATGTGTTAAATATTCAAGCTAGGAAAAAACATGCCATCTTTGCCTGAATCTGTCCCTGGCACAAGTTTATGATGAGCTACCTGATGATCATGTTGTCCAGCATGATTTGAGATGATTAAAGCTAAATATGCTCTTTAAATCACATGAACAACAACACTAATATACTGACCTAGAAATTGTTCAGAATAGTCAATATTATTTATTTTAAATCATAAAATGTATTTGTTTTAAATTCTTCAAAGTACTAAAAAAATCAGTTTATTTTCCAGGGTTTTTTTCTTTTCTTTTTTCAGTGTGGTTTAATGTGGTAAAATAAACTCAGATTATCCTGCTTCTTATACAGCTTCTTATAAAATCAATAAATAAGCAGGCATAAAATATTGATTTGAGTTATTTTATGTGAGCAGCAAGAGACTGTGGTGTAAATTAGAAAAATGAAATCAGCTATATTAAAATTCAGTCAATTGTAGTTTAGCATGACAAACACACACACACACACACACACAAAATCTGACCACAAAATTATGCAAATTTACCAATAAGAATCAAGTGTTCCAGAGAACCATGTAATGACCTATTCCTGTGTTTTTATTTTTCCATTTATTGGTGTGCCTCTCCTTCTTTCATTTACTCAAGTATAGAAGTCTCAGTGTCTTTTGGATAGTTATTTTAAGGGTGTGTGAATTATTAAAGTTATTAAAGGGAGTGTAAATTATTATAAGAATTATTATAATATTATTTCTTACTGGTCTTATTCCTGAATTTTATTGCGGTTATAAAAGTCTCTCCACCCTTGTTAAATAAGCCCAGTTCTAATCTGCACTCTTGTAGCTCACTCACAGTCACAAACAAAGGCAGAACAAAGCCTCTGTAAACTACAGCTGAGCGGATCTATGTCCACTCAAACCTCTTACTGTCTCAAGTCACTGACCGTACATGAGCGCAGAGTTAGCACTGTTAAACATTAAAGGAATGTTCCAGGTTTAGGCTGAGCACCAGAATTTCTATTACCTCTCAAATTAATTTTTGGTTCATCCCTCAGTTTGTAAAAACAAACAAAAACCTTTTACAGTTGAATTCAATAGGGCAAGGCATTCCAGAAATGTGCAGCTAATATTTTTTAAAGGACATACTGTATATTAATTTTATATGCAAAATGTGTATTATTCAAGCTGTAATATCTAAATCATCATTTTATAGGTAGGACTACTAATTTGTGACTACTAGTATTTTGTGAACAGTACATTGCAGATACTAATGTCATGTCGCATTCTGGTATTCCTGTTGGTATAAACCCCAAAGTATACTTCAGTTTTAAAGCAAACATTTAACGCATACATACTGCTGAATGCATAGCCTTTTAAAGAATACTGCATTTGATAGCATGTGCAAAAACAGGCACTCGGAATGTGCACTAGAAAGTTTCATCCGTATCCGTATACAGAAGATAAAAATGTCTTTGTACTCATTTAAAATACAGTGGGGGGTATGTCTTAACCCTGTCACACAACAATCGTCAAAGTCCTTCAGTAGAATACGGTCATCAGTCCATGAGTCCTTAATACGGTTACGTTCACATACAGTTTAGTTATTTACAGAAGTAATGATCGCATTCTATAACCAAACTCACATCCATATTCAGGTCTCATAACTGCGATGGACGACGCCATCTTTGGTATTACTTTGGTCACTGACGCTATGGTCACTGGTAAGAGAATACGGGCTTGAATCCTGCATGTTCATACAGACAGAGACACTACTGTAAGTTGCTGTGTGAATGGGACATTGAGACATTTGACACCTGTAAGTAAATGCTGTTGTCAATCCCAAAAACTGACAGTGTGAACATAGCCTATTTAATTATATTTTAAAAAGTAATTTATTCCTGCGATGGCAAAGCTGAATTGTCAGCATCATCATTCCAGTCTTCAGTGTCACATGATCCTTCAGAAATCATTCTAACATGATGATCTGGTAACATTTCTTCCTATTACAGTTAGCCACTTTTTTTTTTTTTTTTTGGCAACCATGATACATTTTTTTTTTTCAGGATATAAATCTAATGTTACAACTTTTGTAACATTATATATTTCTTTACTGTCACTTTTGATCATTTTAATGCACCCTTGTTGAAAGTATTAATTTCTTTCAAAAAAGTGCCCTAAACTTTTGAACAGTTTTTTTTTTTTTTTTTTTGCAGAATTTAGTATGCAGAATGGCAACACATGGCCTATCAATGGAGAGATTAACATGCCAGCTCTGTCTAATTAACCATCAACTTCAGCTGAGCCAGTCTGTAAATCTCAACTCCTTTAAGATGGCGGTGTGGAACAGAGTGACAATGCACTATTCACACACACTAAATCCTTAACACTGAGTCATACACTTAATACGTCTGACAATGACATAAGCGCTATTACAGCCAGCCTAACTGCTCACATAAGCAGTCTCTATATGGTAACTGATACAACATCACAGAGCTGTGAAGTGTTATGTATTGGAAATGGGAGTGTTAATTAAAAGACGACACAGAAGGACATGTGACCTTAGGCACAATGGGCAGGTTGTCCACTAACACTGGCATAGATGTTATTTATAGACGAGAGACCAAGTGCCTCTCACTTCATTTCACTTTTGAGACCTAACAGCAAAAGAAAGCTTCATTTAAATATTAATGATGCCCTGCTGTGGCTGGCTAAGGTGATGTGAGTTGATATATACTGTAGCAGTGGCTGATAAGTCTCCATAAAGCATTGTTACTGTCTGCCTCAAACTATATATCATGGCAGTTTGTAACAATTTTACATTTTGGCAAATTACTGATGAATTTGAATTATCTCATTTATATGTTTTCATACAATCTGCTTATACGCTACTTAGAGGGTTAGGTTTAGGGTGGACTTTTTTGGTTTGTTAATTTTTTTTTCTAAAAATCTTATGTTTCATGCAAATTAAGTTGTGTTAATTCATAATAAATCAGAAACTGGTAAAACATATATTTTCTCATCTGGTTGATATTTCAGAATGTAATTTATGTAGTATGTATAATTTTCATTCTTGCATTAGCAGGGTATTTTTGTATTATATTAGGTGAATCCCTAATTTAAGACCAGCTTCTGAAGGGCTGCTGATATATCATGATATGTAATAATTAAGACAGCTTCTTAATCATTCAGCAACATGACAACAAAGCACATCAACAGACAGAATTGGAGCTAAAAAAGGTTGCCCTGCTAATGAGTAAAAACATTACAATATTACACCATCAGACATCTTGACTCACATGATGAAATTATTACATAGCTATGCAGTCAGTATTATATTTGCTCCCCTTTGATGCTAAGAGTTGTTTCACCAGTGTCGCAAGAAAAAAAAAAATCATGCTACATTTCCTGTCTAGTGCATGTAAAATTTTGATTTGTCATTATTTGTTATTATTCTATAAGAGTGTAAATTTGTTCTTATTAAAAAGTATATAATTTATTTCTACATTTCTGTTACATGTTTGGTCGGTGTCTCCCTCGTTTATTGTGTTTTTGGTTTAGTCCGTGACCTAGTTTCTCCCCAGTCAGTCTAATTAGTAATGTCATTCACCTGTGCCTTGTTAATCACTTCTCATGTGCTCCACTATATATTCTCCCCGTGTCGTTCAGTTATTTGTCCGATCTCGTCAATGTGTACGTGTGTGACTGTGTTTGTAAAGAGTTTCCTGAGATTCGTCATTAAAGATCCTGTTTCCTGTTATTCCTCGTCTTCGTGAGCTTTATCCTATACGTTACGTGACAATTCCATAACAGTAACACAAATATTTATGTACAAAGATACACAACCACTAACACAATTTTTAAAAATTTTATTTTATATAAAAGTTTTATTTAATACTAATATATAATATAAAATTTTAGAAATATGTAATATAATACTTTATTGGTATTTTTATTCAGCAAGGACACATTCAATTGATCAACAGTGACAGACAACATGGCGTTAGTTTTCACTGTTAAGCTAATGATAGCCAGCTTTTATTTCTTCGAGGCCTGATGAAACATACCAATTCACACAACTAACAGAACGTATAGATATAAAAAAAAAAATTGGAGGACTAGTAATTTTTTAAAGCTTTACATTACATTTACATTATACTTGCTCCTCAGTATATCAGGGATCTTCTTGTCCCGTACAATGCCCCAAGATCCTTACGCTCATCCAATCAATTTCTTCTTTTTATTCCTCACTCACGCTACAAAACTAAAGGTGATCGGGCTTTCTCCGTGGCTGCTCCTCGACTCTGGAACAGCCTCCATCTCAATATTAGATCTTCCCCCTCTGTTTCTTATAAATCCTCTTTAAAAACTTATTTGTATTCTTTGTTTTAATTGTTTTAACAACCTCTGTTGTTTAAAATGTATAAATCAATAAACTAAACTAAACTAATTTCCTACTACTAAATTCGGAAAAAACTTTTAATGAAAGCTGCAAGCAGCAAAGAAAGGGCCCTCGCACCCAGGCTCAACGCCACCCGGTGGCCTTAGAAAAAACTGTAAACAGTGGGTGATATTCATTTAAGGGGATAAATAGAGGAGAAATATGGCAAAGTCATTTTGATGCACCACACTTCCTGCTGCCAGCAGGTGGCGCTATAACTGAATATTGGCATGTTGATGTCTTCAGGATAGGACTATTATCAAACATGTGAAGTGTGGGGCAGATTGGACATTTTATGCCTGAGTTAGAACAACTTCTTCTTTCATGGCGTTAATCGCAAACATTAGCACTTAGCCAAGTGTTGCATGATTTAACGTGTTTCTAGAATGTTTGGTACTTCGTGGCATATTGAAATGTGTTTCTGCGAGTGAATTACAGTGTAAAGCATGCCATTTCCTGTTGCCAGCAGGTAGTGCTATGACTAACTAAATATTGGCATACAGATGTCTTTAGGCCAGGACTCTTATCACACATGTGAAGTTTGGGGCAGATCAGACACTGTATGCCTGAGTTACAACAGCTTCCTCTTTCATGGCGAAACATCAGACTTTGTCAGGCCGCCATGGACACGGCCTTCAACGAAAACTCAAGATCTTTGACATTTATCATCGCTATGGTCTTAAGATCAGACTGACAACATATGATGTTGATCTGGTTAAATCTCTAGGAGGAGTTAATCACAGTGTAAAACATGACATTTCCTGTTGCCCATAAGTGGCCCGAGTTACAACAACTTCCTGTTTCATAGCGAAACATCGAACTTTGTCAGGCCGCCACGGACATGCCCTCCAGTGAAAATGGCAAAAATTGCGCAAATTTTGCAGAGAAAATTCAAAATATCTGAGACTTTTTTTGTAGGGATTGGGCTGTTACATGTGTGTACTTAATTTCATACCTGTACGTGAAACACGGGGCACTTCGTTGAAATTTTGTAGGTGGCGCTAACGAGCCATTTTGCCACACCTAATTCTGAAACCCATAACAGACGTACATTTTTACCACTTCTGATGTGTGTGCAAAGTTTCATGAGTTTTGGAGCATGTTTAGGCCCTGAAAATAATAATAAGAAACTTATTCCAATAGGGTCCTCACACCATCGGTGCTCGGGCCCTAATAATTAGACTAAAAACCTCCACACACAATAAACTAGAATACTATCTTTTTAACTTAGCATACACATAACACACTATCACATTCCTATAATTAAAATATGTTAAAAGGATTATTAGGCTGCATAAATTAGGTCAGGAACTGGGAACACTACTTATAACATCTGATGTAACATCACGGCATTTACGCTTATATTAATCTCTTAGTTTTCTCACTACAGCGTCCTGACACTATTGGATGGGAACTGAACTGATCTGCACAATGCCATCACTGTTTTCCATACAGCTTTAAATTATGACAGCTATAGGTGAACTATCCCTTTAAGAATTAAAAAAATCTCTGATATTTCCCACTGTCCTCTTGTCTAGTATCTAACCATGATGATTTTCTGTCTGTTCTATTTTTCATGTCCTCATCTATCTCAATAATTGAGCACTATAGCACCTCCTTCACCTACAGATAAAAACCAGCAGAGCATCACATGATGTAGAAAGAATTCTGCTACACCCTGATACTGGTATTTTAACATATGGCCAATCCCACAGAGGTCATGTGGCCAGGCAGCATTCCTGTTCAACACAATGTCTATTCCAGCTTGTATCTTTCTTCTGTGTGTGGGAATGTTGACAAAAAAGGAATTATTGATATCAGACTCTATCAATCTACTACAACAATCAACACGAGTACAAAATAGTACAAGGCATAGAACAGTCTATCCCTTGTTTTCATTTGCGAATACATTAAATATGGCATCTACCCCATCTGAGGTCAATAGAGAGCACAGATACATGCACTCTACAAAGACGCAATCCCTCATATCTCATTTCTCAAAGACAATTTAAGTCATGTTTTCCATATCAGCTTTGGATTCTGGTCATTTCTGCTGGGAAAACAAATCTGTTGTATTTATTTAGTATAGTTCAAGTCCAAGGAGTTATATTTTACACAAATACTGTACATTGTTAAATATTGAACTTCCATAATCTGCATACAATTGAGATTTAATATCACAGAATGGTTTCCTGATGCCCTCTAGAGGTGATCATCTGCACTCACAAGAGCTTGGCAGTGATTTTATCCTAAAAGGGACCTTGAAGGAATATTTCTGCAGGGTTTTTTTATCGTATATTTAAGACTTTTAAGACTGATGAAAATGAAGTGAGTTTATGATTAAAACAAGGACAAATATCAGCCAATGGGCTCAGAAAAATCAGCTTAATTCAAAGGGAGGTTTTGATAACTCATTGACAGATATGTGTTCTTGTTATAAGCATTAACTCAATTAACTTTGTTAATTTTTTTTATTTTACATTTGCATCTCAAGTTAATGTATCTTGATTTAAAGATGTTTAGATATTTGTATTGGAAAACAGGACAAAAATACTGAGGAAGATATTCTTTTTTTGAAATACATGAAATGTTTAATGCCATGATTTTAGGAATTTAAGACCTGCTCTGATTAAAGGACAAATTAAGACTTTTTAAGAGTTTTTAAGACCCGCAGAAACCCTGATAAATATCAATATAGTGAAACGTGAACATTTGAAATATATAGTATTCCATCCACACGTTACTTACCACTTAAGAGATAAATTAAGATATTAAATAAACCTAATTACTTAATAATTTAAAAAGAAACAAAATCATCTCTGTATAAACCGCACACTATTAGGGAATAAGTATGACTGCATGAGATTTATGTTTATAGGTTGTAAAATCCTACTTGAAGTGCTGCGTGGTCTGTTGTCTGTAAGCTCAGAGATGGCTCCTGTGGTGATGGTCTTCTTCATGCGGGACACTGCAGCCACTGAACCCAGAACAGGTTTAGCCAGAGCATCATCACTGCTCGCCCTTTTTATCTACACACAAGAACATTAATACTGGCAGTGAAAACAGCAATTTTTCACAAAATATGTTTTGTATGGTGACCGGAAGGGAACATGTTCATGGTCACGACATATGTTGGCTGCATCCGAAAACCTAGACAGCTAACTTGTTGCTTCGCTGCCTTATCAGGTGCCATTTGTGCATGAAGGCACCTCACGAAACGGATTTCGGACAGACTTCTGAGGCATTACAATTTAATTATCTACAGCAAAATAGCGCTAGCTTTTACAAATATTAAACAAATATTTATTTACTACAGTAGTAATTTCTCGCTAGAAATGACATCAAAAATGGAAAACATTGGTCAAAAACACACATTTACACACAAACTGACCTGCAAAACGCAACTTTTGCATGCTATCTTTATTTTTCTAGCTCAACTGTGGGATATCAAAGGCAGCGAAGGATACATCTACATGTTTTTTGAACACATACATGCCTTCAAAAATCGATCAGATGAAGGGATCTCAGGAAACAGGAAGTGAAGCTAACATTAGATTTGGATGTGCCTTGATACCTTCCTACCTTGAAATGTGTCCTCCGAAGGCGACATTTTCCAGTTTTCGGATGCAGCCATTAACTCATGAGAACCCGATATAAAGTCGTCCATATGTTGAGGGAACGATAAATTTTTCTCAAGGCCACAACTTCTTTATGTTAAGGGGTCTACATATTTCTCATGGCCATGAGTTAAATGCGTAAACAACCTGCACAACCATTGCAATCTGGAATTATCAGAAATGGATAGGCCTATGATAATTTATTTTTAATTAAGAAAAAGCGCAGAATTAAGAAATGATTATATTAACATATTGCATACTGTATTGCGTGCGATGGTGCCTATAACAGCATTCGAATGAAGTTTGTTATCAATAAATGTTAAATACATATCGTGTACATTTTTATCTCTCCAGTCCAACAGTCTTTTAAATCCATTCACTGATCGTTTTATTAAATATTTTTTATATTATTATTGGTTAAATTTTTTATTCAGTGACAGCATTCAAATGAAGTTAGAATAATTTGTTATTTTTAAAGGCTATATGTTAAAAGAATATTTAAGCTACAAAAAAGCCTATTTGTGTGTAGCCCTGTAGGCTATATAAAGTAATAAATAATAAATAATACATTTGATCTCATTATTTCTTTACCAAATTAACGTTATGTATTATCTAATAGCCTACTTTCAGTAGCTTACCATATAGCCTATATTTTATAAATACTGTAAATGCCAGATAGTCATGCGGGAATGCTTATTGTAACATATTATATTTAATTTTATTTAAATATAAATAAATAAAGACACAATCAGTGAATAGATTTAAAAGGCTATGAGATGGGATGGATAAAAATGTTTTCTTGGAGGCCTATATTATTTTATGTTTTTACTTTTTTTTTTTTTTAATCATTTATCAATAATAACAAACTTCATTCGAATGCTGAATGTTAACTAATTTGTTTTATTTATTATTAAAAAAAAAAATTGGTTTGAATAAATGATTCAATGAATTACCCATAAAAACTCCACTTGGCTCATTACTGGATCAAGCAACATTTTTAAACTACTCTTGAATGAATAATTCAATGATAAATATATTTTATTAACTGTCACTTGTCACCACCTTCTGGTGTAATGATGTAATAGATTCAATCTTTATTTGAAGCATCAAGTTGCTTTCAAATGTTGATTTACTCTATTTTGATCACTGCCATAGTCATCAGTGTTTATATCTGAACTATAAACTTTTATTCCAGTACTTCTGCGATAATTTAAATTATTGTAATGCAGAAATGAAAAGAAAAGACTTTGTGAAGCTGTTTCATACCTATACATGACACCTGCTCGCTCTGGCACAGCGGCAGTGCAAAGACAGATTTGAATGTTCCGCTCTGCTCATACTTGTCAAAGGTACATACTTGTACATACTACGGGGAATAAAATACAGTTACAGTTATGAGACTATCGTACAGTATAGCATACACAGGGAAAGATCTTGTGTCAAATGTAATTTTTAATTGGTCCTGTGTATTGTACACGTTAGAAACGCATCTTTATGTGTGGCATCACATCTTGCAGCTTGCTTAGTGTTTTGCTTTTTTTTTTTTTAACTCAAGAACCTGTGCTGTGTCAGGGTCCCATGATTCCCACTTCTCATCCATTCCACTGTCAAATTATATATTAAAGCTCACCTTGCTAAGTCGCAGATCAGAGGCGATGGTGCTGGATGATCTCGAGGTCTTCATCCCGATGTTGCTGGAGTAAGAGCCTTGAGAGCTATTTGTAGACAGTTTTGCACGCTCTGGAGCACCCATTCTGGGCAGCGCCGCCTTGACGGTGCCCCCTTTCAACATGGTCTTCTCAGTTCACGACTCTCGCTACTTGTTCTGTGGACAAAGCAGCAAAAGTAAGAGGGTCAGTTTCCCATAAATTACCTAGACTCCCACCACAGTCTAATCTGTCCTGCCATAGTTTTATAATGAACCGAAAATATTTTAAAACCTCTAATAATAATATAAAAGGTCTCAACGTTGCATTTCGTACCACTGCTTTGGCATAGTAACTGTCAAATGAACAAAAATTGAAAGCACAAAATGGCTTAATGCCCTTATCAAATCACAAAAGACTGCAATTTAACAGTTGTACTGCGTGTTTCAAAGCGAAGTGCACATTTTGACTTGATCAGCTTGTGATTCAATGTTTTCAGCACCTTGGAGCAGCTCAGTTCACAGTGAATGCTCCATCTTTGCATGTGCTGTGAGTTTAATATGCATTTTGGAACACAATAGGCACCAGTTATGCATTATTTTCATTTTTGTTGACAGTTGATCACAACATTTCACTAGATTTGTCTGTAAACCTGTTTTCATAGAAACTGGAGTTTTCTTGCTAAAACACCAGTGTAAATGTAATGTAGACTGAGACACTATATCTCACCGAAAAATAAGTCCATTTTAAAGACAAGGTACAAGTCAATCTAAAGACTCTTACTCTGTTTAATTTGGATACTCTCAAAGTGAACTAGACTGATGTATTTAACTTTAAAATGTAAACATTTTTCATGTCTGCTACCTGACCCAAGCCAGATGAAACCTGGCAAACTTTAGAACTTGATACAGATTTTTCATGTAGGTTATAACTTTTTAAGTTTGTGCGGATTTGGATTTGAAGTTATTATAAAACATTAAAATAATTTTGTTTTTATTTTAACTTTAAATTAACCAAGTCTGTGAGACTACTTGTTCATTGAAGAAAAAACAGAGTGATTTCAAGTTTGGTATTAAAAGTTCACAGTAGCGGTTGGGTCAGATCATGGGGTTTATTTAGTTTTAGGCTTCAGCCAGCGTAGTGCTCATTAAATCGTTTTCAAAACTTTCAATGCACAAAAAAAAAAAAAAAAGAGGCAGCAACAAAATCTGATAAAGGAATAACCCGTCATGGAACATGCAGGAGCATTCAAGAGATATAATCTTAATGCAAGTGAAAGCAAGGCAATTTAGAGGAAGAGAGATAGGGAAGAGAGAAAATGAGAGACAACCCAGGGAAAAATCCCAAGCTTCCTGTGACTAAGCATGTCCTTTTTTAAGTGATCTATTAATCAAAAGCCCCTATCAGAGACCCAACACCCTCAATGCAAAGGGTAGGTTTCACCCTAAAAGATCTTTAAAACAGTTGCTTATGCAGAGACTGGATGACTCAAAGTGGTATATTAGTGACATATTAGTGAACAAAGCAGAGGTAATGTGAGAGGAATGGAAAGGTGGCCATTGACTGAAAGAGGCATAAGTGCTCTTCAAACCAGACAAGGGAAGAGGGTGAGGGAGCTAATGTGTCCTGCAGAGAGCTGAGCATATTAGGGATGTGCAACAGCGATCGAGTACTCGACCGTGACAACGACGATCTATTATGTAAACGATGATTGAAATGTTTTTTTTCTTCTTCTTCTTCTTCTCCTGACTTGCTATAGCAGCACTTTGGGCGCCCTGAGCTCTGATTGTTTAGCTTGCCACAGCATGCATCAAAAGACGTTAAAGAGAATGTCTGGCTTCAGATAGATGAAAATACAGTTCAATGCAAGCTGTGCAAGCGCCAAACTTTTATCTTGTGCTAAAATTTCCTTTAAATTGTTTAATTATTTAATTTAACAATAATCATCAGAATACGTACCGAGCCCTCGAGCACCCACGGAAAAACACAAGATATTCTAATTTCATTTCATTTCATTTCCACCAATAAAAATCAACTGAAGCCTTCAGACACAGCTTTCTTTTCGTTTTTAAAGTCCATTTGATTTTAAGCAGTTTCTATTTCGTTAATGTCGAGAGCCAATTTGTAACGCACGCGAGAGCACATCCATGTAATTCATGGGCGAAATCTCTGCTCGGACGTGGATTTCATTTTGGACGCGCTCAAACTTTGTCCTGTCACAAATTTCAACGTGCTTTTTTTCATGAAGAGAGGGCACCCACCGGCAGAAACATAAATTGGCGCCTATGATCATCAGTGATTTTCATAAAATAACATTTTGGTTGATGCAAAGTGCAAATTGAATCCAAAATATTGCTGAAATATTAGAATAAATAAAAAATTACAATAGTGACACTAATGTAGCCTAATAGATTGTGAATTTGTTGTGCTTTCATTTTGTTGGCTTTCGTTTTAAAGCGCAATAGGAGTTACACTTTCGGTCAAACTCATGTTTGCATTCACAAACTTTTTGCAGATGAAAGTTGTAATAATAATAATGTAGATAAAAATAAAGCACAAATTTGCCATAAACATAGCATTATAATGAGAACTTTATAGAAATCTATAGTAAATCCTGTCTTTGCCCATGTTGCAGCGCGCTGTCGAAAGTGCATCATGGCAGGAGCTCTCTCTCTCACTCTCTCTCGCTATAGCATATAACTTAAAGTTCACTGGCATTTGCATCCTTTAATGCAGATAAAAGTTGTAATGTTACATCTATGTTATGTATCTGAGTTATCTGATTAATATCATAGGATGTGTCATAGAACGGGCTTTAGTTTATTGGCATAAAGTCACTCTTCACCTCAGGCAGCTATTCCTTTTAGATGCTTCTTAATAACATTACTTTGGTATTGACTGTTTGTTGCAATGAACTATTAAAAATAGACTAATTCTTATGGAGACACGCAATGCAACGTCGAATAAAACTGTGGGGTCTGGTGTGTCAGCTGTTAATAAATCAGTGTGGTTAGCAATGTGGAAGTACAAACTGAAAAACGTGTGGTTAAGCTTTCATTTAAAGCATTAGCTGATAAATTAGATAAGTTGAAAGCTGGCAGAAAAGCCAAACTGAATAAGGCAGATAATATAAGAAAATCCTTGCAAGGGTTTATTCAAAAGGGTGACAAACTACAAGTACATAGTGCACTTGAAGAGCTCACTAAGGTATGTGATAATGCAAAAAACATTCATGAGTCTGTATTGGGTTTATTGCCACCTGATGAAAGGGAAGAACATGATACATGGTTTAAGGCAAAAATGATGTTTAATGATGAGTGCATTGCTGATGCAAACCAATGGATTTTGTGTAATGAAGGTAATGTGTTTGTAAGAGAATGTGATGTTATTGATGATGGTATTAATCCAATTGACAGTGTGTCTAATGTGGAAAGTAAACGTTCAAATAAAAGCAGC